>CM055907.1:52153688-52691811 GCA_029582155.1 Panopea generosa
TGAGCAAGTTCGTCCGTATCACGTTCTGTCTGTACCTAGCCACACTTATGTCAATGTATGTGTGTCAATGATCGCATGTGTACATGAGCACTTGAGTGAACCAGTTTGTCCGTGTCACGTTCTGTCTCTGCTTAGCCACGCTTATGTCCATGCATGTGTGTCTATGAAGGCATGTGTACATGAGCACTTGAGTGAGCCAGTTCGTCCGTTTCACGTTCTATCTATACCTAGCCACACTTATGTTCATGTATGTGTGTCGGTGAAGGCGTGTGTACATGCGCACTTGAGTGTGCCAGTTCGTCAATGTCACGTTCTGTCTGTAACTAGCCACGTTTATGTTCATGTATGTGTGTCTGTGAAGGCATATGTGCATTGGCGCTTGAGTGTGCCCATTCGTCAATGTAACGTTCTGTCTGTACCTTGCCACGCTTATGTCCATGTATGTGTGTCTGTGAAGGCGTGTGTACATCCGCGTTTGAGTGAGCCAGTTCGTCCGAGTCACGTTCTGTCTACCTAGCCACGTTTATGTCCATGTATATGTGTTTGTGAAGGCGTGTGTACATCCGTGTTTGAGTGATCCAGTTCGTCCGTGTCACGTTCTGTCTACATAGCCACGTTTATGTCCATGTATGTGTGTCTGTGAAGGCGTGTGTACATCCACGTTTCAGTGAGCCAGTTCGTCCGTGTCACGTTATGTCTGTACCTAGCCACGCCTATGTCCATGTATGCGTGTCTATGAAGGCATATGTACATGCTCGCTTGAGTTTGCCAGTTCTTCAATGTCACGTTCTGTCCATACATAGCCACACTTATGTCCATGTATGTGTGTCTATGAAGGCATATGTACATGCGCGCTTGATCGGCCAGTTCTTCAATATCACGTTCTGTCTGTACATAGACACGTTTATGTCCATGTATGTGTGTCTGTGAAGGCGTGTGTACATGCGCGCTTGTGTAAGCCAGTTCGTCCGTGTCACGTTCTGTCTGTACCTAGCCACGGTTATGTCAATGTATGTGTGTCCATGATCGCATGTGTACATGTGCGCTTGAGTGTGCCAGTTCTTCAATGTCCTGTTCTGTCTGTACATAGCCACACTTATGTCCATGTATGTGTGTCTATGAAGGCATATGTACATGCGCGCTTGAGTGTGCCAGTTCTTCAATGTCACGTTCTGTCTGTACTTAGCTACACTTATGTCCATGTATGCTCGTTTGTGAAGGCGTGTGTACATCCGCGTTTGAGTGAGCCAGTTCGTCCGTGTCACGTTCTGTCTGGTCCTAGCCACACTAATGGCCATATATGTGTGTCTATGAATGCTTGTGTACATCTGCGTTTGAGTGAGCCGGTTCGTCCGTGTCACGTACTGTCTGTACCTATCTACACTTATGTCCATGTATGCTCGTCTGTGAAGGCGTGTGTACATTTGCGTTTGAGTGAGCCAGTTCGTCCTTGTCACGTTCTGTCTGTACCTAGCAACACTTATGGCCATGTATGTGTGTTTATGAAGGCTTGTGTACATCCGCGTTTGAGTGAGCCAGTTCGTCCGTGTTACGTTCTGTCTGTACCTAGCCACACTCATATTCTTGTATGTGTGTTTGTGAAGGCGTGTGTACATCAGCGTTTGAGTGAGCCAGTTCGTCTTTGTCACGTTCTGTCTGTGCCTCGCCACGTTTAATTCCATGTATGTGTGTCTGTGAAGGCGTGTGTACATGCGCGCTTGAGTGTTTCAGTTTTTCAATGTCATGTTCTGTCTGTACCAAGCGACGCTTATATCCATGTAGGTGTGTCTGTGAATGCGTGTGTACATCCGCGTTTGAGTGATCCAGTTCGTTCGTGTCACGTTTTGTCTGTACATATCCACACTTATGTCCATGTGTGTGTGTGTCTGTGAAGGCTTGTGTACATTTGTGTTTGAGTGAGCCAGTGCGTCCGTGTCACGTTCTTTCTATACCTAGCCACGCTTATGTCCATGTATGTTTGTCTGTGAAGGCGTGTGTACATCCGCGTTTGAGTGTGCCAGTTCGTCCGTGTCACGTTTTGTCTGTACCTAGCCATACTTATGGCCATGTATGTGTGTCTGTGAAGGCGTGTGTACATCCGCGCTTGAGTGTGCCAGTTCGTCCGTGTCACGTTTTGTCTGTACCTAGCCACGCTTATGTTCATGTATGTGTGTCTTTGAAGGCTTGTGTACTTCCGCGTTTGTGTGAGCCAGTTCGTCCATATCACTTTCTGTCTAAACATAATCACACTTATGTCCATGTATTGGTGTATGTGAAGGCTTGTGTACATCCGCGTTTGAGTGTGCCAGTTCGTCCGTGTCACATTCTGTCTGTACCTAGCCACACTTATGTCCATGTATGTGTGTCTGTGAAGGCTTGTGTACATCCGCTTTTGAATGAGCCAGTTCGTCCGTGTCAAGTTCTGTCTGTACCTAGCCACGCTTATGTCCATGTATGTGTGTGTGTGTGTGTGTGTGAAGGCTTGTGTACATCCGCTTTTGAATGAGCCAGTTCGTCCGTGTCAAGTTCTGTCTGTACCTAGCCACGCCTATGTTCATGTATGTGTGTCTGTTACGGTGTGTGTACATGCGTGCTTGAGTGTGCTAGTTCTTCAATGTCACGTATTGTCTGTACCTAGCCACACTTATGTCCATGTATGTGTGTCTGTGAAGGCGTGTGTACTTCCGCGTTTGAGTGAGCTAGTTCGTCCTTGTCACGTTCTGTTTGTACCTAGCAACGCTTATGTTCATGTATGTGTGTTTGTGAAGGCATGTGTACATCAGCGTTTGAGTGAGCCATTTTTTTCCATGTCACGTTCTGTCTGTACCTATCCGCACTTATGTCCATGTATTGGTGTCTATGAAGGCTTGTGTACATCTGCGTTTCAGTGAGTCAATTCGTCCGTGTAACGTTTTGTCTGTACCTAGCCACGCTTATATCCATGTATGCAGTGTGTCTACGAAGGCGTGTGTACAAGCGCGCTTGAGTGTGCCAGTTCTTCAATGTCACATTTGTCTGTACATAGCCACTTTTATATTCATGTATGTGTGTCTGTGAAGGCGTGTGTACATGCGCACTTGAATGTGACATTCCATTAGTGTCACGTACTGTCTGTATCAAGCCACGCTTATGTTCATATATGTGTGTTTGTGAAGGTTTGTGTACATGCGCGCTTGAGTGTCCATTTAGTCCTTGTTATGCTATATCTGTTACTAGCCACGTTTCTGATTATGTATGTGAATCTGTGAAGGCGTGTGTATATACGCGCTTGAGTGTGCCAGTTCTTCAATGTCACGTTCTATCTGTATCTAGCCACGCTTATGTTCATGTATGTGTGTCTGTGAAGGTGTGTGTAAATGCGCGCTTGACTGTTGCAGTTCTTCAATGTCACGTTCTGTCTGTATCTAGCAACGCTTATGTTCATGTATGTGTGTCTGTGAAGGCGTGTGTACATATGCGCTTGAGTGTGCCAGTTCTTCAATGTCACGTTCTGTCTGTACCTAGCCACGCCTTTGTTCATGTATGTGTGTATGTTACGGCGTGTGTACATGCGCGTTTGAGTGTGCTAATTTTTCAATGTCACGTTCTGTCTGTATCTAGCCCCGTTTATGTCCATGTATGTGTGTCTGTGAAGGCGTGTGTACATGCGCACTTGAATGTGACGTTTAATTAGTGTCACGTACTGTCTGTATCTAGCCACGCTTATGTTCATGTATGCGTGTCTGTGAAGGCATTTGTACATCCGTGTTTGAGTTTGCCAGTTCGTCAATGTCACGTTCTGTCTGTATCAAGCAACGTTTCTGTTCATGTATGTGTGTCTTTGAAGGCATGTGTATATGCGCGCTTGAGTGTGCCAGTTCTTCAATGTCACGTTCTGTCTGTGTTTAGCCATGCTTATGTTCATATATTTGTGTCTGACAAGGCGTGTATACGTACGCGCTTGAGTGTGCCAGTTCGTCAATGTCACGTTCTGTCTCTATCTTGCCACACTTATGTTCATGTATGTGTGTCTGTGAAGGCGTGTGTACATACGCACTTGAATGTGACATTTCATTAGGGTCACGTACTGTCTGTACATATCCACGCTTATATTCATGTATATGTGTCTCTGAAGGCGTGTGTACATACGCGCTTGAGTGTGCCAGTTCTTCAATGTCATGTTCTATCTGTATATAGCCACGCTTACGTTCATGTATGTGTGTCTGTTACGGCGTGTGTACATGCGCGCTTGAATATGCCAGTTTTTCAATATCACGTTCTCTCTGTATCTAGCAACGCTTAGGTTCATGTATTTGTGTCTGTGAATGCGTGTGTACGTACGCGCTTGAGTGTGCCAGTTCTTCAATGTCATGTACTGTCTGTATCTAGCAACCCTTATGTGTATGTATGTGTGTCTTTGAAGGCGTGTGTACATGCGCGCTTGAGTGTGCCAGTTCTTCAATGTCACGTTCTGTCTGTATCTAGTCACGCTTATGATCATGTACGTGTGTCTGTAAAGGCGTGTGTACATGCGCGCTTGAGTGTGCCAGTTTTTCAATATCAAGTTCTGTCTGTATCTAGCCACGCTGATTTTCAGGCATGTGTGTCTGTGAAGGCGTGTGTACGTACGCACTTGAGTGTATCTGTTCGTCAATGTCAAGTTCTGTCTGTACCTAGCCAAGAATATGTCCATGTATGTTTGTCTTTGAAGTTGTGTTTACCGGCGTGCTTGAGTGTGCAAAGTAGTCCGTGTCACGTTCTGTCTATATTGAACTGCGTTTATGTTTATGTATGTGTATTTGTGAATGCGTGTTTACATGCGCGCTTGAATTTGCCATTTTGCCCGTGCCAAGTTCTGTCTGTACCTAGCCACACCTATGTTCATGAATGTGTGTATGTGAAGGCGTGTGTACATGCGTGCTTAGGTGTGCCCGTTCGTCCGTGTGACGTTCTGTCTGTACATAGCCACGCCTATGTTCATGTATGTGTGTCTTTAAAGTTGTGTTTATATACGCGCTTGAGCATGCAATTTCGCCCGTCTCACTTTCTGTCTTTACCTAGCCACGCTTTTTTCATGTAAGTGTATATTTGGAAGCATGTGACTTGGGCGCTTGAGTTTGTCATTTCGTCCGTGTCACGTTCTGTCTGTAATTAGCCACGTTAATGGCCATGTATGTGTTTCTGTGAAGGCGTGTGTACATACGCGTTTGAGTGTGCCATTTCGTCCGTGTCACGTTTTGTTTGTACCAAGCCACACTTATGCTCATGTTTTTGTGTCTGTGAAGGTGTGTTTACATACGCACTTGAGTGTGCCATTGGGCCCTTGTCACGTTTTGTTTGTACTTATCCAAGCCTTTCTTCATATATATGTGTATGTGAAGGCGTGTGTACCTGCGCGCTTGTGTGCCAGTTTGTGCATGTCACGTTCTTTCTATACCTAGCCATGCCTATGTTCATGTATGTGTGTCTGTGAAGGCGTGTGTACATGCGCGCTTGAGTGTGCCATTTGGCCCTTGTCACGTTCTGTACCTATCAAAGCCTTTCTTTATATATGTGTGTATGTGAAGGCGTGTGTACCTGCGCGCTTGTGTGTGCTAGTTTGTGCATGTCACGTTCTTTCTTTACCTAGCCACGCCTATGTTCATGTATGTGTGTTTCCCAAGGCGTGTTTACTTGCGGGTTTGACTTGGCCAGTTTGTCCGTGTCACATTCGGTCTCTACCTTGCCACTTTAATGTTTATGTATGTGTGTCTGTGAACGTGTGTATACACGTGCGCTTGAGTGTACCAGTTCGTCCGTGTCACGTTCTGCATGTACATAGCCACACCTATGTTCATATATGTGTGTTTGTGATTGCGTATGTACATGCACACTTGGGTGGACCAGTTTGTCCGTGTCACGGTCTGTCTTTACCTAGCCACGCCTATGTTCATGTATGTGTGTCTCTGAAGGCATGTGTACATGCGCGTTTGAGTGTGCCATTTCGTCCGTGTCACATTCTGTCTGTACCTAGCCACGTTTATGTCCATGTATGCAGTGTGTCGGTGAAGGCGTGTTTACATGCGCGCTTGAGTGTGCCATTTTACCCGTGTCACGTCCTGTCTGTACCTTTCCAAGTCTTTCTTCATGTATGTTGGTATGTAAAGGCGTGCGTATCTGCGCGCTTGCGTGTGCCAGTTTGTGCGTGTCACGGTCTTTCTGTACCTAGCAACGCCTATGTTGATGTATGTGTGTATGTGAAGGCGTGTTTTTATGCGGGCTTGAGTGTGCCAGTTCGTCGGTGTCACATTCTGTCTGTACCTAGCAACGCCTATGTTGATGTATGTGTGTATGTGAAGGCGTGTTTTTATGCGGGCTTGAGTGTGCCAGTTCGTCGGTGTCACATTCTGTCTGTACCTAGCAACGCCTATGTTGATGTATGTGTGTATGTGAAGGCGTGTTTATCTGCGGGCTTGAGTGTGCCAGTTCGTCGGTGTCACATTCTGTCTGTACCTAGCCACGCCTATGTTCATGTATGTGTGTCTGTGAAGGCGTGTTTACATGCGCGCTTGAGTGTGCCTGTTCGTCCGTGTCACGTTATGTCTTTACATAGCCACGTTTATGTTCATGTATGTGTGTCTGTGACTGCGTGTATACACGCGCGCTTGAGTGTCCCATTTCGTCCCTGTCACGTTATGTCTGTACCTAGCCACACCTATGTTCATTTTCGTGTGTTTGTGAATGCGTGTGTACATGCGCGCTTGAGTTTGTCAGTTCGTCCGTGTCACGTTATATCTGTACCTTGCCACGCTTATGTTTATGTATGTGTGTCTGTGAAGGCGTGTGTACGTACGCGCTTGAGTGTGCCAGTTTGTCCGTGTCACGTTCTGTCTGAACCGAGCCACGCTTATTTTCATGTATGTGTGTCTGTATACGCACGCTTGGTTGTGTGCCAGTCTGTCTGTTTTAGTACCTGTACCTCGTCCCGCTTATATGTATGAAGGTGTGTCTGTATTTCGTGTGTATTATCGTGCACAGTTGTGTGTCTGTCTGTACCCACCCAAGCTTGTGTTCATGTATTAACATCATATTCATGTTCTTTATGAAATAACATGCCTGCTGCTCTTCAATACGTGAGGAAGTAAAAAAATAAACCAGCATTTTTATACATAAAACTGAGGAAAAAAGTGAATTGGCATGTAACTTTAAAATATCCAAACTTTGGATATATGAAAATGATCAACTGTGACATTTGTGTAAATAATTACCATGACCTCAGGTCAAGTTTCAGTTTGTATTTACCCTCGCACTTTGAACACTTTTGCGAGTAAACCCAAATCTTCAGACTGGCGTGGGGTGTGTTGGCTACAAAATTATATACACCCCCAAGTTTGTCTTATATTACATATTTATAAGTGAAAAACTTAATTATGTGTCTTGAATGTAACACACAGTATTTAGTGTGACATCACTGAATGTTTTTTAAACGCACAATCTTGTGCGTTGTTGTTTATAAAATTGTTTTTTCAAAAATAACATGTTTCAATCATATCTTTGCTTGAGTTATATTTTGCCTGCCAACACAAATGAACAAAGAGAAAAAACTTTTACCTGTACATAATTTTGAGAACAAATATAAAAACAGATAAACACGCCGTTATACTCACCATATCAGAGCTGAATTCCGCGTATATCCGCTAGATTTTTAGACGGTCTGCCTTAACTCCATATACTTATACTATACGAAGTTTCAATGTTTTGTCAATTGCGTGTTATGCCCCAATAGCACTTATCAAATAATTCAATTGTGTTAATTATATTGATAATGTTTAATCGACTTTTTTTAAATGAATGTAGGCTGTATATATTTATACACGAAATGTAGCCTCGATATCCCATTGTTACGCCGCTAACTGGAAATCGATTCAGATAAGAAAATAAACCTCTACAACCGTATCATTTTTTTTATACTACTTCTATTTATTATTTTACAAATCCTGTAATGAATAATGCGTATGTTTCAAACGTTTGGTTTATGGTACATTTTTTTTATTAATGGGGTTTAACGCCATTTTTAAGACATTTCAGGTTATATATGGCATATCCAGTTTTACTGGCGCATGAAGACCTCAGACTGAGTCAGACTGCGTAGAACTACCGCCTTTCCGCAAGTAACTGGAAACTTTCTCACATAAAGATTTTGGAGCGAGCGGGACTCGAACCTACGACCTTAGCGGTGAGTGGTAAGTGAGCTTGAGATAGCGCCTTAGACCATGCGGCCACGGAAGACCGACATATTTAATTAAATTATAATATTAGAAATGATTGAATAACAGCAAAATATATAAGAATATTAACCAGTAAAGAATGCCCGAGGGAGTGGATGCAAACGTAACGTATCTCAGTATTTACATGTACCTATGATCATTGTAGGTGGACATATGATACCTATATGTGGACATAGTGTACCTATGATCAGTGTATGTGAACATATAAAACCTATATGTGGATATATGATATCTATGATAATTGTATGTGGACATATGATACCTATATGTGGACATAGTGTACCTATGATCAGTGTATGTGGACATATGAAACCTATATCTGGATATATGATATATATGATAATTGTATGTGGCCATATGATACCTGTTTGTGGACATATGATACCTATATGTGGACATAGTGTACCTATGATCAGTGTATGTGGACATATGAAACCTATATCTGGATATATGATATCTATGATAATCTTATGTGACCATATGATACCTATGAGCATTTTATGTGGACATTTGATACCTATATGTGGACATATTATATATATATATATATATATATATATATATATATATATATATATATATATATATGTGGACATATGATACCTATATGTGGACATATGGTACCTATGAGCATTGTTTGTGGACATATGATACCTATATGTGGACATATGATACCTATTTGTGTACATACAATACCTATATGTGGACATATGATATATATGAGCATTTTATGTGGACATTTGATACCTATATGTGGATATATGATACCTATGAGCATTGTATATTGACATATGATACCTACATGTGGACTTATGATATCTATGATTATTATAGGTGAACATATGATACCTATTTGTGGACATATGATATCTATGATCATTGTATGTGGACATATGGTACCTATGATCAGTGTATGTGGACATATGATACCTATATGTAGACATATGATACCTATGAACATTGTATGTTGACAAACGATACCTACATGTGGACTTATGATATATATGATCATTGTATGTGAAAATATGATACCTATTCGTGGACATATGATATCTATGATCATTGTATGTGGACATATGGTACCTATGAACAGTGTATGTGGACATATGATACCTATATGAAGACATATGATACCTATATGTGGACATATGCTACATATATGTGGACATTTGATAACTATGAGCATTGTATGTGGGCATATGATACCCGTATAAATGGACATATGATTCATATGAGCATTGTATGTGAACAAATGATCCCTTTATGTGAACATATGATACCTATATGTGGACATATGATACTACTTTTGATTCTTATGATCATTGTATGTGGACATATGATACATATGTATTGACATATGATTCTTATATGTGGACATATGCTACCTATATGTTGACTTATGATACATATGAGTATTGTATGTTGACATATGATACCTATATTTGAACATATGATACCTGTATGTGGACATATGGTGCCTTTATAGTAACATGTGATACATATGCACATTGTATGTGGACATATGATACCTATTTGTGAACAAAAGATCCCTATATGTGAACATATGATACCTATATGTGGACATATGGTACTACTTTTGATTCTTATGATCATTGTATGTGGACATATGATACCTATATGTGGACATATGATACTACTTTTGATTCTTATGATCATTGTTTGTGGACATATGATAACTATATATGGACATATGATTATTATACGTTGACATATGATATATATGAGCATTGTATGTTGACATATGATACCTTAATGTGGACATATGATACATGTATGTTGACTTATGATACATATTAGCATTTTATGTGGACATATGTTACATATATGTGGACATATGCTACCTATATGTGGAAATATGGTACATATATGTGGACATTTGATACCTATGAGCATTGTATGTGGACATATGATACCTATATATGGACATATGATTCATATGAGCATTGTATGTGAACAAATGATCCCTATAAATACATATGATACTACTTTTGATTCTTATGATCATTGTATGTGGACATATGATACATATATATTGACATATGATTCTTATATGTGGACATATGCTACCTATATGTTGACTTATGATACATATGAGTATTGTATGTTGACATATGATACCTATATTTGAACATATGATACCAATATGTGGACATATGGTAACTATATGTGGACATATGAAACCTTTGAGCATTGTATGTGGACATATGATACATGTATGTGGACATATGGTGCCTATATAGTGACATGTGATACGTATGCACATTGTATGTGGACATATGATACCTATATGTGGACAAATGATACCTATATGTGGACATATGATACTACTTTTAATACTAATGATCATTGTGTGTGGACATATGATACATATATATGGGCATATGATACTTATATGTGGACATATATTTCCTATATGTGGACATATGGTACATATATGTGGACATATGATACCTATGCGCATTGTATGTGGACACATGGTATCTATGATCATTTTTATGTTGACATATGATACCTATGCGCATTGTATGTGGACATATGATACATATGACCATTTTTATGTTGACATATGATACCTATGAGTATTGTATGTGGAAATATGGTACCTATGCTCATAGTATGTGGACATAATTGTTATAATAAACGTTTTTTAAAGCGACATAACCTGTATGTACGTAATTTTAATCAATAAAAAATGGTATAATTGCCCAGTGCAAAATTAGTATCAATTGTGTCTTTCTCGATAATATGTGGTGTAAAATACCATTGTTAATCGTCAAAAACGTGTATTTAAACTCGCTAGTATCGCTGATATTGAAATTATACATGACCTGAGGAATAACGTAAATAATTTAGTAGTTAATATCCTTAAGCGTCTCGAGATTTTATAGCATCAGATTTTTATTTTCAAGAAGGTAACATATTAAAGGGTTATATAAGGGGGGGGGGGGGGGGGGGGGACGCTATGGATGTTTAAAATAATAAAAATATTTTTAAATGGATTAAAAAAACTTATTTTCATTAATAAATTAAATTCGAATGGTTTGGTAAAATGTGAACAGAACATATAAAACCTTTGAGCATTGTATGTGGACATATGATACATGTATGTGGACATATGGTGCCTATATAGTGACATGTGATACATATGCACATTGTATGTGGACATATGATACCTATATGTGGACATATGATACCTATATGTGGACATATGATACTACTTTTTATACTAATGATCATTGTGTGTGGACATATGATACATATATATGGGCATATGATACTTATATGTGGACATATATTTCCTATATGTGGACATATGGTACATATATGTGGACATATGATACCTATGCGCATTGTATGTGGACACATGGTATCTATGATCATTTTTATGTTGACATATGATACCTATGCGCATTGTATGTGGACATATGATACATATGACCATTTTTATGTTGACATATGATACCTATGAGTATTGTATGTGGAAATATGGTACCTATGCTCATAGTATGTGGACATAATTGTTATAATAAACGTTTTTTAAAGCGACATAACCTGTATGTACGTAATTTTAATCAATAAAAAATGGTATAATTGCCCAGTGCAAAATTAGTATCAATTGTGTCTTTCTCGATAATATGTGGTGTAAAATACCATTGTTAATCGTCAAAAACGTGTATTTAAACTCGCTAGTATCGCTGATATTGAAATTATACATGACCTGAGGAATAACGTAATATTTTTAAATGGATTAAAAAAACTTATTTTCATTAATAAATTAAATTCGAATGGTTTGGTAAAATGTGACAAAATCGATATTTGAATTAGTGGTAAACATGAAACGAAATCCCCATTCTAAAGATACTCATCATTCGGACACTTTCTTAGATGAAACCAGTTTTAGGTGTAACCCCACCATTGATTTTTGTTCTTTATTCTATAGTAAATAATAAAAGTTTGAAGGCTTGTCATTCATAGAGGGTCCCAAATGAAAGAAGTGAAACCTACATTTTACTGTTTGTCAACCTCTGCACTATCAAAATATGATGAAAAAGTAGGGGTCATGTGTCATATAAGAGATTTTTTTTCTGCTCAGTGTGTACACTGGTGACAAAGTGAAAGTAGACTTCCGAAATCATGAATTCATACCCCAATTTCCAAGCATCATTTTTTTTTTCTAAATTCACAATTCAAACATGACAATGCTATCAAAATGTTCAAAATACATCAATAATGCCATTCAAATAAAAAAATGAGCATTAAAATAAGGAAAATGCATTTTTAAAAAAGAAGAATTGAGGATTATTTACAACCGCCATTATGCGACTACCCTACGGAAGCACTTCCTTTTTGCAATGGTGGCACTATGCCTTTACTACAATATGTGTTAACCTGTTTGAAATCAAAATGAAATCACATTACTCATTTGATACGTCACAAAATAATCCAAGTTAGGATAAATCCCTTTTCATTATAGTATTTTGGCATGTTTAAATATACATCCTATATATTATTTTGGCAATACAGAGTCAGTAACTTTATATAGGCATGATATAGGGGGGTGGGGGAGGGGGTGAGGGGGAATGTTTTAGCCATTTTGAAAGTCCTCGTGAATTCCCTGTAAAACTCTACTGTTACGCAGTTCATGTTGTACATTATGCAAGTTTATATGGAAAAACATGCAAATATATAAACAGTAATGCGATATGAATGTATGAAAATAGGTTTTTACATGTTTTAGATATAGTTTCTTATAAGTCATTATTGAATGACAAAGCTATTTGTTAATGCAATGTTCTATATTATATATATGCCGTGTATTAATCATTATAAGACTTAAAATAAAGAATAAAATGTTAAATCTATCTATAGGAAAAAAAACAATGCAGCAGCCATTCGGACTAAGTTAATTGCTGTAGTTAAAAATGTGGTACATTATACAAGCCTCATCGGTCTTGCCAATATTTTTTTCACACTGCACAATTATATCAAACTTCGTATAGTGTTGGTATCCTGCTCAATAACTTATACTGAATTGTGTCTCTAAAGTGTACAATTTTGTTGTTTTGTTCACCAGATTCTAAATCGCAGCCAATGATAAAGTCACTCATCCGCCAGTATCGGGTTATGCTAAAACATTGGCGAATAAAACGAAAAATGCCGACCTGTTTATTAATGAATTTCTCATAAATAAGATAAGTACGGAATCAACCATTATCATCGTAAGGGACCTAATTATTTGTGATTCAATAAAATTCCCATCATTTGCTGAGCAGAAAGTTATAGGTGGTGTATCTTTAAATAATGAATACTGACAAATTGTACATAAAAATGTTTTTTTCGTTAAAAAGGAAGATAATAATACATTTTTGTTTATATACATGATGTAATATAAGGTAAAATGGGATAAAAGAGAACTCAGAAGGAAAGACAACTCGTTACAAATTGTTGCTTTATTATCAGAAGGTAAACATAGTTACAGTTTTTATAAAATAAAATAAAAAATCAACAGATTAATCGAAATACTGTTCCATTTAGTCAAATACTTTTAACAGATTGTATAATTAATAAACAACATGCTCGTTATAATTCTGGGACATACCGAGTTACTGGACTCGGTATAAATTTGACAACCAACTACAGAGAAAAAACATATTCATTGCCTTTATGGTGAAAACAACAACAACAAAAACAAAACATCTTTATATTGAAAATACCGAGGCAGTAATTTCCGTAGGTTGAGTGAGTTTACTTAACCTCGTACCAGGTAGAGTCACAAGTTTTTGTCATTGAATATGTCCATCTTAACACTTTAGACATGCAAGAGGTTTGCAAAAAAAAATCTGTCTTCTTATAAAGCTTATAATATGCAAATTTGCCTACGAACATCGTATTTGTCATGTACGCAAAAACCGGAATTCGGAATGTCTCTTTTACTTACGTTAAATGTTACCAAGTCGTAACATATGATATAAACTCGAATTCAGTTGAGATGCAATATTTAAGGTCGACAAAAGTACAAAGCGATCAGCCCTTTTCAACTTTAAGGACGATACCTAGTCACAGGTTCATGCTTATTTGAAGGGCGTCGTTTTTTTTGTGTTTTTTTTTTTGTATGGAATTTTCCGCCAGGAGGTTAACCGGTAATAGACACACCTTATCTCTATAAGTTACTGACTACTTCAACACATATTCAGAGGTGGGAGATCCATGACCGTAGAACGAATTTCATGGCTAATCATCATAGAGACAGTGGCCGGGCGGAGATTCGAACTCGTGATCCCTGAGTTTACTGTCAGACGCGTTACCGGCAAAGCTAACCAGACCCAGCCGTATCGTTTTAAAGAAGTGGAACACACCTAATAGAATTAGCAGTGACACCTGTTTTAAGCAGCCCGCAGTCAAGGGTTGCAGCAAAGATGCCATTTTAAGACAGGTTATTTCTTAATACAGATGAATTTTGCCCCCAAAGCATATAAATGGGAAATAGCTAATGTGACTATCTAGACAAGTGTGGCTGCTTAACAGAGGTGACTGTTTACACAGGTTTAACTGTACTTTTGTTTTAATCCGAATTTAAAAAATACTAGAGAATGCCTAGCTAGAGTTTTGTTATTTACAAGAAAATCGTACATCACCTTAGTATCACTATAATCAGTATGACTGGGTGGGGTACCATTTCATGTGACATTGGTGCTTCAGAGCTATAGCTCTACGTTATTTTATATAAAGTATAAAATATGATAGAAGAATCCCTTGGAGACGCAAAACACAACCCATAAAAAGTGGGTTCGGTTTAAATGAGTATTTAAAGATGCAGCACCCATCACGACACCTATCACCGCTTATGCAGTTTTCTTTTTTTTCGAACCCTATGCCTGCACTTTTTTCTGAGAAATCAAAAAAAGTAAAAATGAAAAAAAGCAATAAAAATCAATCAATTGTGGGGGGTGGGTGGGGGGTGGGGGTGGGGTTGAATGGATAGGGGAGGGGTATAAACTATAAACATTGTAACACCTGTTGTATGAAAAAAGTAACCATTTAAACCTTCAGACAGAAGTCTATTTCATTTTTCCCTTTATTAAAATGACCAAACCTTAAAACATCACATTAATAAAACAATGAGTTCAAGGTTAATATTTAGGATAGCCAGGCCCCTAAAAACGTAAGAAATATACTCCAAAACGCACCTATGACAGTCTAGCTGGAAAACATTCGATGGAGCAGACTCTGCAATAGTTTATATGCCTACGCATCGTTTCCAGCCAAGCTACGCCCCTGATTCATTATTTAAATATACATATATATAATCATATGTCTTTGTTTAAAATATTTAGTGGAGTTTATTAACGCTGTTTTGTGGTCAGACTTATTTGAAAACGTGTAAGTATGTCGTATTAAAACGAAAATAAAATGAAATAGAAAATAGATTGTTGACTGGCAAGATTTTACAAGATAAAGTAAACATGATTATAATTAATTTAGGATAGGTATTCGTATTGAGTTAGTTGTTTATAGAAATGTCTGATCATTTCGAGCCAAACCTGATAAATATAACTATTCTGTTCTATTTATCATGTGATCATATGCGTGTTTTATTTTTTTTTTCCATCAAACATACACACCTGTGCACAATTGCGGTAAATGCACAAGAAAATAGATCCGGATTTGATCGATGGAATTAAAACAAAACAAAGCATGGGAAGTTTTTATGGAAACTGTTCGACAAAGTTAAACTTATGCATTTATATCTATTGGCATAAGTAATCGTTATCAACTGTCAAAATGGTATTTCAACGTAGTTTTGATCATATGTGACGCCTGCTTTTCTAAGACAAACGTTTTGACAAGTTCGAGCTATAATATAAGTAAAATATCTTTAATGATAATCGGATAACGTTTTTGATTGGTTGATTCAAACAATCGGAATACCTCGGAGATTTCCATAGTCTTCCAAAAGAGTATCGGCGGGATGGTTTTTTTTACATTCATTTTTTTTATATTATTAGATATTTTCTATGACAAAGATCTTGTACAAGATAACTGTCATGACTTCCCTCCGAATAAATATTTTTAAATGTTATTTTAACATAACCACTGCAGAGGTGTGTTTGTTTCAGCCAATCGGGTCTTACTTCCAGGTTCAAACGTTTCTTTTGCACAACTTGTCAAGACGTTTGTCTTTAAGAAAAGCAAGTGTCGCATATGATCAAGACTAGACGTTTTGTCTTTTAGAAAAGCAAGCGTTGCATATGCACAGCTTGTGTCATGACGTTTTGTCTTTTAGAAAAGCAAGCGTTGCATATGCACAGCTTGTGTCAAGACGTTTTGTCATTTAGAAAAGCAAGCGTCGCATATAATAAAGACTAGTTTCAACGTGGGTTTAGCACAACGCAAAAACAATGACGTCATCAATTTGTGAGTTGCTGCAAGATAAATCTTCCTTGCCGATAAAGCAATATAAAAAATTTAAATGGGTTGATGGTTCGGATAGAAAATTCCGTCCCGAGGGATAACTGTTTTTGGCGGGAACGAGGCTCTACCGAGGGATAACTGTTTTTGGCGGGAACGAGGCTCTACCGAGGGATAACTGTTTTTGGAGGGAACAAGGCTCTGCGTAAACAGTTAACCAAAGGGACGGAATACAAGTTTCTTACATGGGTTGGAGGCTCAGACAGAAAATTTGGTCCTGACGAATAACTGTTTATGGAGGGAACGAGGCTGTTACCCAACTTTATCATGTAGGCCCTAGATTGCAATGTTATCGGTAAGGAGTCTTACTGCAGGGTATAAGTAATGCATGCTTCTGCACACCGGTAGTGTGTGGTATTGTTTAAAATTCATTTTTAAAAACTATTCCGAATTTTAACACGTTTCATTTTTTCCACTAGATACACACTTTGTCTGTATTTACATGTTTAGTCTGTCAAACATCATTTAAATATGTATAAATAGTTGGCCACAATGCACCTATGCATTATCATGCGGCATTTCGCATTGCCCTCATTTTTTGTCAAGAACCGTTTTAGCATACGCTGCATGATTTCTGACAGTTTCGCAGCATATAGCCACTGTTACGTTGGCACTGTCCACCACTCGCCCACGCCGGACACAGCTGATGCTTGTCAAAACAATCTGAAATACAGGACGAAACGAATAAGCAATAGAAGAGGATACACGAGGTCTAACATACGATCAGTTAACCTAACCACTCTTTTCTGGGATCATGGAATGCTTACTAGTAAGCTATCCTTGCACACCCATCCTCGCATGTAACAGATACTTTTCCCACTTGAATCAGCGATGAGAAACGAATGAAAATGGGACACAGTCTCGTATATCAGTTATCACGCAGAAGACTGTGGCCGGGTGCGTATTCGAACTCGCGACCCCTCGTAGAACATAGAACAGCATTAAACTATGTAGTGAGATCTACATGCACACAGAGGAAGCGACTACAAACGCGAACATAATGGAACAATCAGCAGCGAAACAAATTGTCCTAGCCAATAAACCGAAATTTGTTGGGTTTTTTTGTGTTGTTTTCTAGTTTATTTCGAAGAAATCACAAAGCTTATACGACCCGGTCTCGAGTCTGCTTCCTGGGTAGAACCAGTACAGAGTGTTGTCTTTTTGAGAGGCATAGGGTTGAGCTTGGAATCGAACCCGTAACATCTGGCGTGAGCGTCCAACACTCTCTATTAAATACACTACTGCCGCGCTTGAAAATGTGTTATGTATTTTATATCAGTTGTAATTGTACATGTGTTAAATCATTCACCTGTTGTATCTGACATGCATGCGTTGCACGTTCTCTTACAAATCCGAAGAGCAGTTCCAGGGTTATCTTCACAGAATCCGTGATCTGCCCAGGCTCTACAGTGCTTTCCTGTGTCTTCACAGCTCCTTGGTTCTGTAAAAGTTAACAGAATTTCGTATATAAAATTAGTTATTGCTGTTTTATAGCATACATATCTATCAACGCATCGTATAAATATTTACAATAGTTCATTTAAATATATAAATAATTTTACTACTTTGATGAGATGTCGCTGCTAATCCGTCAGTTTATATCTGTTGCAGAATGATATTTATTTTTTATAAGCAATTGATATAATATTGTTACACAGTGAATATTTGATATTCTGCATGTTTATCAATAAATGCATACACATCAAAGTAATGTGATGTGAATGTGTGATAATTGGTTTGAAATATGTCTCGACATGTCTTAAATACAGTTTCTTATAATTCTTTATGAAATGACATGGTTAATTGTTAAATGCAATGTTTTATAATATAATATATTGTATATTAACCATGACAAAACTTAGATAAAGAATACAATCTATTAAGCTGGTCACATGTGTATTCATGCCGGCTTCCTCCCATTGAACTCAATGTTTTGTTTGTTTGAATATTTAACGCCATGTTATTCCATCCAGGACTAACAGACGGCCATTTAAGCTAACCACTGTTTCCTGAAATCCATCTCCGCAAGAAAAAGACAATTGTCTCACTTGGGGAGTCATACCACTATTAACTCCCTTGAATACACATGAGGGAGGTTAAGTAAAACTAATTCCTTGTTTTATTGTGGCTTTTTTATGGCTTTATATTGCAGTGTTTTTGTGTCTCCTATATTGTGTTAACTTGTCAGTGTTTTAGATTGAAAATTTGATGTTGATTCAAGATTTCTAGCAAATTATGTGTCTTTTAAGAATTGATGGTACGAACCGCATCGTGGGCGAAAGGTTAACATATGAACACTCATGAAATTGATAGGTATCACAAAATCATTGAACTATACAATAACATGGTCAATGTACGATTTTATTTTTTATAATTGCAGAGCTTGAACCAGTGAAAGAATTTGAACCCAGACACATGCTTAAGATGTCCAGTGTAATTTCACTGTGTTTTGGACATAAATGTTACAGTGGAGCCTTTTGGGTAATGTAATAGATTGTGAGACGATACATTCTCGTCCAGAATTAATGTCAGACATACTTTCTTTCGTATCTTCATCTTTATTTGTATTTGTATCAGTCTTGTCAGGTTTCGATGTTGTCGTTTTTGGCTTATCGTCGTCACTTTTGCAGGCGGCACACGCCTTGGCACAATGCACCAACATCCATTGGTTAATTTTGCAATGGCCGTACTTGGCCCACGTGTTGCAGTCTTTGTCGCTCCTGTGGTTGTTTTTGCAAGACGCTACAATGAAGATGAGACGTTTATACTTTGATTATTTATAAAGAGGTTTTCAAAAATTTACAAAACAAAGTAGTACAATGTGAAGTCAAACCTGTGAAGATGGTCACCTCTATTAAGCAGACACTTGTCTTTTCCGCATTTCTATACTTTCAGAGCATCCATCTGTATGAAGCAATGACCTGACTCAGAAGGCAACTTTTGTCCCTTTCTTCTTTAGACAAATTTAACTTTATATGATGATCAACAAATGTTTTGTTGAACTATATATTTTAAAATTCGCTGTTCGACAAATAACAATTGAAATGTTAAAATTATTTTTACATATATTTAAGAAATTTACGCGTTTATTTTCAGCATTAAATATTAATAATTTTAAGAGCGTCTTAGATCACTCGGCCACGGGGGACCCTAACAGAAGCCATTAAACTAACTAATTTGTTTGCATAATACATCTTAAGTTGAAAACTTCGCCTCACTTTAACTCTTCAAATGCATTTCTAAGCTGGTATTTTTTGCACAGGCTGTAATGGAAACGTTTATATACCCGATCCCTGAGTCGTTGTTGTTGGTATTGGTGTCGTCTGCGTTTTTCCATCGTTATCGTCTGTGTCGCCATCTGCTGAGCATTTGCTACACGCTTTATGGCAGTTGGTGTTCATCCAATCACTATTTTTCATACATTCTCGGTCGCGTGCCCAACCCTCACACTGGTTGTTGTCCCATATGTTTTTGCATTCACCTGTGGTAAAAATAGATACTAGTATTGTATTACATGGAAAAGACATGCATACTTGATAACAATTGATTGATTGATTGAATATTTAGCGTCATTTAATGCCATCGTGGGCTAACAAACGATCATTTATCCTAGCAACTGTTTCCTGGGATCCTGGAAGGTTATCCAGTACTCCAGCACACCCCATCTTCGCAAATAACTTTCCCACTTAAACCAGCGGTGAGAGACGAATGATAACGAGAAGCAATGCGGTATATCAACCATCACGGTGATTGTGGCCGGGCGGGGATTCGATCTCACGACCCCTGGATTAATAGTCAGACGCGCTGACAATTGAGCTAATCTGGTCCGGCACTCGATAACGAACAATTTTTTATATTCATAATGATGTAAATGTCAAATCATCGGGCATGAATACTTGAACCACTAGGTAGAATCTACTTTTATGAAAAAAATAGTATCCAGACGATAATTTTTTATGCACTTACGTTCACCTTGATCTGTTCCTTTGCACTTCTTACACGACTTCCGGCAGTTGGGAATCATCCAATCAGGATTAATCTCGCATTCACGTTGATCTGCCCAGCCTTTACATTCAACACTATTGTGTTGGTCGTAGCATTCACCTAGAGGAATTAAAGTAGTCCATCCATTGTTTTAGACATTTCAAGTCGCTCAAATAAACATTTAGTTGTAAATGTAACAGGAATGACTGCTATAGATATACATGTGAAATAAAACAAAAACAAAAAAGTCTTGAACCAATCACGGATTCATATAGAGAAGAAAAAGCAACTGCTTGAGATGCTATTAACGCTCGTGTATTCACGCAAAATCTCACAAAATCTCATTCTCAATATTTTAACTTCCGTTCATCTCTAGAAATTCTTTCTTTGAATAATGGAATTCTCTACAAAACGAAACTATTCCCAGCAAATTGTGTTTACACTTGTTGAAGTACTTATGATTACAAAATGTGTACACTGCAACTAAAAAATCAAGGAAAGTGCATGGAATTTTACTTCAAACTGCAATACTTTCAATTCAAGATCATTTTGCATGTTAAAAACATTATAAAATATCTAAGATAACATAAACATTATATTTTATGGAAAAATAAATCAGTTGCCTGTGAAATTTGAATGATTAATTTGTCAATTTAGTATTTTTTGCATGCTTTTTTATAAGTTTTTTATCCTTCTATATAAGTCCTTGAACCAATGAAGAAAATAATAGATAAGGTTTTGTGAGGGTTATTATATATACAACATCCCTATACCGTCGTAGCATCGGCTTACGTAGAATGAACCAAAAGGTTCAGAAACACTACTGAGTAAACATTGTAAAACATTTTAAAACTATCTAAACAAACTATACAGATGAGCAGTGATGTCACTGAAATGAGTAAAGACTGTCAGGTACATGATTCGGTTTAGAACACATGTTCCAATATTTGCAAAGATAAGTTTGAACAACAATTTAAGTTATAAACACATTTCATACGAACATTAAGCTATTAAGAGTGCTCGGTAATAAATCAGTTAAATGTATATGAACACATTTTTTTTGGAAAACGGTAAGGTAAAACACTCACCCGAATTGTGATCAGGCTCAGGGGTCGTTGTCGTCGTCGTCGTCGTCTTTCCTGACTCATCACATAAATGACACGACTTACGGCAGTTTTCCGGCATCCATCTTGAATTGATCTGGCACTCTCCTTCTTTTGCCCATTTTTCACACTCTTCAAGCTTTTCGTGCTTATTCTCACAAGCAACTAGCAGCAAACATGAAACATAATATACAATGTAAGTTTATACTGGTCATTACTAATACCGCGAGTCTAAACAAATTTCCACCATGTAAAGAATGGGATCAATACTAAACAATAATAAGGTTACTTAAGTGTGCTGAGTAAATAACAGTCGCCGATACGAAATGCAAACAAATGCCGACGCTAACCGAAGATGGAGCTTTGCACATGTCTTCCCAAATTATTATTATACAGGCATTCGCGGTAATAGGTATATCGCAGTATAAGGCATACAAGGGATACTATTAATAATGATAACAATAAAACTGTCATTAATAATAATATTACTTGTGTATTCTAAACGTGTACCATCGCTAGTGACCTAATTAATCATCAGGCCACTGTTATCGCTGATAGCTATTCTTTACGTGTTCAATCTAATTTCATATCCAATCATATTGCAGAGATGTTCAGACTATGTTAATTTCCGATTCAAATAAAGGTCATGTCGTCTGTTCCTTTACATTCTTGTACCATTTTTGGTTACTTTACGAGCTCCATGCAGCAGACGAACGATTCATTTACATACGTGTACATATTGAATGGAACAAGGTCAGTGAACTTTGACTCAATGGTATACTTAATTCCGGAATGACGTCATTGTCAGAGTTGAACGCTACTTAGCTGTTTTTTTCTACTTTTTCAGACAATGAAATCGCTCAGATATTTCAAAATAGAACGTTTCATTTTACATTGAACGCTATGAACGTCATAAGATGTTAAACTGCAACTTCACAGCAAATGAAATCAACTCAGTAACGAGAATTATATCAACATCTGAGCTGGTTAGAATTGGTAAACCCGTTAGAACGTCTAACATATATTCATCTGGTGTGGTCGTTACCTTCTTGGGTTTTATTTTCAAATTGTTAATATTTTCAATTAATTCAATATTTAATTAATTATTTAACGTTTATACAGAAAAAAAATCGGATACCTTCTGGATCGCTCCCTGAATCCTTACATGCCTTGCATGTATGTTTGCAGTGCTTCTCCATCCAAACTTTGTTTACAATGCATTCTCCATTTTCCTTCCAGACTTGACATTTATACGTTTCAAAATCATCCTTGCAAGCATCTACGGAAAGAAATTGTTGTTTAATATAAACATGTATATATTGGCACCGTTGCATACACGTTTTTAAAAGAATAAGAGGAAAGATTTTTTTTTAAATATTATCATTTATTAAACGTAAAGAATATTTTAAAGTATCTGCGGAAAGAAAAGACTGTTAAATATAACCATGACTGTAAACAGACATAAATGCTAAATAAATTATCTACGAAAAATACAATTGTAATTCTTTGAATTCTCGAACAATAACCAAAAGAGAGATTTGCGGAAATGTTTGTATAGAAATGAGCTGTACTAATATACAACATAAAGTTTATGCTAGTTTACTTTACATTCAGACAAAACAGACAAAAAAAGCTTTATGTATGCAGACAACAATTAACACACACAAAATAAACAACAAAGGATAACAAAGAATAGAGTACCAGTCCAGCAAACTAGTCTTGATCATATGCAACGCTTGCTTTTCTACGTCGCACATGATCACGACTACAATTTACGACAGTCACAAATAATATGTTCATCAACAAGTACTTTGTAGGACGAAGGATCATGGAAACTCGTCGTTCGACAAACACGAGATCCAACTTCAATAGTTATTTGTCAAAAGTCAAATTTGCAAAATATCCAAAAAATGTTTTATCTCAATTGTATGATAATTCATTAGTCTCTTTTCTGAGGTGTATACATGTAATTGGCCTTCTTTACACGAATATATCTTTTACAAAACAATGCGTCAGCAAGTTTCCATTAAAATAAAAATAAAATTTAAAAACGGCACACCATCTAACATCCTAAAAGATAAATGTTACACTTAAACGCGGGAATTCCCTAAAAGAAAATAATCTATAAATTATCATCTTAATTTTACAAATTTTTTTCTCCATTGGGGATTTCCTATATCTTCTGTAGCATGGCTGTCAACATTTGCTCCCTTGGAGGATCAAGGGACAATGTGCCTCAATATTTCATATTCTTGAAGCACCTCAATGTTCCAAAAGGTTGCTATGCAATGTTTGCTCGCGACAGTATTCTAATGCGACAATGAAGTATCATATTGGCGGTCTATAGATAGGGGTATATCTCAATCCGTTGATATATGCTGATATCAGGTCAACTATTCTCAAAATATTATATTCTAAGTGTTGTAATCAAGCTTGGAAGCTTCAAGTACATTTCCATATAGTATTACCTTACCGGGGGTTAAATATACAATCTCCCGCGCCAGGCGGACGCTTTATCGCTAGACCGAAGGCGGATTTTAGATGGTGACAATAACATGACAAGTTTGCTAGAAGCCTTTTTTTCAATCCAACACACTTAGCTTACAATAATAAATTATAAGTCTACATCAATCTTATGATAACGTGCTAAAATAAAAATGGCAACCATTCGTACTAACGTGAATGTGAATATGAGGTAAATTAAGTGTTCAGCAAGCACAACCGGTAGCAGTAATTGACCTGGCGTGGGCTGTAATTCAAAGAAGTCGATAAGCCAATCAGCGATCGATATTGGTTGCTACACCGTCATTGTCCTAAGACAAGTTTACGGTGTCTAACTAAATACTACATTGTATTTACTTGGCCAAACAATGTCACGTGCCTAGTGGGTGGAGCGATACTCGTTCTCACGTTAGGTCATTAAGACTATATGCAGCAGCACTGTAACTGTTATTATAAAATTATCCATTTATGGCTCAAAGGGATCAATGATGGTAATATTCAAACTTTAGATTGTAGAAACGGTCCAACCTCTCCCCGCTGGTGACCGTTACATAGCAGTGACATACAAGTTGGATTACGTCACAGTTTGGTGGATGCATAAGAGTGCAATGAATTGTGAGACAGGCAGGGAATTACATGCTTTTGTATTAGGTATAACAGAGCTGATTCGGGAAATGTCAGGTACTGGAATAAGCTAAGCAATTTGGCCAATTGCTTCAACGAAAGTTAAATTACGTCACAGTTTGGTAGGATTGTGGGACAGGCAGGGAATTCCATGCTTTTGAATCGGGTATAACGGACCAGCGTCGGGAGATGCCAGATACTAGGACAGACTAATTAAACTTTAATAAAATTTACTATCGTCAACGGTGTTAGTGTTAGAGTACAATGTTATTTAATCTACCCACAGCATGTTAGTTCATCATGACATTGTATTTAGTAAGATCTACACTGGAAACAAAAACAAAAACATCTGACGTAATGGAAGCACTTATGGGTAAGTAATCTAAAACTAATGGGTTATGTGACTAGATTGGGAAATAAATCAAAGTCCTTCACCTACGGTCCAATTTTTTGGACATATATTGGCAAATCGACAAAGCCATTGCCATGTCCATAGGGTTATATGGGAGTCTGCAATAAACATACATTGTCCAGGATTTATCATTTGCTTATTACCAATCAATATTGTGAACAAATTTGTAACACTATACTGTAATTATTTACAACAATATTATCATATTTGTAACTTTTGTTTGTAAGTGTTGTTTTATTTCAAATCAAATGCACACACAAGCAGAATGATATTTGTGCAAAACTTTTCTCAGTAATATGTAAAATGCACTGAACACTTGAAGCACAATTATTTTGTTGGTTTAAAAATATACATTACATGTTCTATTTGATTAAAAATATGTGTACTAAATGAAAGAAAATTGGGGCCAGCTAGTTAATTTTCAGAAAATGGCTTTGTAAGTTACAATGAAGAAAAGCATTTTTACATTCTTCAGTTTCTTTTTCTCCACACAAATGACACGCCCTTTTACAACCGTCCAACATAAATCTGGGATTTCTGTCACACTCGCCCTGATTGGCCCAAATGTAGCACTGCCAGTTTTCATGCGCATTATAGCAGCTCTCTGTAAAATATTCAAATTGAATTGAAGAAATCAGTTAAACAAAATAAAAAAAATACACGAATCGATAAGGATATTTTATGTTTCAGTTAAAAAAGTGGGTAGGGTGTTTGGAGTTTATAATTAAATATGTGCGAACAATTTAAAGCATATCATCAAATAGTATTCTTACACAATCGAATACTCATGCACAAAGCAACTTGTTTACTTTGACTAATTGGCAGTGGAGCTGCTGCTTTTGCGTCAACACGCCCGGCCCTGCGCACTTTATTTATATCCTTAGATCTATATCTCCAGAAAATGTTCCCAGCATGCAGTAAATGCATACGAACATCAAAATCTTTCATAGGAACATGCCCTCTTAAACCCTTAGAACATGTTGGGCTTGCACATCATATTAAGGTCAGCTACGCTTCGACTGGTCTTGTGATATAGTTATTTTGAATCATGAATCTTACTTAATGTAACTTGAAAATAGGACACCGCTTCATGTGTGTGTACGTGGGAGGTATAAGAGAATATTCGTTATTCCTCATGAACCGTTAACGAGCGTTGTTTTAAATTGCGCGGAAGCCATTTTGAAACGGCAGTGATCATGTGACTGGAAAGTCACGTGAAGCCGAAAGTAGTCCGGAACCAATGACAGAGACGAATGTAATCAGTCGAATGTGTTAAAGAGTGGGTTTAGGTCTGACATTTATCAATTTTATCAGGTATTGCACAAATGGTTTTTGGATAAAGTTAGGTTGACTGGAAAATGAAAATAGCAATTAAGGGTAACATTTTACATTTTGTTTTAAACTAAGTTATTTTAAATTAATTGTGAAACAAGTTTTTACAACCGTGGTGGATAATCAAATTCACGACTATGTGTTGTGTCATTGAGCAAGACACTTTACCAGCATTTGCTTAGCACTGATTCTGCCCGGGAAGATTTCGAGCGTGATGTGTCTATTATTTTACCGTTTACACGTAAATATACATTGCGGGTTCATAAAGTGAATCGGTACCTAAATAGAAATATAACGGATATATAAGTCAGTGTCAACATAGACGTTTAATATTTTCTGTAATATTATCTTTTTGATACAAAAGAAGCACTTACGATCCACCGGCTCTTTTTTGTCTTTGGTGCACGAGTCTGTACCATCGGGGCAAATACATTTGCAGTTCTGATCGACATAGCCTTCGTCACCGCATACAACAGTATCGGTACAGTGTGCTGAAATAAGAAATGAAACGAAAATACGAGATCGTTACACAGAATAAAGAAAATTGAACTAAAACATAGTGAATATTATAATACAATAATTATTCTGAAAACAAGTGAAGTTGGTTTTATAGACAACCTGGCTCCTGTTTCCACCAACATGTAATAAATATTTAAAGCTTTAATCTAAAAAGAAAAAAGTAGCCAGGTGATCATGATTTTAGACTGGTTCCAGTAAAACTGCATTTGGTTTCATCAATATCTATCATGTTATATATATTTAACGAGTCAAAACTTAGTTAAGTTTTTTTAAGTATTTAAGTAAAATGTTGGTAACTAAAACAGAAGCCTGGTCCCAATTTCAAGTATCAAGTATCAAGTTGAGATTTCCCTCAACTAAAACATTTCAATTTATCTAAATGATTACTAATTATCTATATTAAATGATCACACAGAATTGAAAACATAATATACATTTACTCATAAGGATAACGTGGAAAATGTTCAATGTAAATGACTTTGTAGCCTTTCAAAGAGTTAGTTGAGTTGGCCCAAATTTCACAAAACATTTCAACATGATATTTTCCTCAACTCAACTCATAGGCTACATAATCATTTACATTGAACATGATATCCTTTACCAATGTGTAAATATCTATTATGATGTCAATTCTATGTGGTCATTTTATATATAATTATAATGAGTTCAAGAAAACATTTAGATAAGCTGAAATGTTTTATTTGACGGAAATTTCTGCCTGAGATGATTGGTGAAACCGATCCCTGGTCTCAGTTTCATCAACATGAGATTTTGCATTTTAAACTTTGCCAATGAATTAATATTTGTTATGACTTCTGTGTGATTATTTGATATATAACGAGATTAAGTAGACTTAATCATTTAGAGAACTTTTTTTTTCAGCTGAGGAAAATTTCATCTTGAGAAAGTTAGTGAAATCAGTCCTTGAACGCTAACACACCTACATGTTGGTACGATTGACATTTGTTATCAATAAAGGCCCACTCCTGTACACATGATCTATAGTGGTAATGTGACCGCAACCACCACAACTCCTTAGTTACAAACCATAAACGCGTGTACGTGGATACGTTCTTCCTCCATGGCTTACTTCTCACCGCTAAGGTCGTAGGTTAAAGTCCCGCTTGTCCGAAAAACTTTATATGAGAAAGTTTGCCAGTTACTTGCGTAAGGACGGTTGTTCCACTCAGATTTATTCCTCATCCAATATAACTGGATATGCCACATATAACATGAAATGTGTTGAAAACGGCGTTAACCCCTTTTTAAAAAAAGTGTACGCGGAAACAAACACATACAGACATCAGCACACTGACACAGCACGGAGACGTAATCACACGGCCGAACCCAGTATCACATTCGCCAAATTCCACACTCCCGTGCGACATACACGTTCTAAACATAAGTTTAAAACTAAAAACCAACCTGAGCATTTGTACATTAGGTTAACAATTTTGACGTCCGTGAATGAAAGCTCCTTCCTGTAAACACGGCCTATGCTTTTCTCTTTGTCTGGTTGCTTAGCAATAATTGTCTGTGATTTGCCATCGGCTGAAAATGCCTATAACAATCAAATATAAAAATACATATATGTTTAACAGACGGAGTATTTACAGGACAAAAAAAACTCATAATAGAACATATTTACTTCTTTTTCATTTGAAACCTGGAAAAAATTCAATTATTATATAACTATTTACACCCATCAAATAACATTGCTTTAAGGCATGCATATTGCTACTGATGTTCATTTTAATCAGATATGCAGTACATACATGTCTTATGCTACAAGTCATTCATTTTATATTTGTAAGTGTATTTTTTTCTTGTGATATTAACTGACCATAACTGAAAACAGCTGTTGTTTATTAGCCACTCCCACGTAACCCTCTGCTCCGGCAGGAAGTTTTGTGCCTTTAATTTATATAAAATGTCCGAATACAATTAAAGGGCCGTCGTCTATTATTATATAACAATTGAAGGGCAATATGTTTTTTTCGACAAGAACGCTTTTGCTAGATAAGGACACAATACAAAAGTTAATAGACAGATGCACAGAGTGTATATCGCACACAGTTTCATGTTGATTTATTTAGGTGAAGGGTCATCCAAAATAAAGAGTGGTCTAAGTCGCTGTCGTTTAATGATTACTTACCTCTCACCGCTGAGGTCGTGGGTTCGTGCTTCGGTAAAACTGTATGTGAGAAAGTTTGCCAGTTACTTGCGGAAGGACGGTGGTTCTACTCAGATTTATTCCGAGATATCTCTCCACCAATAAATCAGGACATGCCGTTTATAACATTGCATGCGCAAAATGGCGTTAACCAACCCCATCCCCTCTACACAGCCCTTCCCCTCACACACCTACATCCACACACCGAAAACACTTACTACTGATTTAATATACCTACCGTAATACCGTAATGCATGACGGATGAATATTCATAAGGAACTTTCATTTGGTCTACTTCTTGGCTTGAGTATTTGTTGAACCATATTCGCATGTTCGGTTGTACTTTGTCATACACAATTTCGATGTATTCGTCCCTATTAGGCAGCTGATGCTCGTGTACTAAGCCAATGGCGTGACCAATTTCATGTAAATATAATCCTTTCTGGAAAGTAGAAACATTCCTTTATTGTGTAAACTATGAGGAGAATACATTTATAAGAGTCGTTCTAATTCATACTTGAATTTATATTTATTTCTGTATAATCTGAATTGAATAAATATGTTCCGACCAAGCTATATGGCAATGCCGTCACCCCTCGCAATACTATGAAATAGTTAATGTGCAAAAAAAAATTACCAATTAAAAAACCTAAATGGAACGACCGCAGAAAACTACCTAGCTTAGTGTTAAACGTCATTTGACTGGCAGTTTATGTTACTCTGGCTGGGGCTACAATGTAAGCTGAGATGATTGACGTTTGAAAGCCCATCAGTTGCCAAGGCCGTGTCTAAGCATAACTCGCGCGGGCTTTGTACCTTTGACTCGCTCAGAATTGAACCAAGGGCGGAGACTGTGAATTGGCATTCAAGCATGCGCAGTGATGACGAACTTCTTTATAAATCAGAACGAAGTTTTTAATTAAATTATTTTGAAGGCTGTTTTAACAAATAAGAACGACACAATTTTGAATATTGAAGCGATTCTATTGGTTGTCAAATGAGGTTAAACAATAATAATATACAAATGTCAAGTTTTTTTTTCTAATTCTAACACAATATTGTAATTCAATGCTCTTTCATAATAACAAATAAGGAACTTCTTATCAAAGTCGTCCCTAGTCTGTAGAGCAGACTCAGCTCTCCTAAATTGGTCCGTTACATAGCAATGGGTTTGAGCACGTTGATTGGTCAAATGCTTCAGGGAAAGTTTGAATGACGTCACAGTTAAATGAGATCCTGCTTAATCATATGGCTCATTGTTATTCAAAGTTAAACTGTAGTACGGACCAGCTCTCCCCGCTAGGGTCCGTCATGTAGTAGTGAGATTTGAGCACGTTGATTGGTCAATTGCTTCAGAGGAAGTTGAATGACGTCACAATTTGGTAAATGATTGTGGGATGGGCATACATTAACATTCCTTATTCGGCTGATATCAAGGACTGGGATAGATTAATCGAAAGTAGAGTGCCGCTTAATGCCGGTATTAAGGTGTGCCAGGTTGTTGCTTATTTTAATATCTCTTGCTACTTTATTTCCTTGGTTGCGTTTTATGTTTTCAGAGGGCCGTTTCATCAGTATTTTACCAAAATTACTTAATATATATTGTGTCATCAATGACTAACATAGAGAAAGAAAAACAGATGATTGAGATGCCATGAACTTCCAATTATTTCAGAAATACAAAATAAATCAAAATTCTTTCTTTCCCAAAATTAACTTTCTACAAAACGAGATTATTCCCATCAAATTGTGTTAACAATTGTCGAAGTACTTATGATTACAAAATGTGTACACTGCAACTAAAAAATCAGGGAAAGTACTTCAAATTGCAATATTTTAAATTCAAGATCATTTCGCGAGTTTAAAACATTATAAAACATCTAAGGTTACATACACCTTCCGTTTTATGTAATAGAAATCAGTTGCCTATGAAATTTGAACGATTAATTTGCCAACTTATTAATTCTTCGCCTGCTATTTTATCAACATTTGGTTGAGAGATAATGGTTTCCTGTCGTTTCTCATAATAACGAATGTTTTGTTAATTATCACACATATGATTAATCCATGGTTCAGTAATAAACTGGTATGTTTTATTTTCTATACAAACCCATATCTGATAACATTTACATTACAAAGTACATTGATACAACCGAGATTTGATTATAAAAAGTAAATAAAGAAAATGGGATATACTGCCCATAGTAAGTTCATATCTTCAGTCATGTTTGTCAATTGTACTTACATATCTACAGCCATTTTTTGTCAATCGTACTTACATATCTACAACCATTTTTGTCAATCGTACTTACGTATCTACAGACATTTTTGTCAGTCGTACTTATATATCTACTGCCATTTTTGTCAATCATACTTACATATCTACAGCCATTTTTTGTCAGTCGTTCTCACATATCTACAGCCATTTTTTATCAATCGTACTTACATATCTACAGCTATTTTTGTCAATCGTAATTCCATATCTACAGCCATTTTTGTCAATCGTACTTACATATCTACAGCCATTTTTGTCAATCGTACTTACATATCTACAGCCATTTTTGTCAATCGTACTTACATATCTACAGACAGTTTTGTCAATCGTACTTACATATCTACAGCCATTTTTTGTCAATCGTACTTACATATCTACAGCCATTATTTGTCAGTCGTATTTACATATCTACAGTCAGTTTTTGTCAATCGTACTTACATATCTACAGCCATTTTTGTCGAGGTTTAATGCTTGCTCTCCGCCGACCATGCCAAGTTGTGAATTGCAACTGAAATACAACATTCATCGTTTCTGTATTATTTAATCTCTGATATATATCTAGAACATATTTTAACCAATGGCAAGCGAGGGATTTTAAATAAAAAATCACAAACTTATTTCCATTATGTTTTCTAACTGACTAAATAGACCCATTTAATCACAAAATGGCCCACAGTAAGTAATCTGAACGAGACAGCTAATTGCTACATTTGTATTTCCAATATCTTCGTCGATATATTGAGTAGTGTTATTCAAATTTGTATACGACATCAACAGTTCTGAAATTTTGATTTTATATAGTCTAAATAATCTTTCATATTTTAGTGTAAATTTCAAGGAAATTACATTAATACATTTTTAGAAAATACATGAAATGTCAGGTACAAAGAATGTCAGGTGGCGGGTTAGTTTATATATTCATGTAGTTGATCTTAATAATTGGTCGTAGTTTATCAAACATGCTCATAATTATTGCAAAACTCGCTTTTTTTCCAAAGAGTGCAACAACGTAATTTTGTCAATTTTACCACTCCATACTATAATATTTTAAACTGAGCAAAACAACAACGACGTTGTACTTTTTAGGAAGAATACACGAGTTTTGTATGGCCACTTTATAGCACCGATGGTTCATCTCTAAACAAAGAAGGCCTTCGTCTTTGTTTCGTGTATTTTCATGAACTAATAGGAAATTATCTGCAAAAACGTTACCTGATGCAGGCATTTTTCCTCAGTCCATTTTTTTACACCACTCCATAGTATTTTATCACGTGAGTTCGCCACCACGCTTAATTCGTCTCTCTTGATAATTATCAAATTTATCTAAACATACCCCATTCCGTTTTGAAATCTAACTATATTTCTTTCACTCCTCTTGGGCGCACGGAATCGAAGACACGTATATTTCTCCCATTCTGTCATAGCACTTCGGATCATATACTTTTCTGTTTCATCTGCAATTGAAAGATGTCAACTATTGAAGTAACTATAACAACTGTAAAATACTTTGTTCGTCTATTATATGAGCTTTATGTGAGCCAGTTAACAGTTACTTGCGGAAGGACGGTGGTTCTACTCAGACTGACTCAGCCTGAGGTCTTCCTCCACCAGTAAATCTGAATATACCATATATAACCTGAACTGTGTTAAACCCCATTAAAAATTGTGTGAGTATTCAAATCCCGGCCAGGAATTGATCGCAAGCACTATTTAACATAACTAAGATTTTAAATTTAATATAATGAATAATGCATAAAATGATTAATATATTAAGCTTGCGTTGTAGCTGGTTGATTTATTGGAGGAGTGTCCCTCCCCCGGGATTTATTCTCCTTTTTTGAAAACGCATCGATGATGATTTAATTTAGTCCTTTTAGATATTTGGACGATCGTGCAGAGATACAGAAGACCCTTTTGTAGAGACCCTGGTTCTTTTACATGCACTTATAAAGCACTGATACATTGGACATCGATTTATGTTAATGTCTTATCCGAAAATGTGATATTTACTTTTTAATTGGAGAAGCGGGTGATCGAACTGCGATCTCTTTGTGGTTCGCAGTCTTAAACACTGGACCACTAATCCGCTCTTTAGACATGGTGACTTAGCTATAATATGCCGTTATATACTCGGCGTAATATCTTACCAAAATGTCCTGACACAAATTTGTACGGGATCACGCCATTGTCCCATCTCAGTATGGTATCACGAATAGCTTTCCTTTTTGTTCTCTTTGCCTTCTTCAGCACTTTTTTCAATGCCCGTTTTCGTCTTGGTGGTATACCTTGCCTAATGGAGTGAAAACAAAATCGAACTATTAGGAGACTGAATTTTAGCTATTTGTTGTATATTGCATGTATGTCACGCATATTTTAATACATCAGTGATTGAAACATGAAATACTGTCTTTGAAATATAACAATAATATAAACCAAGTCAAGTAAATGTAATACGCAAAACGTTTGTTTAAAACATTCTGAAAAAAAACTTATCTTTAACCTTTTACTCCATAGATACGCGTTTTCCCGCACCAATCATAGAAGGCATTTGAAAACAGTGTAGGAAGAGTTAAGATTGCTCGTGACGAGCAATCTGAACACTTCCTGCACTGTTTTCCACTTCCATGCTTTATAAGTATATGTCAATAAACCATAACCACTATGAATCGTTTTGAAAATATTTCAAATCAAATTGCATAGCGCCTTTTTTAAGCAAAATAATCATGCTACCGTGGCAAAAAGGGGCACAACTGTGTACTGCGATGTACTGAGATGTACACTTCCAAAATTTCTAATTAGTCACCAACAGTTTGTTAGCTTTTCTCAAAAATGAAAATAGCAAACAAAATAACTAGAAGTAGATCATATGTGCTCGAGTACTGATTAATCCCAGGAAACAGTGGTTAGGTTAACTGATCGTCTGTTAGCCCTCGATGGCATAAAAATGACGCTAAATATTCAATCAATCAATCAATCAATCAATCAATCAATCATAACAAAAACATATTCAAGAAAAAAAAATACATTACTGTAAACAGTATATCTTTCGGTTAGAAAATTAACACATTTTTGCATTGTCTTCAATATGATAAATATAAAATCACGTAATTAAGCAATTTCAATCTCTTATAACTCAATAAGGAAAACATGAAACAATGAAAGGATGTGTCTGTGACTCATTGGGTATTCCATTATCAAAAATTTAGGTATATTTGATTAATTATTAAGTTTCTAAATTTATCTTTAAAATTAAATGAGTTCTCGTCTAGAAACTACGTTTTTTCTATGGAATCTGAATGGTAATTTTAATTTATAAAAGTTCATGATGACTTCCTCATTAGATGCAGTATTTAAAATATAAGTTATAGAAAAATAATATATCCAGACGACCAATTAGAAAATTGGTTAAGTGTATAGTACAAACAAACTGGACCACAAGGGGTCTTCCATGGCCGGGTGGTCTAAGGCGCCGTCTCAAGATCAGTTACGATCAGTTACCGCTAAGGTCGTAGCTTCGAGCCTGGCTCGCTCCAAAAACTTTATGTATGTGAGAGAGTTTTTCAGTTACGTACGTAAGGATGGTGGTTCTACTTAGATTCATTATGAGGTCGTCCTCCATCAATAAAACCAGATATAGCCTAAATTTGTTGAAAATGGCTTTAAACCACATTATTAAAAAAAATGACACAAACATCACAATGTACTTACATCATATTTTGCGGTTGCTCATACAGATTGAAGAACTGTGATTGTGTAAGTCTCATATCCAACTCGGCCAATATTGAACCGTCGTCACCCAACATGAGATTCTGAGCCACTGCAAATAATACAAACAAAGGGCATAATACCCCCATTGGAAAAAGGAAGTGCTTCCGTGGGGTAATCGCATAATGGCGGTTATAAATAATCCTTGTTTCTTCTTCTTGCATTTTCCTTATTTTAATGCTCATTTTTTATTTTAATGACATTATTGATGTATCTTGAACATTTTGACAGCATTGTGATATTTGAATTATGAATTTAGAAATAAAATTTAAAAAATGATGCTTGGAAATTGAGGCATGAATACATTATTTCGGAAGTCTACTTTCACTTTGTCTACAGTGTACACACTAAGCAGAAAAAATATCTTATATGACTTATGATCCCTATTGTTTGTGTTGTACAGGTTGACAAACAGTAAAATGTAAGATTCATTTTTTTTTATTCTGGTCTCTCTATGAATGACAGGCCTTCAAACTTTAATTATTTACTATAGAATAAAGAACCAACAATCAATGGTAAAGTTACATCTAAAACATGTGATCATCACTTATTTGTTTCGACATACTTTATTGTCTGATATTTTCAAACATTTTTGCTTTCATAAAATACCAAGAGTTGACATAAAATAAATATTTACATCTACAAAAAGGAATTAACTTTTGTATAGACAGTTTTCATTTTTATGCTTTTTTGATGTATTATGAAGGTTTCCTATTGCATTAGATTTGATAATTCCGTTGTTAAATGTAAACAACAACATAATCAGAAGACGAATTATAAACGAAAAGGGTCAAGAATAGTTTTTAGATTTTGATATTCTTGACTGTATGTTGTTGTTTGTTTGGTTTTTGTTGCTGTTGTTCATTTTCCTTTTTTCTTTTAACTTTCTAAAACACGAAAATAAAACATACACTTAAAACATTGATTTACTGCCTCCAAAATTGACACTAACTTAATAGCACCATATGGTAAAATCCAATGTTATCCACTATTGAAATAATATAATTGAAATAAGATATTTTCTGTAGAGAATAATCTGTTATTTATAGATATATATATATAAATACTATACATGTTGTTAATTGAAATTGTATTAGCATATTGCAATATCTCATGTATTGGAGAATAAAAATAAAACTATTGTCATATGTACAGTCAAACTGTCTTAAGCAGTCAGTCAAGATAAGGAGCAAAAGTGGTGTTTTAAGACAGTAGTTGCTTAATACAGGTTGATCTGCACAGAAAGCTTAGAAATGGGAAATGTCAAATGTGACTTTTTAAGGCAAGTGACTGCTTAATACAGGTGACGACCACCAACACAGGTTTGACTGTATACCATTGGGTCGGAAAACAAATTCTCATATCATTAGTAACGACCCTTACCTTAATACAATAATACATAGAATTAATACAGGGTTAAAAAGTTATTAGAAAGTTATGCTTATATAAATCAATGTAATGCTTAAGCGAAAACAAACACACTATCTAAATAGTATACAATGTGCATCGAAACACTGAGAAGAATACGCAAAGAAGTGTGAACTACTTAGTCATTAGTTATGCATCTACATATATACTGAACCGAAAAAACCGCGGCGTGGTCTAGTGGTAGAGCGTCCGCCTCGCATGCGGAAGGTCAAGGGTTCAATCCCTGGCCGGGTCATACCAAAGACTTTAAAAATGGTACTAGAAGCTTCCTCGCTTGACGCTCAGCATTTAGAGGAGAGTTCTAGGTCTGGTCGGCCCTGTGTCAGTATAATGTGATTGGGTGGGGTATCATACCATGTGTCTGCGGCATGATACTCCAGTGTGACAGCGCTTAGAATACTGTCTCAAGTAGACACTGTCGCGATATGACAGAAAAATTGTTGAAAGCGACGCTAAACACCATACAACAACAACATCAACAACAACAACTGAACCGAAAAAGAAAAACACACAGTCAAGTTTATATGGTAGTTTTACTTACATTGATTTCAAATAAAAAACAATCAAATTTCCATTTCATAGTATAATTATTGGAGAATATAATCCCAGCATTTCATTTTTAAAAAATCTGAATGTATTACTACTGCAGGGCCGTCGATGTAACAACACTATCATTAAAATCCACAGTCATTTCAGTATCACACATGCAGAAGTTTTTTTATTTTTTTGCAATCTGTGATTATGCCATTTCTTCAAGCAACAACGATACGGCACGTTCACGGTCACTTTGCATAGTCGTGTCACCACCTTTTTTTAAACATTTCAATATTTTAAAGTAGTTGATATGTGCAAGATGGTGACAATTACCCGTTCGGGTTTGTCTTGCACTCGTGAATATTCAGCGGTTATCCGTAAATTAATGTTCTGTTGTGAATGTAAATAATGATATAATTGCTGACAAACCGTTGCCAATACATTATTAAATAGGCATTATAATGCATTTACGAATAGTTGCATGAAGAAGGAGTTTAAACACCCGAACATATTGGCGAAGATAAATGAGTGCCAGGTAAATACTTAGAACTTAGACTAAAGAACGGACCAATCTCTCCTTGCTTTGGTCCGTCACATAACAGTGAGATTTGAGCACGTTGATTGGTCAGTTGCTTCCGCGAACGTTGAATGACGTCACATTCTGGTAAGCTTTAAAGAATTAGAAATTGTGGAACAGGCATCATCATCATATACTTTACCGTAAAAGGGGAAGTACATGCTCAGGAATTCTCTCCGAGATTTTATTTTTGATTAGGAACTGTGATAATTCCTGAGCTAATATATTTCTTATATAAAAGAAAAATATATAAATGAAAATAAAACATTCTATCAAAATACACACAACAAATACGTTTGGTAAGCAGTATAGACCTAACCGCCATAAGCGGGTAGGCTCTGGCACCTGAAGCGATGATTATCTAGATGAGTATCTAATGATACAAAAAATAAAAATGATATAAAAACAAAACAAAACAAAATGAAAAATAAATCATTTTATAAAGCTACACACAACAAATAAGTTGGGTAAGCAGTATAGAACTACTAACCGACAAAAGCGGATAGGCTCTGCCTTCCGGAGCGCTGATTACCTAATGATACAAAAAAAGAAGATAAACAAACAAAACATATCAAACAACTTATTAGAAGCCAAAAGTGGAGAAACTATTTCACACTCCAAAAGCGAAGAGACTAGTGCCAACCCTAGCTCCCGGGACTATTTTGTGGAGGGATTTAAAACCTCCGAATCACACACAGAACAGGCATTGAATTCTCTATCTTTTCATTTGGGTTTTACAAACTACGGTGGTGGACCCTCGTGATTTTATGCTATGGAGTGGTGCATAAAATCGGAGGAAAATTGTCCGCTTCAGACAACATTGATGTATATTACTTTCTTTAAAGTTCATGAAAATTCACGAAACAACGCCATCTCTGTATAAAAATAAACAACCGGTAATATAAAGTAGTCGCAGAAAAACGTATTCTTTGCCAAGAATGCAACGGCATTGTCTCAAATAAACACAAAACGCCAAGTTTTACATGGTCACTGTATATAACCGGTGATCCGTCTCTATAGAGAAACGGCGTTAGCCTTTGTGTAGTGAATTTTCATGAAATAGTAAGAAAGTAATCTGCAAAAATGTTACCTGAAGCGGGCACTTTCCTTCGAATTTTTGCACCACTCCATAGCATAAAGTCAAGAGGGTTCGCCACCGACTAGGACAAACACTATTGTGTGTGTATTTTTACTTACTGCCTGGTCCCCCGCTGGCTCTCATGATAATCTGGTCAATAGTCAGCTCAGTGTAGGATTCTGTCCCGTTTATGTTTAGTGGGTCAATGTTATACAAGTTTAATTCCTCCAATAATATTTGTGAGGTCGTCAATCGCCATAGCAACGATACCTGAAAAATACGTCATAGAATAAATATGATAACACTCAGATCATTGCAGAAGAAACTGGTTCAGATGAATAGTAGCAAATAAACATTGGTATCGTCCAAACACTCTGTTTAGTTGAATGATAGCGATAGATGAGATTAAATGACCCCCTAGTTCAAGCGCAAGATGTACGGTTAGTTCACTTATAACACAAGATGAGATGAAATGGCCGCCTCTTTCAAACACTTTGTTTAGTTCAATGATTGCGATAGATGGGATGAAATGGCCGCCTCTTTTAAACACTTTGTTTAGTTCAATGATTGTGATAGATGAGATGGAATTGCTCCCTCCTTCAAACACTTTGTTTAGTTCAATGATTGCGATAGAAGAGATGGAATGACTCCCTCCTTCAAACACTTTGTTTAGTTCAATGATTGCGATAGAAGAGATGGAATGACTCCCTCCTTCAAACACTTTGTTTAGTTCAATGATTGCGATAGAAGAGATGGAATGGCGCCATCCTTCAAACACTTTGTTTAGTTCAATGATTGCGATAGATGAGATGAAATGGCTCCCTCCTTCAAACACTTTGTTTAGTTCAATGATTGCGATAGAAGAGATGGAATGACTCCCTCCTTCAAACACTCTGTTTAGTTCAATGATTGCGATAGAAGAGATGGAATGACTCCCTCCTTCAAACACTCTGTTTAGTTCAATGATTGCGATAGAAGAGATGGAATGACTCCCTCCTTCAAACACTCTGTTTAGTTCAATGATTGCGATAGAAGAGTTGGAATGACTCCCTCCTTCAAACACTCTGTTTAGTTCAATGATTGCGATAGAAGAGATGGAATGACTCCCTCCTTCAAACACTCTGTTTAGTTCAATGATTGCGATAGAAGAGATGGAATGACTCCCTCCTTCAAACACTCTGTTTAGTTCAATGATTGCGATAGAAGAGATGGAATGACTCCCTCCTTCAAACACTCTGTTTAGTTCAATGATTGCGATAGAAGAGATGGAATGACTCCCTCCTTCAAACACTCTGTTTAGTTCAATGATTGCGATAGAAGAGATGGAATGACTCCCTCCTTCAAACACTTTGTTTAGTTCAATGATTGCGATAGAAGAAATTGAATGGCTCCCTCCTTCAAACACTCTGTTTAGTTCAATGATTGCGATAGAAGAGATGGAATGGCGCCATCCTTTAAACACTTTGTTTAGTTCAATGATTGCGATAGATGAGATGAAATGGCTCCCTCCTTCAAACACTTTGTTTAGTTCAATGATTGCGATAGAAGAGATGGAATGACTCCCTCCTTCAAACACTCTGTTTAGTTCAATGATTGCGATAGAAGAGATGGAATGACTCCCTCCTTCAAACACTCTGTTTAGTTCAATGATTGCGATAGAAGAGATGGAATGACTCCCTCCTTCAAACACTCTGTTTAGTTCAATGATTGCGATAGAAGAGATGGAATGACTCCCTCCTTCAAACACTCTGTTTAGTTCAATGATTGCGATAGAAGAGATGGAATGGCTCCCTCCTTCAAACACTTTGTTTAGTTCAATGATTGCGATAGAAGAGATGGAATGGCTCCCTCCTTCAAACACTTTGTTTAGTTCAATGATTGCGATAGAAGAGATGGAATGGCTCCCTCCTTCAAACACTCTGTTTAGTTCAATGATTGCGATAGAAGAGATGGAATGACTCCCTCCTTCAAACACTTTGTTTAGTTCAATGATTGCGATAGAAGAGATGGAATGGCGCCATCCTTCAAACACTTTGTTTAGTTCAATGATTGCGATAGATGAGATGGAATGGCTCCCTCCTTCAAACACTTTGTTTAGTTCAATGATTGCGATAGAAGAGATGGAATGGCTCCCTCCTTCAAACACTTTGTTTAGTTCAATGATTGCGATAGAAAAGATGGAATGGCTCCCTCCTTCAAACACTCTGTTTAGTTCAATGATTGCAATAGAAGAGATGGAATGGCTCCCTCCTTCAAACACTCTGTTTAGTTCAATGATTGCGATAGAAGAGATGGAATGACTCCCTCCTTCAAACACTTTGTTTAGTTCAATGATTGCGATAGATGAGATGAAATGACTCCCTCCTTCAAACACTTTGTTTAGTTCAATGATTGCGATAGAAGAGATGGAATGGCTCCTTCCTTCAAACACTCTGTTTAGTTCAATGATTGCGATAGAAGAGATGGAATGACTCCCTCCTTCAAACACTCTGTTTAGTTCAATGATTGCGATAGAAGAAATTGAATGGCTCCCTCCTTCAAACACTCTGTTTAGTTCAATGATTGCGATAGAAGAGATGGAATGACTCCCTCCTTCAAACACTTTGTTTAGTTCAATGATTGCGATAGATGAGATGAAATGGCTCCCTCCTTCAAACACTCTGTTAAGTTCAATTAAAGTATTACCCAAAAAGTAGCGGGAAATGATAGCGAAAGACGAAATGGAATAACCCCCTCGTACAAACATTCTGTTTAGTTCATGTGATAGCGATAGACGAAACGGAATAACCCCTCGTTCAAACATTCTGTTTAGTTATATGATAGCGATGGACGAAATAGAAAAAAAACCCTCGTTCAAACATTCTGTTGAGTTAAATGATAGCGATAGACGAGACGGAATAACCCCCTCGTTCAAACATTCTGTTGAGTTCAATGATAGCGAAAGACGAAACGGAATAACCCCCTCGTTCAAACATTCTGTTAAGTTCAATGATAGCGATATACGAAACGAAAAACCCCTCGTTCAAACATTCTGTTTAGTTCAATGATAGCAATTGCGAAACAGAAACTCCCCCCTCCCCCACCTCCTGCCCCTCCCCCCCCTCTCACCCCCTCGTTTCATAACAGGGATGTATCAACACATAAAAATGCAAAATAACTGGTAAGTTGAGCAACTTTTTTTTTAAAGACAATCCATTAACGTCTTTATTATTTTCAAAACAAAAGTCCTCAAATGCTTATAAAATATCCATCTGTTAAAATCCTATAAAAGTCATCTTCTAACACCAGTGATGTCTTTTTGCAGCGTATGCCATGCCAGCTTTTGTGAACCATTTTAAAAATATGTCAAGCCCAATATAGACTTTTTTAAGCGCAGTAATGGTGTTACTGTAGCAAATAAAGGTGCGCGACTGTGTAGTAAGACGTTCTACGCGTCCTCTCTTTTGTTTTGACTTCTGCTTTGTGGCGCTCTTATCAACTTTTAATACACTTCTTACATAGCATTTATTTCTTCTGTAATTGCAATAAATAAACGCACCAGCTTAATTAGACATAAAACTTCATTTTGACATACGTCATACGCAATTTATGTACTAAATGATTTAGTGTGTATTTTATTTAGAGCGTTGATTTTGTCATCTTCTGATTCATTACATTTTGTCATCAGTTATCGATGAAAAGCAAGTCATGTTAACAAATAGAAACTGTTTCCATTTTACGACTGATCTGACGCGGACTGTCAATAAAATAAGCCAAAAGCCGAATTAACGATCGCTATTGTTTCCATGGCCGCCACTTTACTTAGACAAGCAAACAACCTCTAGGTCAACACTACATTGTATTATATTGTATTTACTTGGACAAACACTGCCACTTGGCCAATGGGCAGAGTGATAGTCATTCTCGCGTTATGTCAGTTGATCCGCGCTGCAACTTACGGTATCTAAGTAAACACTATATTGTATTTACTTGGACAAACACTGCAACATGGCCTATGGGCAAAGTGATAGTCATTCTTGCGTCACGTCAGTTGATCCGCGTTGCAACTTACGATATCTAAGTAAACACTATATTGTATTTACTTGGACAAACACTGCCACGTGGTCAATGGGCAGAGTGAATGTCATTCTCGAGTCAGGTCAATTAAATGGCTGCTCAGAACTGCATCACTTGCTTTATTAATGAGGACTTTTGGACTTTTAAACCTTTCAATATAAAAATCCACCAAAGTATCGTTCAAAACAACTAGGGTTACAAGTGAAATGACTTCTACACATGTTTAACCTGCCACGTTTTGTAAAGGTTTTCTGCTTATTATTTTTTTTCAATGTCTAACACTGACAGATTATATACTTTATTAAAGAACTATAAGTCTACGAACAATAATCACTGTTGTATATGACCTTAATGAAAACAAAGAGAAAGAGCAGGATGTGCCAGACTTGTAATGTATATGTTATTATATGTTTACCACCATACTTCCAGATGTTTGCATAACGGCATCATCTGTACAAATGATGGCAGAATTGAAATAAACCGTATGCGAAAAGGGTTGATTTTCAGTGACCTTTAGTCACACAATGGATTTCATTGTTGTTTTGTAAATCAACTTCATGCTCCGTGCATGTGTTGATGTTTGTACTTATAGAGCTGAGATAGTTTCCATGGACCGTACGCTTCAGGTGTTCTTCATAATATGTTCTAATGACGACCATGAGGTTATTTTTTAACCCAAGGTAAATATTAATGCAGAAACTCTTCTCGGTAGCCGAAAGCTTAACAATATGATTTAATGAAACATTAATTTTGAAAAATAAGCAAAAGCGCAAATATATTCTATTTTTTTTATAAAATAGTATATAAAACAAAATCAGTAGACTGAAGCATGATAAGAAAGCCTTATCAATTTTAATTACCGGTACAATTGTGTTGCATTTATTTATCCAGTTATTATTAAATAAGTATTTGTTAATAAATCCTTAAAATTGTCAAAACATATTGAAAAGGAATAGCGGGATATAATGTTGAAATAATCTACAGCGGTCAGACCCTTAAGCCATTAATTGTATATGATTTATATTGTAATATATTTTCAGAAAATAATAATATATGTTTATAAGACAATAAAATATGTTCATAAGACAATAAAATATGTTCATAAGACAACAATAATTTTATGTTCATAAGACAGTTATAATTATATGTTCATAAGACAATAATAGATGTTCATAAGACAATACTATATGTTTATAAGACAAAAATATATGTTTATAAGACAATAATATATGTTTATAAGACAATAATATATGTTTAAAAGACAATACTATACGTTTATAATACAATACTGTATGTTTATAAGACAGTAGTTTATGTTTATAAGACAATACTATATGTTTATAAGACAATAGTATATGTTTAAAAGACAATACTATACGTTTATAAGACAATACTATATGTTTAAAAGACAATACTATATGTTTATAAGACAATAATATATGTTTATAAGACAATACTATACGTTTATAAGACAATACTATATGTTTATAAGACAATACTATATGTTTATAAGACAATACTATACGTTTATAAGACAATACTATACGTTTATAAGACAATAATATATGTTTATAAGACAATACTATACGTTTATAAGACAATACTATATGTTTATAAGACAATACTATATGTTTATAAGACAATACTATATGTTTATAAGACAATGCTATACGTTTATAAGACAATACTATATGTTTATAAGACAATACTATACGTTTATAAGACAATACTATATGTTTATAATACAATACTATATGTTTATAAGACAATAATATATGTTTATAAGACAATACTATATGTTTATGAGATAATACTATACGTTTATAAGACAATACTATATGTTTATAAGACAAAAATATATGTTTATAAGACAATTATATATGTTTATAAGACAATAAAATATGTTTATAAGACAATAATATATGTTACATTCTGATCAATATTTAAGGGGGTGGCCGTAACAAATATGGTGAGCATTTATTTAAATGTTCATTGAATTCATGTAATATGTACAGTATATACATATATGTGTATAAACTTGGCAATAAAATACGTTTAAACTTAGACTCAAATCAATATGCGCATTACTTCAATATTGACCTCTTAATATTGTGCATGTATTTCCAAGTTGCCTTTCTGACGTACAAGAATGTACTCTATGTAGATGTTCTTTATTTTCACATCTTTCCGCTCATTTAATACAACGTTGCCGTCTGTTTTTGATAGGTGTAAACTGCTAATGGAGGTGTTAATCCTTTTATTGCACCTTTACTCAACATACTTAAATAAAACCTTCAGGCAGACGTATTCTCAGACAAACAAAACCTTAAGATCTAAAAGTACAAATTGAATATTCAGTTATGTTTACCGGCATGTCCTGAAAACATGCCAGCATCTTTTGAAGTATCAGGTGAATTAATTACTAAATCACCTCGACAGATTAATTACCATCCTGCCAGACGGAATGAGGAAGGGTTTGATCTATAGAAAAGTTGGCAGTCATGCCTTGCAAACACTTACTACGAATTGTAAGAGTTAAGCCAACGTCTAATTGCTTATCCAGGTCACTTGGTCTGTAGGTTTATTGCAATGCTGCAATGTTTTTGTTTTCAGTTCCGAAGGTTTAAATGTGATGCGGTTCTACAGCAGTTGGTTTCTTCTAAACTCAGTATGAAAAAGCAGGGAATTATATGCCTGTCCCACAATTCATAGCATCTGAACGCTCAATAAACTATGACGTCAATCAATATTCAATTGAATCAACTGACCAACTGATCAATCAACGTGCTCAAATACGACTTTCCCAACATTGCTATTTAACGGACCCAATCTGGAGAGCTGGGTCCGTATTACAGACTAATAAAGCTTGTATTTTACACCATAAACATGCACATGCCACATTTGTAAGAGAATAGTCTGGCAGGATTGTGTTCTATAAGGTCTCACTACACAGATGAATTTTGCTCTTTGTTCTATACAGAATAAGGTCTCACTACGCAGTTGAATTTTGCTCTTTGTTCTATAAAAAATAAGGTGTCACTACGCAGTTGAATTTTGCTCTTTATTCTATACAGAATAAGGTCTCGCTACGCAGTTGAATTTGGCTCTTTGTTCTATATAAAATAAGGTCTCACTATGCAGTTGAATTTGGCTCTTTATTCTTTACAGAATAAGGTCGCACTATGCAGTTGAATTTTGCTTTTTGTTCAATACAGAATAAGGTCTCACTACGCAGTTAAATTTTGCTCTTTGTTCTATACAAAATAAGGTCGCACTACGCAGTTGAATTTTGCTCTTTGTTTTATGTAAAATAATGTCTTGGATGTTCATGGTAAAAAAGAAAATCGACATAGAATTTTTTAAGTATAGTTTTGGCTAGCAGGAATGTGTCCGCATAAAAATGCATAATAATTGGTTTGTTGATCAGCTTGTCTTTTTACAAAGACAGTGCTGTGACACCTCAATTTAGATAAAAAAGAAATCGCCAAATCACATTTCGACTCGCTGATTTACGTAGCATGTGGCTGTGACGTTTATGCGTCGAAATCCGCACCACATTTCGACTTGCTGATACACGTATCACGTGGCTGTGACGTTTATGCGTCGAAATCAGCATCACATTTCGACTTGCTGATTTACGTAGCATGTGGCTATGACGTTTATGCGCCGAAATCAGCACCACATTGATCGGCAACATGGCAACATTCAAATTACGAAATTTCTAAACAAGTTGATAACAATCTGCGTGTTTATGGTGCATTTAATTGTCTACTCACTCTGTGTAGATCTTCACGTGGTAGAGATAAGGCTAACAGAGGGATCTCAAGTACTTCACACTCAGAAAGCAGTCAGTAGAACAGGTACCACAATTACGAACTAGTTATTCAGATTACGTGCTTTGCTATCTATCGTAAAACTAGAATACACCTCAACAGGGATGGATACGTGTACAGTCAAACCTGTACAAGCGGTCACCTGTATTAAGCAGTCAGTTGTCTTAAGCAGTTACATTTGTTATTTCTTATCTTAATGCTTTCAGAGTAAATAAACCTGTATTAAACAACCTGTCTTGAAATGCCACTTTTGCTTCTTCCCTTGAATGGCCACTTAAAACAGGTTTGACTGTATATTTACATTTGTGGTCACTGTCTGGTACACTCTGAGTAATATGTGTAAATGGTTTCTGGTGGCAAGGGTGACTTCACTATCGAAACTATGATACGTCTACACTTAAAATGTCGTAAAATGTAGGAAAACTTCCTTATTATGCGTCAGCTATATGACAGCGTCATCAATCTACGATTCGTCCAGAACTAAAAACTTAAATTGACCTTGTCTTTTGTTTAATTTACTATATTACAAACATTTATTCAATATTATTGATATATAATGTCAACTATAACTGTTTAAAGGACCTAAGGGAAGAACAGACTGCAACAAGGATGAATAGACGATGGTAACAGACCCGGTTTAATCTAGTCTGTCATTAACGGTTAGGTGAATATAAAACCACCCTCGTGCTCCTAGCACCAGAGATGATATTCACCAACCAATCTTGAGAATAATCTTAGACATGAACTCAAGAATGAATTTTGAAAAACACATTTAAGGAACTTTTTTTGAAACCAAAATTTGCAAGCATGTAGAGACACCTAATCTATAGTGTAATAAACTCTCACAATTATTCTATCTGGCATGGTAAACTAGAAATTCAATGTTGAAATTTGGATTTTCAAGCTCAAGTCTAAGAATAGTCTCAAGATTAAGCAATTCCCCGAATAGTCCTGCAAAATGATATATTCTTGAGTGCGCGCTTTCTATTTGTTGTGTCATCAAATAGTGGACTTATACTGATTGATTGATTGCTCATGCTTGTTCATTGTATGTATCATGCGAGTATGTTTGTTTGATCAAGTGAAGCACGTGCATGTTCTACTTGAAGGACGGTACAATTGTTAAAATTATCCTTTCATGTTTAACTGTACACTTCCGAAGTAAACATATATCATATTGACTGTTTCCGATAGTTATTGTGGTACTTTGTGTTTACCCTCACCCTAGTAAGTGCGTCACAAAATATTTATGACACTTTAAGATAAAGCATTATCTGATTTAGATAGTAAACGTCCCTACTTATGTCCGTCGCATAGCATTTAGATTTGAGCACTTTGATTGGTCAGTTGTTTTAGCGAAAGTTGAATGACGTTACAGTATGGTAAGCTTTAAAGAACTAGGAATTGTGGGACAGGTAAAGAATTCCCTGTCTTTTAACATACCTGATTCGGTAGATATATATTTTTTAAAATGGGGATTAACACCATTTCAGGTTATATATACCATATCCAGTGTAGGTGATGGAGGAAGACCTCAGAATGAATCTGAGCAGAACCATCGTCCTTCAGCAAATGTCGCAAATTTTCTCACATAAAGTTTTTCGAGGGAGAGAGCGGGACTTGAACCTATGGCATCGGCGATGAGAGGTAAAATATCTTGAGAAGGCGCCTTAGATCTCTCGACCACGGAGTACACTCTTCATCAATAAGACCGAGGTATTTTTCAACCTTTATCAATTTTTCATTTATTTATTAGGCATAAACATTTACAAAATGCACTTCGCCCGTTACACTCAGGCGGTTTTACGTCATTAAGGCCGGGATAAACCAAAAACAAACACACCGCACTCATGAGTGACGAATATTAAAATCCGTTACTTGTGGTCTCTCTCATATACTCATATACGCCACAATCTCTTCATTAATCAAGTAATTAACGGGTATCTAATCAAGCATATGTATTTATTACTTGTTGGGGAAGATAATCATTCGAACGCGTGGGTCATTCAAGTTTAATTGCATTCTTTTTAAGCGCAATCTACATTCAATTCACTGTTTCCGATGTGTGTTGTGTGTACGTTTCCGATTTATTATCTTTGTCATTATTTGCAGTATAGTGTCATTGTTAGTTGTGGTTATTTACAAGTACTGGAGGTTATTCACTCAATTCATGGAATACGTTACAATATGAGTAATAAGAAAAGCACATCTATTATAGAGTAGAGACCAATTACGTATGCTCAGGAAGCAGAATAATGCAAAAATACTAGAGTAGTTTTTTGTTTGTTTGTTTTATGTTTGTTTGCGTGCTGTTTTTATTTTTTGGTGGATGGTTATTGTCAACGGGAAGTGTGCCCCACAATTCAATAAAAATGTAATGTAAATACAGTAAAACAATTCAGACGTTACAATACAGTTATAGACACATACAAGTGTAATTATTGGCAGAATGGGCGACGGTTATTGCATGCAATAAAATATTTGATAGATGCAATGTTTCTTAGAATTAGATCGTTTTAACTAGATAACTTGACAGGGCAAATAAAGGATTTGGTATATTTAATGTTTCAAAGAATTAGATCGTTTTAACTAGATGATTTGACAGGGCAAATAAAGGATTTGGTATATTTAATGTTTCAAAGAATTAGATCGTTATAACTAGATGATTTGCAGGGCAAATAAAGGATTTGGTAATTTTAATGTTTCAAAGAATTAGATCGTTTTAGCTAGATGATTTGACAAGGCAAATAAAGGATTTGGTATATTTAATGTTTCAAAGAATTAGATCATTTAAGCTAGATGATTTGGCAGGGCAAATAAAGGATTTGGTATTTGTAATGTTTCAAAGAATTCGATCGTTTTAGCTAGATGATTTGACAGGGCAAATAAAGGATTTGGTATATTTAATGTTTCAAAGAATTAGATCATTTAAGCTAGATGATTTGACAGGGCAAACAAAGGATTTGGTATATTTGATGTTTCTAACAATTAAATCGTTTTAACTAGATAATTTAACAAGGCAAATAAAGTATTTGGCAAACTATATCTAAGTAGATGTTTCTTAGAAAGAGATGATTTGATTTACAATAAACAAATCATTAACTATTATATATCTCAGAAGTAGAAGTGTGAATTGTAAAACCTGTTATTACCAATATATTTCGAGTTGTGGTGGCGATAAACATATCCAAGTTCATATATTTACTATTATAGTTAATGCTGCTCGTGTATTGGCATTTGACATCCTTTATTCTCACTTCTCGTTTAAATGGGATTTTATTAGTGGAGGAAGTCCCCCGAATGAATCTAAGTACAAGTAGCATATTTCTTTACTATACACAGTGTAAACGGGATACATGTGTACCATTATTTATTATAATAATGAACTATTTTATTTAATGGGAAAAAACACGAATTGAGACAATTGGATCACTCAAACTATTTTTATATATTACCTAATGGACATGTGTGTCCACGATCCCCTCCCGCTAACCCCCCCCCCCCCTCCACACACACACACACACACACACACACACACCAAACATGGGTCCGATATTTTAATTAATTTATTTATTTATTTGTTCAAGAATTCATTTACTGCAATAAATATGCCATTCTAAAAAGAATTATAAGAGACAATACTATGGGGCCACGCGCTCCATAAAAGAAGTGAAAACATGCCTAAACATGGTTATACAGTATTTTAAATGCTTTTTCTTTTCTTAAAACATTTAAATCATTTCAATTTTCTGGAAACAAACATTTTTAAAACATGATACACTACCATTTTCTTAACGTCTAAACGCAATCTTCGTAGTCTAACGACCGAGTAAAAAACTGCTGAATGTCGACTTTATCGCGGTATGCCTGTGATTTATATAGGATTTAATTGGCACTGACCTCGAACGGTATCGGTGTTAAAAAAAATAATAAATTGGCTGAGAACGGCAAGTCAAGGACTATTTCCTGGTGGTAGTCGGTGACACGCTCATATTGTTCACATTGTTAACATTATAAAAAAAAATTCTGATATATGTTAGTGATATTTTTTATTGATAATTAAATATAAGCAAATATTTTAAGTATAGAGTGAAAGTGGCGAAAATGCCATCTAGGGCATCGCGTATATATGCATATAATAAACAAATATTAAATAATACATACACCGCAATGTACATCTAATAATAAAATAATATATGCAATTTATATATAATTAAAATAATATATACTTCAATACATTTATAATAAATGATATATTCACTCCAATATTCATATAGCTCACAGTCACTATACTGCAATATACGAATAATAAACAATAAATAAAAATCAACGCATATATAAAGAACACTACATATATAATACAATATACATATAATAAACAATAACGATACTGGAATATACATATAATAAAACTATATATATATATATATATATATATATATATATATATATATATATATATATATATATATATATATATATATAATACCTTAAGCATGTACTAAAAAATAAATATATTGCTAAAATTCATATAATAAACAATAAATATACTGCAATATACATATAATATACATATAATAAACATATTATAAACACATAATATACATATAATTAACATATAATAAACATACACAAAACAATGTTTCAAATATTAAGTGATTCTCATTTTACAATAACTTCTCATTTATTTACTGACAGGAAGAACAAATAATTTATTTTTAAAGACATTTCATTGTTTGGCGATTAATATGTAAAATTATGTTTAATTGCATAAAAGTACGTTTTTATTTTGGAAAAAGTGGATAATTCTTGAAAACATATTAAATGCAATATTGGCAAATTCATAAAATAACACTTGCAAAAGCAATAACTTACCTTTAAAACAAAACAAATTAAAACATTTAGCACATCCATTATTTTGTTTTGTAAGTTTGCGTTAATAGTCTCTCGGTTGGTTTAAGTGCTTAATTTTATCACCGTAAAATTTGCTCCTACATCTGTTTTATACATCCCGCAATGGTCCCCAGCTGCCATAAGTGCCACTTTTGTAGTATATGTTAAGCCGGTAACAATTTAATTCAAAGCGAACACGTGATTACTTGAACTCATGTTTCCACCTCCGGTGTAAGTGTAAGTGTAGTTCTTTCATTCAACAAGCACATCGTATATTACGCATCATTTTATAAAGAAAAGATTTTGAAGATTGTGTATGAATCAGCCGACAAATGGGATGATGCTATATCCTGTTTTTAATCATTATAGCAAAGACTTACAATATAAATTTCAATCACCAAATTAAAGGTGATCCATTAATTCACTCCATCATAGGTTTGTGAGGGTCGGGGTGGACCATCCCTACGCAAACTTTACATATTAGATTAGAATATAACAAAGGAAATGATACACATATTTAAACCAAAAGTATAATAACATATTAAGTAAGTGAATGATACACAGTATTTGGGGAGTATTTTTTAAACATAGATGCTACATTCATGAAGTTATATGAAGGAAAACCAAAGATGCCGTTTAAAAAGAGTTTTTCTGAAATATCAATATACTATTAAGTTTCAATGATCCTTGGCATTCAATTTTTAACAAGTGTAAAAACCATTAAAGAAAAACTTGTATGTGATAAAACATCGTTTAAACAAAGCTTCTTTTTCTATTGTTTTTCTTGCTAAGGATAGGAAACTTGCATCTCTCTACTAAATGCTGATAAAATAGCACGCGTAGAAATAATAATTTGGCAAATTATTAATTCAAATTTGACAGGCAATTGATTTCTTTTACGTAAAGTGTAAGATATATATAACCTTAGACGTTGAATAATGTTTTAAACATGCAAAAGGATATTGAATTTCAAATATTGCAGTTTAAATTAAATTTCCAAGTACTTTCCTTGATTATTTAGTTGCAGTATACTCATTTTGTAATCATACGTAATTCAACAATTGTAAACACAATTTTCTGGGAATGGCCTCGTTTTGTGGAGATTCTATTGTTGAAAGAAAGAATTTTTATTTGTATTTCTGAAATAAATAAAAGTTTGGGTATTTGTAAAAGAGACTTCGCGAGATTTTGCGTGAATACGCGAGCGTTCGTAACATCTCAATCATAGGCTTTTCCTCCTTTACGTAAGTCCTTGATTAATAACAATTAAACAGTGTGAATCAGCACATCTTAATTGCGTAAAATATTACTTCTCGGCACTAAGAAATATAAAATAATATCTTACTGGTAAACAAACGTCATAATCATTAATACAATATTAAAAGTGCAAACTGTATTACACATCAGTCCGTTCTAATAACATATGTATAAATATTATTTAATGTTTGTTTATAACATTATTTTCATACTAGTTACCATGCAAGAAAGAGCACTATCATTGCCACGAGTCTGTAATAGAGCTGTCGTGCTAGAGTAATTACAGGGCAATGGAATCTTTATAGACAAGCTCATTAACAGTCGTGCACTCCTTGATCCGATACTCTGCGAATATAATTTACCAGAACGAAAACAAACAAAAGAAAAACAGAATACGTAAAAAGCGGCAGGTGCTGCTTTATAGCACACTGTCTGTAAATAAGAAAACTGTCTGTGAATAAACAGAACGTTTCCGTTACTTGCGTTAATTACGTTATCATTTTATTTATGCACTAATCAAGTATACGTACAATGTTTAATTAGAACTGTCCATAAACAAGAACATTCGTGATACAAATGTATACATTGTTTATAATCGAAGCTAAGTATATTTTTTTTTCAATGAACATGTGTTTTTTGGCATATCTTTTTAAAACAAATCTGTATATACTGGTACTATTCTGTTCTTCTGGTACTATTGCATGGACACCTGTCTGGGATCTTGTTCCAGAAAACATCTGTGAGTCTGTGCTAGGGAGCGCGCTATAGCGGTTAACAAGCCAGTATTTAGCATTTCTGAAAACTCCCAAGTAAAAAATGTGTACTTGAGTGCAAATATAGTGTTACAATGAACCAAAATGTTGTAACGTAATACGGATAGTGGTTAAAGTGGAAAACGATTTCGTAACATTTGCAGGTGTCATATAGTGCATGAAACGTTACATTTCTTGGTGCGTATAATGTTGTAAATACTGCTAATGCAGCTGGTGATGCTTAAAGAATTATAACTACATAAAAAGTGGAAGATGTGCAGCAGTCTAAGCTTATTTGAAAAAAAAGACATCTAAAAAGATATATGTAAAATAGGAGACAAAGCATTTCAAGAAAACAGTCATCATATACATAAAAACCACGATAAGTACAATGCAGATATACTTGGTTGATTGATTGTGTGATTGATTGATTAATTGAATATTTAGCGTCTACAGATATACAGAATAATGACAAAAATGGATTTTCATCATGGTACGGTCAGTAGTAGCGAATTTCATAAACTTTGAACATAAAACTGGTTTACAGGTACACCTCATGCTGTGTAGATATAAATAAATAAGAAACAAAAGATGCAATACGCAAATTGACTTAATAAAGGTTGCAGGAGACTGAGCAGTAAGTAAACTACTGATTAGTAAGGTTGCAACAAGGTAGAGGCAATGGATAATATTCAACAACCATTCTAATAACCTTAGGCTTGAACTCAAGAATTAGTTTTTAAAAAACACAATTGAAATGAAACAAAGTAAACAACCACCAAAGCAGCATATAACATAAATATACTGAATAATTATAAAAAGCACACTGCATACAAAGTGACAGCCTTGGAACGGCCAATTGGAACATACGCCACAGAACCTGGTTAAGGATCAAGGAAGGAAGTAACGCTATCACTGGTCGCTGCAAAGCGGTCTCTTGATCAGTCCTGAAAATACAAACAAACTTTCTGTAAATCACACATTAAGAAACAATTCACATTCGTAAAGGCAATTACATTGCCCCAGATTCATAATTGCACGCGTGAGAGAGAAAGAGACTTACCCACTGTCCCTTTCGTCTTTCATTTCCAATTCGAGTAGATTCAACGGGGTACTACTATCAGTGGACCCAGAAAAGCAGCCATTGTCCACTGTCAATCCGGAAAAAAAATTCTGTAAGTCACACATTAAGACGAAAATTTTTATTCATGGTAGCAACTGTGCACTAAATCGGATATTATAGTTTCATAATTGTGCGAGTAGAGAGAGAGGGTAAGAGAGAGAGAGAGAAATGGAAGGAGGGATGCCGGGAATGAGAGAGAGACTTTCCAGCTTTTGGCTTTCTTTCGTTTCGTTTCCAGCACATTTGTGTCTTCGGGTGCATCTGTTTCAGCTATCTGTTTCTGACTCAAAAATGTCAACAAATGGTCTACGTCATTTTTCTGTGTCATTTTCTGCGTTAAGTGTTAGTATAGAGGTTATCAAGGGGAATAAAATCAATAAAATTAGGCCTACATAAATAATTGAAAAAAACAGAACATCAAATAAAGACATAAAATATGTTATCCGTGCAATAAGGTAGGTTATACTGCGGTATGAGTTTACTGGAGAAACTTGATACCGCAGTGTAACCAAGTTCAACAGGTACTATAACTTTTACTTACAACGATGGCTTTTCAGATGTTAAATCAAATAAAGCACGTTATATATTTTACTACGTCACGTCATAAATTATAACGTCACAGCAGGGAAGGGTGGGCGCTTCGGTGTATAGGATGAAAATTCCGTACCCGGTAAAATACGCGGAAATCCTTGCCGCCTGTACCAGAACAAGCATATTCAACGACCCTAATTCGGTTTAATACAACAGGAGCATATGGGCAGCAACGAATAGTACTGCAGTCACGATAACAACCATACTGCCCTAAACACATTTTAACACTAGATCGAATGAATATTACTGCAAAATAACTTTGAATAAGTCTTCAAAGGTACACATGTCATTGTTGAAATCGAGATGAACGTATCACTATCTGCAATTACTAATCTCTAAGTATTGCTATCGGACTTCATATTTAAGACAGTACTGACATTTTTATACACATACTGGATTATTCTAAGTCCATATTTGTATCATGCACATAAAATTGCATATATAAAGTTAGCTGATTAGTTTTTAAAATTGCCATGGGTCCTTTTAAAGTATGAGGAAGACCGGTAGTATAATTTCAAATGCTATGAAGATGACCCGAATATGCTAGTAGAGTTATTTGTACTAATTTTAATGTTTTGGGGGTGCGTAGAAGAGCGAGATTGGGCACATCCGTTAATGAACTTTGAATCACCAAGTGCCGATTTTCCCGCTAAGATATTCAAGGCGGGGTATCCTCTTTAGATCCCCTTTGTAGCTTCTTTAGATCCCTTTTGTAGTTTCTTTAGATCCCTTTTGTAGATTCTTTATATCCCTTTTGTAGTTTCTTTAGATCCCTTTTGAAGCTTCTCTAGACCCTTCTGTAGCTTCTTTAGATCCCTTTAGTAACTTCTCGAGATCCCTTTAATAACTTCTTTAGATCCCTTTTGTTACTTCTCTTTATCCCTTTTGTAGCTTCTTTATATCCCTTTAGTAGCTTCTCTAGATCTCTTTTGTAGCTTCTCTAGATCCCCTTTTGTAACTTCTCTAGATCCCTTTTGTAGCTTTTCGAGATCCCTTTTGTAGCTTCTTTAGATCCCTTTTGTATTTTATTTAGATCCCTTTTGTAGATTGATTCTTTATATCCCTTTTGTAACTTCTTTAGGTCCCTTTTGTAGCTTCTTTAAATCCCTTTAGTAGCTTCTCGACATCCCTTTAGTAACTTCTTTAGATTCCTTTTGTAACTTCTCGATATCCCTTTGTTAACTTCTTTAGATCCCTTTTGTAATTTCTCTTTATCCCTTTTGTAACTTCTTTATATCCCTTTAGTAGCTTCTCTAGATCTCTTTTGTTGCTTCATAAGATCCCTTTTGTAGCTTCTCTAGATCCCTTTTGTAGCTTCTCTAAAACCCTTTAATAGCTTCTCTAGATCCCTTTATTGGCTTCCCGGTATCCCTTTAGTAACTTCTTTAGATCTCTTTTGTAGCTTCTCGAGATCTCTTTTGTAGCTTCTTTTGATCCTTTTTGTAGTTTATTTAGATCCCATTTGTAGCTTCTTTAGATCCTTTTTGTAGTTTATTTAGATCCCTTTTGTAGCTTCTTTATATCCTTTTTGTAGCTTCTCTAGATCCCTTTTGTAGTTTATTTAGATCCCTTTTGTAGCTCATTTAGATCCCTTTTGTAGTTTATTTATATCCCTTTTGTAGATTCTTTATATCCCTTTTGTAGCTTCTCTAGATCCCTTTTGTAGCTTCCCGAGATCCCTTCAGTAGCTTCCCGAGATCCTTTTAGTAACTTTTTTAGATTTCATTTGTAACTTCTCTAGATCCCTTTAGTAGCTTCTTTAGATCCCTTCTTTACCTTCTCTAGATCCCTTTTGTAGCTTCTCGAGATCCCTTTTGTAGCTTCTCGAGATCCCTTTTGTAGCTTCTTTAGATCCCTTTTGTAGCACCTCTAAATCCCTTTTGTAGCTTATTCTCTGGTTCCCTTTTGTTGCTTTTCAAGATCCCTTTTGTAGCTTCTCTAGATACCTTTTGTTGCTTCTTTTGTATTGTATTTGATATGATTATTCTGTTTGGTTATGATTGTGGTGTTGGATGGGTGTGGTGTTGGAAGAGTGAAACCATGGTGTGCCACATCTTCTTTTAGACATATTTTTATGCGATATACTCGTGGCAACGAAGCATTATGTAACCGCAAAACTTGTGGAATTTTCTCTTCCTCGCAACATCAGGGATACCAGTACACCGACTGCATTTAAAGATTGTTAAAAACCCTTTTCGTTTTACTTAACTATTTAGATTGATCACGTAATTTTGCTTTTGCATGTGTACATCGTCACTGATGTTTGTTTTATCAGATTTATACTCAGTATTTTACAACAACTCTTACAATGTTTTATATGTAATATGTTTTATTATTTTGCATGTACATTATTTTTTTTGTGGTGGTTTAATCAAATAAACAGTGTTTTATCCCAGGTCTATAAAGGGATTATACATCTTTAATCCTTTATATTAGATTGTATGTGTATTTTATTTGTTAAGGCAATATTGAATGTGTATGCATGAGGGTGCTATATAAATTTGGTATAGTAGTAGTAGTAGTAGTAGTAGTAGTAGAAGTAGTAGTAGAAGTAGAAGAAGTAGTAGTAGTAGTAGTAGTGGTATTAGTAGTAGCAGTAACTTAAGTGATGTATTTATCTTACTTATCGTATCATATATATAACTAAGAACGCATTATTAGAATGTTATTAATTGTTTAATTATTGTTATTATAAGCATAATATAATGTATTGCTCATTTCTTCACATGCAGCGCTTATTTTAACATGAAAACAAAAATGACTATAATAACGGTTAACTTTACATTTACCTTTTTTTTGTATTTTCTCGGTAGAGCCAGACCCGATTAAGGTAAAACTTACAAGGACAAAAATCACCAGACATTGGTTTTTGTTCTGGAATGGATAATTATTCCTAAAATTATGTTAACAATTACATTATGCCGATGCTTGTACGGTGCTATGCTGTCATGAACATTGGCCTCACAGGGTGCTAGTATTATATGATACATTTGCGAAAACTCTACCGTGCTACGCAGTTAAGTTTTATAACACGGTTTAAAAATATTCACTGTTTCTCAGTAGATGACGTTTATAAAATATACAATGTATGATCTTTTTTTATTCTGAAAAGTATACCTCAATCTGTGCAGGCTTTTCCGATATATGCAAGAAAGGTAAATATATAGTTAGCAGTGCCCTACAGTGAACAATGAATGTAAACATAAGATAAATTAATTTGAGAGAATAGCCCACCACCACTAGATCGCGTTAAAAATGATAAAATAGAAGTGAAAAAGAAGAGAAGAGAAAGATCTGCAACCTGCAACAGGACAACAGTTACAATTACTAAAAGTAAAAAAAAACAACTTCTGCGACAATATTATCCTTAACTTGCTATCAATGGAGAAATCAAGTAAATTAAATATATTTATCATGCTTTCGAAATATACCTTCTATCTGGACTCTTATACGTTGAGTTTTGAAGCTCGTATTCAATATGAAAAGAAATATTATATACGGTCGGCAAGTACAAACACAATGACTGTTAAGTGATTTTTTTTTCATGAATTAGCTTCAAGTACATGCCTGTTTGAATGTAACTAAGAGGTTCATATGACGTCATACTAAACCATCCAGTATGAAGATGTCCGCTTTTTTTAGCGTATCAGAGCAAACTCAAATGCGTATGCGCATATATGAAGTACGTCATATCGTATTTGTAGCGTTGCGTACACCAACATTGTAAATAGTTTTAGTTAAGTTTAGGTGATTTGACTTTAACATTTATCGTAATATATCAAACCTTACTTTACCGTTTTGTAAGGTTGAATGCCTGGCTCCCTAAAAATATCGCGTCCTCCGTGCTAGTATGGGGCTGAGCCAGTGTCGTGCCGGGAAAATATGTTGGCTAACGTTTTCGTTACTTTTAGCGACGTTTTGACTTTTAACGTTGTAACAGTTATCAAACGTTTATCCGAACTGGTTTGATTGCGTATTGACCTCTGCCAACGTCTTAGAATTTACATTATCAAATCTACCCGCACAATAGACAACAATCAAGAAATGACAGTTTTATATTATTATTTGTTAATATAAAATCTGCATTTATACCTCAAACTCACATATGATTTATTATACATTTTAGTTTAAAAAATTATTTTGCGTGAAGTAAAATATTTCAAGTAAAAATGTAGATTTAATTTTAATGAAATATATCACAACTTTGTCCGATGCAGGTTTAATAGTACATGGATCTTATGAATGGGGTAATGCCAGAGGTGAATGTGACATTACGCAAGGAACGCCGGGGGGGTGGGGGGTGTTGAATGCAAATATAGCATTAAAATACCCTTTGTATGTTTGCAGACCCTTAAAATTGTTTCTTTTATGGAATGGCCATTATTCTTATTGTTATAAACAGTTCTAGAGAACATTTGTGATCAGGTGATAACATTTGTGATCAAGGGTGACCGCGTGGTGTAATAAGTATATAACATATCATACAATGATTCCATTGGACGACACAAGCCAACCAGGAGAAGACTATAGCAGACTCGGCTTATTAGAGATAGTTAATAATGTAACACCACTCGCCCCCTAGTACCGACTTAGATTTTATTTCATTATTGGGCATCTCTGACTAAATTCCACAATTCCAAGGAATCTGAGATATACCAACAATATTGAGTCAAACTATGAGACGCGATTTACTACGTCTTGGTTTTGGAATGTTTCATACCTAACAGCTGTCGTATTTGTAAGGGAACAGGCTTGCAGGACTACTTTGATTTCCACTGTCTCGTTTTGTGATGTGATGACTAATGCTAAGAGCGAGGTTGGAACCCGGTTTAAGCTGCTCTCTGGCGGCTTTGCTACTGGCCGTCCCAAGGTTGTGACCCCTGTTGTCATTTTTATTTCTATGCATGTATTGTATTTTGTAAAGCGCGTGTTCCAGTTGTAGATCACCGGTCCCATGATCGGAGAGTCGTGGGTTCAATATCTCCATCACGGCTATGTGTGGTGTTGTTGAACAAGACACTTTTCCGCATATGCTAAGTACTAATTCTATCCAGGAAGACTTCGAGTGTGATAAGAAATTGTTTTAAAATCGAAGTAAAATAATTAAGTTGAAAACACTAAACTATTGTATTTTCTTATACTTATTCTGGATGGCTATGTCCCTTTAAATGATTTCTCAATAAATGTATACAGGAGAATATAAACACAAAGACACGGTTAAATAATGTTTATGCACGGACAAACACGTACATATATATTGATAAATAGAAAGAAAAACAAAAGTTATATACATAATTTTAAACATCGCTAGGCATACATGTAAATGTTATTTAATACATATTTGCGATAAATTATATAAAATATATACAGTGGTAACGATAAATGTTAAAAAAAAACACACACATTTTTTTTATAAACAGAACGTCTTTTAAAGATTTATTAAAATAAAAATAGTATATTATAAAGTTACAAAGCGAAAACAATAAATCATATTTCAAAAAAGATTATAGTCTGACGGCGACACAATCAGTCAACAGAATCACATTCTCATATGCAGTTGATAGTTTACAGGTTCCAATACAAGTCAAAACATTTCAGACAAAACACAGTAAACAGCATCAACCACGGTCCATTTGGTAGTTTAGCAGCAGTGCTATTGTCTGAAAATGAAAATATCTTTGTTAATCAAGTTAGTCTACATACTTCTATTTGAATGCGTGAACGCGAAGAAGTTAAATAAAGTTAAATTAAGAACAAATAATGTATTTATGAAATAACCAGATACCCAAGAATATTTATCTTAGACATACAAACATTAAATTGATCGTCAAAATATGTGTTGCCTTTGTGAATAAAGAACTCAAAAGAAAAAAACAACATAGCTTTAACATTTTTGACATCATGAAGGAATGCATAGTATGCAAATGATGTAATTTTTACTGTTCCGTTTGTCAAACTTTATCAAAGAATTCAACCCATTGTTTACCGGTATATCTGCGAAAGATTAATGAAAATAACAATACATGGATGTGTTATTCAAGTTCATCAATAGCATGGATATATTAACATATTAAGAAGCGAACTTAATTTGCTGAACATCCGTGAATAATGAGAAAAGTGTATGTGAGCTCCTTCGGGGAGCAGTTACTTTACACGTGATACTTATGTTCGTTTGTATTTAAAAGGCGATTGACGTCAAATTAGATATTACGATATGATGACGTAACATCACAGTTTGCCGGATTTTAAAGCTATTTGACAACGATCAATACAATTGTTACAGCGTTTTAATAAGAGGAATGTAAAACGACGTGCGCCGCATACACGTGACTATGGCTATTGGAACGTTCGTTGCTTTGAACGTAACATCCTAGTTGTTCATAAACTTATTCAGAAATATTTCAAATGAAAAGCAGTTTTCATTTATGTCAGTTTTGTTAGCCTGATGAAAAAAATAATAGTAAAAGAGAGAAAAATCTTATTTATTTTTGAAAATCCCTCATAAATGAATATATTGAAATTTCGGAAATAAATTAAAAAATATAGAATACATAATGTCAATATTACCATAGCTTGAGTTTTCTACCAGGCACGTGCTCCAGGTCTTGGCTGGTTCATCTGTAGGTAAGTAAATTTCATGTGACTTATAAACATATGTGTTAGTTACAGATAAAATTAATAAATTCAGTTAGAATTTTTAATCAAATTAATTTAATTATAGAAGGTTGGTCTCCTTGGCAAATTGGTTTAAGTCACCGTCTTATGATCATTAACCTCTCACCTCTCGGCTGAGGTCTTTAGTTCGAATCTAGCGTATTGTTGAAATATTGCCAATTACATGCGGAAAAACGGTGGTTCTAGTATACAGATCAGGGATATTGCTCCACCAATACACTGTATACCATAAATATATCTTGCAATGTTTTAAGAAAAATGTCGTTAAACATCAGGAATAAGTTACACAAATATTAAACGTTTTATTCAAAAACATTGAAATGCAAAACACAATTTCAAAGTTAAGTCAACTAACTTTTAAAATAGGATGTTCAAAAAGAAATCATTGATAAAAAACATATAACCAAATGTGCTGTTACCCAGGCAGAATCGGTGACATTGAGATGCTCCTAACTCTGGCATCTTGTAGACAGTAAATCCCGATTGGCATTGTTTGGACAAAAGATGTAATTCTTGTGAGCAGTTACTCTGATCATCGTGGACGCATACAGTTTGTACATCTGTTCCATTAAGCCATTGTTATGTTTCACCTGCAAAAGTATGAATATATTTCACAATTAAAAAGTATATTGTATTTTTCGTATTATGTCTATTCTAGACAAGTTAAATCGAACAATAAATCGGGAAATTGATATGTTTATGTCTCGACATATGCAAACTATTTCATCTTTATAAACAATTTTACAAATACAAAACCGATTTTGAACAATTTTAAAAAAAAATGCTTAGAGTATAATTAAAACCTCGAAAGAATAATAACACTGAAAAAAAGACAAAGTTAAACAACAACAAAAATGGAATAAACTGCACATTTTCTAAGTAAAAAAAATGTTATTCCTTAAATCGACAGTGTGAAATTATTAACTTCTCTTTCTTAAATGTGCCATACTACCTCCTTTTTTCTATTCTCTCCGACTTATTCTGTTCTAATTCTAATCCTAAACTTATTTCTAAAAAGGCTTTCATTAACAAATATGAATAAATAATGTTGTCTGTATGTAATTGTAAACCATGTGTCAATGTACTGTGGAAATAATAATAATAATAATAAAAAAACGTTTATGTTCTGACAATCATAAAACATATTAAATGGTTTCTATTCAATGTCTGAAAGATAACAGCAACACGGATCTGATGTCATGTATTACACACGACATTGTCTCGTACAATAATACATAGAGGACGGGTGATAAGGAGGGGAAGAGGAGGAGGGCACTCAATAGTAAATCCCTTCTGGCAATTTAATTCTAAAGAACTAAATACTCGTATCTGTTTTAATTTAGATCATAATTTCAATATCAGACAAATACAGGTACTTAGCAAAACAGTTAATAGAGTAAATAACTGTATTCAATGTATTAAATTATTTAACAAAGGAAAACAATTTAATACGAAAAAAACTTTTACTTGAAAAGATAAGACTGTATATGAACAAAGGAAAACATAGGTCCAAGTCTCACATCATTTCGCAATGGACCTGACGCGAGAACGACTTTCACTCCGCCCAACGCCCACTTGGCATTGTCTGTCCCAGTAAATACAATGTAATGTTTATTTAGATATCGTTTGCCCATGAAAAATGGCGGCATAGCAAACAGTATCGATCGATGATTGGATTATTCACTTGTTTGATTAGCAGCCTGCGTCAAATCTGTTACATAAAACGGTATAAATTAGGACGACGCGAAGTCATCATATACTAAACGCTTCGTTTAACTGAAAAATAATTCAGATGAACAGATTTTCCAGGTAATAACCATGCCCGCTGTTCAACATTACAGGTTTGTTTGATACCAACCAATGAAAACGTTTTATTGATATTGCAATCCGGTTGAAATCCGAGAAATAAATATTGAAAGAAAATCAGAAATATCACACTTATAGGTATTTACATGTATGACTAATATTCGTGAAATAAGGGATACTGTGATATAAGTTTTAAACTTGACAAAATTACAATTGCTTCTTTAAATACACAACTGATAAGAGGGCTTACCCTTTAACCAGAAATTACTTTGAGTATTACACGGAAGTGAGCTCAGTAGCACAGTCGTTGTATTGATGTACTTCAGTGGCGATGTGTCCCGAAAAGAAAACCATTGCTTTGGGTTGAAAGTGTCACATTTTTCCTCTCCTGAGCTACACTTCAGTGAATCTAAATTGAAAGTAATCAATAATCAAACATTTTTATGTTGTCCTATGCAGTCTCAGCCAATAAAATCGCTCAGATTTTTCAAACAATACAGAACGTTCCGTTTTAATAGGTTGTCATGACCGTCAGTAGACGTTGGCATACTTCCTCAGCCAATAAAATCGCTCCAGGCACGAAAACATAGATCAACATCTTTGACTGTTAGATGTTACATGGAATTTTCTAAGGACCATATGTAAAAACAACATCTAACCTGTATATAACGTACTATAATAGTAATACAATTTATCATACTCGACGTAAACGGCCAGTACAGCTACAATATAGATGTTTTTTGTTGAATATATATAAAACAGTTTCATAATTGTTATTGCATCGCTCCTATATATTTGTTAGTTCATTAAGGTTTAAATATTTCCTTTCATAATATGATTTCGTTGGCATGATGAAATTCCACAACAGAATGTTTTAAATGGATAATTTCTATGTACAAACTGATTTAAACTTATTTATTTAAATGCCATTGTTAAACAAGTTGTAACAACTTAGACAAATCGCGTTCAAAGTCTTCTTGGGTAGAACCAGTTCTAAGCATATGAAGATAAAGCGTCTTGCTCAAGAACATCACACATAGCCGTGGCGGAGGATCGTACCCACGACCATCAGATTCTATTAATGAAACTATTGAAAAGTCGGTAGTTCCAAAAACAGTTAAAATTATCTGAATGCTTTATATGTTAGAAAATGATCATTGTTATTCAACTAACACTTCAATTTTGTAAATAAATGTTTGAGAAAACAACTAATGCACAGTCACAGATCACAGAAACTATTGCATTCTACTTGAAAATTCTTCTTAACATACTTTTATAGACTTAATAAACAAACAATATTGCCAATTTTGGAGTTACCTGGATTGTGCTCCAACTCTGTATACTCATAGAAGTCACAAGGGTCTGAAAAAGATGACGAGTCACAAAATCATGTGCTTCTTTTTTTACTCCTTAGTCTTAATTAAAAAAAAAAGAAAATCAAAGGTGAGGTATCATTAGAAATTCATAGCCATCACAACAGTAGCAATTTCGACTGTACAAACGGTCATAGCTTACCATGCAGGGGAATGTTATATAGCAGTGATTTGCGAGCACGTCGATTGGGCAGTTGATTTAGCGGAAGTTGAAACACGTCAATATTTGGAACAAGCACAATAGTGCTATGAATTGCGAAAAGATAATGAGCTCAATGTTTTTACATAAAGGTATAACGGACCCAATTTGGGATTTATCAAGTACTGTGATACACTGTACACTAGCATCAATATCATCAAAGAAACTCTTTATAACCAAATCAGCGTTGACCTGGTAACAAAAAAATACACCACACATTTCAAATGTAGTGGAATTGTAATTCTAAATGAACTTTAATTATCTTGATATCATTTTAAATGCTAAACACGTCACTAACCGATAAATTGTGTTTCATGCTATATTTCTGGTTCTTTGGAATTATACAGATTCTCCATGTTACAGAAAAACTGACCTGACCCAGGTTTTCAATCTAAAAAGTTGATAATCCAATCAGCGATAGATATTGTTTCCAGGACTGCCATTTTCCTTAGACAAGCGAACGGTCTCTAAGTTAGCACTATATTGTTATACATTGTATTTACTTAAAAAAACAATGCCACGTGGCCAGTGGTCGAATGCGATAGCTTCTCTCGCGTCAGATCAATTGAAAAGCACCAATGGTGATGTTAGAGGGTGTGAAAGATTTTGGTTATTTCATTATCGCTCATAAATTACTCAAATGTAATTTTAGTGGTTATGTTCTGTATTTTTATCAGTCTGAGACATTTTCTATATCAGTATAATAGCATTTACTAATTAAAAGTTTAAAAACTAACAGTTGATACATAGCGCAGAAAACCTATGCTTATGAATAATAATATCAATTTTTCAATAACATTGATTATTATTTGATTAAGAAATGACTATTATATTATAGATGTTAACTTTGTTGATAGTCTCGCCAATTTTTATTACAGAATAACAGAATAACTAGGTTTAAAGACTTTAATCAATGAAAATTTGCTGTAAGTAATCGTCATAGTTACCAAACGGCGGGCAGTTATCATTTGCACCAAAGCAATACGCCTCTGGGCAGGCGGGTAAGGCAACCAGTTTATAAACGTAAAACTGGACACATTGCTTAACACTTATGTTAAAGCTTCGTCTTCAATCTGAGTCAGCACTAGTCTGACATACGGACTTCACCATCATCCTTTTCTGGATGTGTCCCTGTAAGTATGTTATATAGACTAAGTATGAAACAATCAAAAGAGAACTTTCAGGTCTCACTACACAGTTGTGCCAATTCTTGCACTTAAAGTCTTATGTAGTTCTATTTCCAATATTTTCAAAATGGCTCAAAGCGGCTGTGATTTCTTTCTGCAGATGAGTTAAGTAAACGCTGGCACAGGACATTATGCTATAAGAATTCACTGGGGTTAAAAGTGACTCTGATGATTTTGACTGATGCATGTATTTATGAACATTTAATGACATATTTTTTAAAAAAGAAATAGGATGTCACTGCACTATTATTAAAAAGCCAAGCTGCTCAGCCTACCAGTTGTTGTGCATTCTTATGTGCGTATATATTCCTGCTAAGGTATAAAATATGTTAAAAAAGTTCTATGTGGAAAAGTACTTTTACCTTGTAAATCCTAGACCTTATTTTATATAGAACAAAAGACAAGACGCAGCTGTGAAGTGACAACTACAGTGTGCGATCACAACTCAGTAACGGGTGTGCATTGACAGTAAACCATATTCTCGTGTATCAATAATCGTATCACAGTACGGATTATAAAATGTGTAGTTTTATAATTCAAATGGTAATCATACATTTATCATTAATACAGATAATTTGTGGATCTGTCCACCATGCTTAGGGATCCTCCCTGATCGAGGAATCTTAGGTGTTCATCTGAAGATCACTTGCCCCTCACCGCTTAGGTTCGGGACTCGAACCAAGCTTAGCTCAGTTCAAAAACGTTAAGTGAGAATGGTCTGTCCTTTTCTTGCAAAAGCAATGTAGTTCTACTCAGATTCATTGGCAATAAACTTGTTACCATATACAATATGAATTGTGTTTAAAATTACGTTAAAGTCCATTGTACCCAATCTTGATTTTCGTATATATTAGTCAGTTTTTGCACCTATAAACACCATACTGGTTTTGCATGTTTAGATTTTTTTTGTATATTAGCATTTCCATTCAAGACACTTTTTCTTACCAAACTATTTACTAGCTCTCTTTAATGTAGTATCAAAATAATCTTTTATATTTATTCTAAATGGTAATTTTTTGTTGCGACTTGTTTACAGGTGTTATAAACATTTTACGTTTATGTAGTTTACCGTTCATCCAATATGGAAACTTTGTTCCGCATGCTAAAGGTGGTGCTGTGGTGTCCTGCATTTTCAGATCTCCATTGTATCCCGTTGCACGGTACCATCCAGCGGCGATGTTTCGGTCACATACCGCCTTGTTGCTATTAAAAGCACAATTACCTCCTCTATATGATGCACGTGGTAATACAGAATATGATGTTCACGGATCTGTAATGATAAATTTACATCAAAGATACAATATCACTGATCATTGTTATAATTGTGAAATATTGCTTCATTGTAAAGTTGGACATGTATTACCTTGTATGATATTATTAGTATTATGATATATGATTATTCAAATGGGTTTATATAAACAATTCACTTCTTTTCTACTACGGTAACTCTAAAATCGACACATTGTAATGAACGTGTAATTGTGTTTGTCGATTTAATTGTTTATAATAGGATTGACTGATAACTTGCATAAAACTAATGAATTTTATTTTCTTCTCCAATTGGTAAGACAATAAAAGCAACATTGCCCAAAGACAATTGCCCTAAGCATACAGCCGTTTGTATACATGCGATTAGTGTAAAATTACATAAACCACACATTCTACATAGGTTCTGTGAGAGGAGCTTAATCACGAATGAACCTTATATAACCTCTATATAAACTATATTGACACCGCAGCATGGCCTAGTGGCAGAGCGTACACCTCACAAGGCTTATGTCGCAGGTTCGATCTCCGACCGGACTTTATCAAAGACATTTGGTAATTGTAATAGAAGCTTCCTCGCTTGGCACTCAGCATTTAGAGGATTATTCTATATTTGGTCAGCATAATCTAACCGAGTGTTGTATCATACAAATCGACTGCGGCATGATACTAGTACTCCAGTTTGGCAGCGCTCAGAGTACTATGACTGAAAAATTGTTGAAAGCGACGTAAAACACACAAACAAACAAAAAAAAAACATGTAATGTATTATTAAGTTACCGGGGCAACAGGGCGACTCGCCAAAATATATTTCAAATTTAGAGTGTCGCCGAAATTAAAAATTTAAACATTTAAAATATACGCTTTGTCCCACACATGTCCATTGAAAGAAATGACCAAACTACTTTTTATAAAAACTAGTGGGTGTTTTTCCTTCTATCAGCTCCTAGATTATTTGAGATTGCTTCATACTGGCTGAACTTATTAGAGTAATATAATGAGTTTATTGTTTAACAAAAAAACATTTTTAAGATGGAATAATGATATGTTAGCTTGTGTTATAAAATCCCGTATTCGTTATGTCTGATTATTACAATGTCTTTGAGCTTAAAGCTCAATAAACGTCCGAAATGATCGTTTTTTTTATTTTAATTTAAGTAAGTTTTACTCTTCCGGATTATAAAATACATGTTTATTTGATCACTGAGAAACTTTGCAAACAAAAACTAAATATAAAACACATTATAAGTACATAATTAAGAACATGTCTTGTTTACAAATTAATGTTAGTCTCTTTTCGATAAACCCATTCGGCTGAAAACGGAGCTTGTTCGGAAACGCGTCGGTCGGTAATATATGTTCAACTCACTTCAGAGAGAAACATAGTACATGGAACTGTATGGAATGCAGTTAGAAATTAAATAACCGCTTCAAACATAATTTTACTCCCGTCAATGTATTAATAAACTGGAACCCACAAGCCACTTTATTGCACGGAAGCGACGAATCGTTCATATAAAATTTCATCTTCAATAACTGTACTAAACAAAAAACCCATGGTAGCGCTCAATAAGTAGATCGTGACTTATTAGCGCGTGCGATAGTATCAGGTGTACATGCGAGGGTCGATCCGGAGCAAGAGTTAGCAGACAAAACTCATTGTTTCTCAGTGCGTATAAATAATATAATGTTTACTACACTCTATAGTTTTATTGCAGACATCAGTATTTTTTAAAAAAAGAAATAAACACAACAATAACGATGCATAATGTTAGCCAAGTCATAGCTGTTCTAATCATGTTAATTAACCCCTTATCTAACGTCCTTAATCCGCACACTACCACTTCAGTTCGCTTATTTTAAATAAACGGGTACGTCACCAAAATATACATGTATAACACTTCATTATGCCCCAAATGTGTAATAAAAAATCTTCAGAGAGTAAAGTTGTCTTATTTTCTACCATTGTAATATTATGATAATCATAAAGTGATGTCTCTCTGTTTTCTATATCTTCTTTGCCGAATCTGAGAATTTGGATAATGTGCGTATCAAAATATATGTATTCATTTGTGTACTTCCGAACATTGGCGGAGTTAAGTCGGAAAGCAACCCAGTCATTACGAATTACAAAAATGTAAACAAAAGTTAAAAGCTCAGTCCGCTCGTTTAAGAAATTCACATTTCAATCGAAGTTATTTTTTTTTTGCTTTTTTTAAAAACAATCACTTAGAGGTATACAAGAATGGTTTTAGCAATACTATTAACACATGTATGTGCATCATTTTTGTTATTATGAAAAATTGTGCATTTCGGAAGTTTAATGGGGCTTTAAATACACTCGAAAACAATCTATAAGCATGGACTGTGCCATTGTCGTGGGTAAAATAATTTTATACTTGAAAATGTATGCATAAATCAAGGTAAACCTTTGATGTAATGATTTGCTTTTTATTATAGATTTTATTTGTAAAATCAAAACTTGGTCAAGATACATTTTACCTCCGACAGTCCGTTTATTGTGATATAAATGTCTCATATTAAAAGTTACTTTATATATTAAATGTTTTATTATTATTTGAACAGTTCTTCACTGTTTTTTGTGGAATTTACAAGGAACTTCAAAATGTACGACATATTTAATCAGCTTTATTAAAATTGAGTAATATTTAAACTGATATTGGTTTATCTTTATTAGGTAGTGATATAACGGACATCAGCAATTTCATTGGACAATCCATGGCAGAAGTCTTATGAAAGTAAGTGTAATTGTGTCGTTTCATATTTTCTAATCCAGCGCGCATCTTAATGTTTTGTTAAATGTGAAGATATATATTGTAATTTCAAAGCATTTCTTAACAGTGAGAATTGTTGCATTTCTTCTACAAATATATAAGTGTTATATTGCAGGAGATATCTGGGGTGGTATTCACACATTTCTCAAGAATAATATTTGATTTGAACTCAAGAATCAATTTCGAAAAACACACTTAGAGACAATTATTTGAGGCCATATTTTGCAAGCATGTAGGAACACATGATATATAGTCAAATGCACTCTCATATTTATTCTATCTGTAATGGTAAACTAGATATCTAAAATTGAAATTTGAATGTTCAAGCTCAAGTCTAAGATATTCTCAAGAATGATTGGTAAATACGGCACCTGGTTTAAAGGCTAAAGTTGCTCAAGTATTTTTAACATTGTCTTTCATATTAGGTGGTGACGCCAAACAGTGTATAAATTCTTTTAAAGAATTAAAATCGAAAAATATCATTAAAAATAATTGAGAATAAATGTTATTCTCGTTATTTATATAAAGTATCGTGAATTATAATCTAGTGACTTTAAGACTAGTGCATATTGGTGCAGGTCGAGGTTTTGATATGGAATATATTCCTTTTGTTGCATATGCCATTATGAAATTTAGTTAGTCGAACTAATATTTTGTGTATTCACGAAAGCATCTATTCTTAAGGATTAAACCCGTGTGATGCTGGTGGACATCGGCCGATTCCAAACATGGGAATCCGCTACGTGAACTACATAATAAACAGTAAGGAAACACCATTTCACGATTCCCGCCTCTCTGAAGGTTGGTACGCTGTAGGTGATAACCCCATGCCTGAAACTCCGCCGGAACAATTCTTTACGTGTGGAACAGAGTTCCCGGTATGGTTAAATGGTAAGAAAATATTCCTAGTACAATTTAACTATTATTCAATAGACCTGATACAAAACATGGTACAAAATCATTATCTCTTCAAACTATATTAAACGTTATACGTACGATTACAATCTATTCAAGATAAGTTTGAATAGTTAAAGTAAAAATAGGATTCTACTTTCGCTTTCAAAACCTTGAAAGCAATGCTCTGATTGACTGGCGGAAAGGTCTGTCTAAGGTGACCTTCTATGCGACGCCAACAGATCTACTTTACGTAGAGTATGGAAGCTTAATGTTGATCTGAGTTTAATGAGATTGATTAATTCAAAGGGATCCTAATTCGTGGCAATAATTGAAAAGAAAATATCTGTTTAAGTCAACATCTGTAAGAATTTTATATTACGCATCGCCGGATACCCACGCGTAATCCATTCAGATACTGAATTGACATCCGTGGGTATCCGACGATGTATATTAAGATACTTTATGCAATTTCGGAGATAAAGGTTGACGAAATGTACTTGCGGCTATTCATTTATTGTGATTGTTATTATTTGTTGAAACATTTCAGCGGTTTTGTTTTGCATGTTTAAGGCACACACACCGTATATCGTAATTCAGTAAACAGAACGGCAATGTCAAATGAGTGTGACGACTGACTGTGAAAAAGAATACCACATACAAATACAAAAATGCCCTAGCACAGGCGATGTTTTTTTTATATATTACTTGAAACCAAATGCAAAAAGCACCGATGGATATTGCTTAAGTAGGTATCATTTTCAGATATGGATTATGCTTATGTCTTCTAACACTTTGTGGAAGAACTGATAGAGTCTACTTTGGAAATAAACACAACATCGTTCCTTAAATAATAGCAGCCTTGTCAGACTTTTATCATAACATTATAAATGTTTTTCGTAACAAAGCGGGGGTGATTTTATACGTTACGTCAGCTGGATTGTCTTAACGCCACTGCGCGAGAATTTTATCTCGGCCCTAGGGTGAGATATAAATATCTAACCCCGGTAAAAAAAAATACAGATATCCTTATTCGTTGTGCAAGACAAACTCTTGCTTTATCGACAGGGAATGTTTATCTTGCAGCAACGCGTCCAAATAAAACTTACATATGTTTCCTGCTTATAATTGCAACGTATTTTGTGACGTAATAGATGAATCAGGAGGATTAAATTTGATTTCGGTCTGATCCCTTATACAGTATATAGTGCACATGCTGTTTAATTTGTTTCGTCGAAGAAATAGTCTGGATGACGAGGTGTAGAGCGTCAAGTAGTATGTGCACGATATTTTTTTTAGAATAAGGAGGGTTCTCCGTGGCTGGGTGGTCTAAGGCGCCGTCTCAGGATCACTTACCTCTCACCGCTAAGATCGTAGGTTCGACTCCCGCTCGCTTCAAAAACTTTCAGTGAGAAATTTTGCCAGTTACTTGCGTAAGGATTGGCAATTCCAAATCAGATTTTTTTAATTTATAAATGATAACGATATGCTTTGTATTTATTTAACATAATTTGACATTTTAAAACATAAATAACGATTTTCCTGACATACCGACTTTTACATAATTCACAATCAAAATATAAATGACGGCGGAAGTATTGAAAAATCTAAATTATCAAAAAATATCTGTTTCTGTAATTTTGCTAATTCAGTACATAACTTTTAGATATGTATATCCTTTCGTTTATATACTATACAGAATGTGTTCTCTTATTGTGGCTCGATATCAAAGAGGTTTATATGCATGTATTCATTTATACATGTACTTTGAGAATGTATTTATAAGTCTTCACAATTATCATGTTACGCAGATTCATTGCATTGGTTAAAATGATTAAGCACATTTTCAATTTCAAACTTTCAAGTACAGCAGCATCCTATGAAATACCTAAGCCAAGTATCGAAGCAAAACTTCATGAAATTGTAGGCCACCGTGCATCTAAATGGCGAGTGCGATTTATTTGCAAAATCCAGCCTTCTGGCACTGAAGATTTGTTTTACCAAGTTTCATGGCTTAAAGGCGGAAACGCTCAATTCATAGCATTATCCACGAAAGTCAACAGTGTTGCAGAGTTTTATCTTACAGAAGAGCAATTTGTAGGAAATGGTTTTAAACTAGGCGAAAATGTGAGTGTCACCAACACATATGATAAAATAGTTTGCATAACCCTACTACTCAGCATTATTGTTTAGTCTTAAACATCACTTAATCCGATAAGTCAGTAAATTGTTAAATTATATTAAAGGGTAGATGATACCGACCCTTTTGATCCCATCCGTCAAGGTGCTACAAGTATTCAAAACATGACAGCATATAGCACAGTAATGCTCCAAGATGACGATATGTAATTGCATAGATTATGGTAACGTATTTGCTTGCATCAAAAACGTATTATCTTAACAAATCAAGATTGTCAATGCTCATGTAGATGTCATGGCTGGCATATACGTTATATTTGTATGTGTTTCCGTGGATTCTCTAATGGCGTTATTGGGACGGTCTGTAAAGTACACAAGGCACGGAAAATGAAACAGCTAATAAAACATGACAGCTCTCGCCATTACAATATATTTCTGAAGTATGCATGTATGAAAAATAATTTGCGAGAAGATAAACTCTGAGGCCCGACTAATGGGGTTAGTAGTAAAGTGTTAAATTATTATAGTTAAACAATATAAGGAACTACATGACATAAGAAACTAGTGTATACATGTAATGAATGATGAAAGAGAAATGGTATTATAAATAACTTATAGAAACAAATACGCGACATTTATATGGAAGACATACATGGACATATTACATTAAGGTATACATCATTAAACAAACATATAAACTGTTAAGTATGGTGAGCTGACCCTGTTACATAGATAAACTTATATTTACTTGTATAGAATATATGGGGTTGAACTAAAATCTATAGTAGTGTGGTTTAACAATATGCATATGTATATTTAATCTATTGTCACGATAGACCACGTTTGTTTTAACTCCGGGATAAAACTAATATCAGTTAATTTGTTAATAAATAACTTTTTAAGTACGTATATATTGTACTGTGCATGTCAGTATTTAAAGCATTATATTGATAAGCATGTGGTAGCATTAATGTGCTGTACGCATTAATAAGTATATACTTTTATTAACAGATAGCATGTCAAGTGCGACCATTTGTGATTGACCAGGGTCCTCCGGGAAAACTATCAGAAGCTTCAAACGAACTATTTGCTGGGATTCAGGTTAGACTACAAATATTTTATCCGCGTTATTAACATAACTGTTCAGGCAATATATAATTTAGTTTACATCAATATCGTAGCGTTTGTGGTGTGTTTCTTATTTAGTCATTTATACTTTATAAATGTATACACACGAGTGATATATAAATGTCAAGTTTACGAGTGTGGAGAATAAAAAAGTAAACTATTACTATTACCATTTATTAGTACCATTTTTAAGTATTTGGTATGACCCGGCATGTAATTGAACCTACGACATTCCCCATGCGAGATGGACGCTGTGCCCCTAGACCACGTCTGCGGTCAATTATAAATGAAAAGAGAAACAATAGAATCCTAACAGAATCAATTAAACTGAGTCTTTTTGGGGGGGCTGAGTCCTGTGTTTTCAATGGTTCTTTTTATTCTATAGTATAACATACCATCACAATAAGACATCATTTTAAGATGTTTGACACATCACTGAACAACTAATGAAAACAATTATACTTTTAAAAAAAAAACACTTTTCATTCCAGATATTAACTCCGTCACTTTGCTTCACACAAAATGAGGATGATGTATCAAAGAGGAAGATTCTCATACAGCCAACAATTCCTATTGGCTGTGAAATTAATAAAGATTGCAATCTATGGTTGACTTCATACATCCCCAGTACATGCTCTGAGCTCACAATTGATAATTCTGCATGCGGGGTAAACATCCCGAGCCACAACTACTCTAATATTTACAGTATTCCAATCAAAGCTGTGCAAGGAACTGGCGTATACCAGACACGAGATAGGATATACGAAGTATATTTAAAAACAGACGACATTTGGAAAAATTATGAACTTCCGAAAATAAAAGTAAGTGGTTATGTTCAAGGCATAAATAGACGACTATTTCATTTTTTTATTTAATTTGTTTTATTTCAACAAATCCCGCTGACAAAACAAAACTATTTAATAATTTTAATACATATTCAATATATTTCTGAAATTCGCTTCTTGACCATACGCAATATGTATGCGCATGCGTCAGTGAACGTTATAACTTTGAACAATATGTGTGTTTCAATCAAATTATTTAAGATATGTGCGTATTACTATACAGTACCATCGATCTTTATTAACTGCAATGTTTATTGTTAGAAAAATAATCGTCTAAAAAAAAAGACAACATATCTCAGTCTTTCGCATCCTTCACAATAACAAAGTTTTAACTATCTCAGTGTTGTAGTTTACTAGTACACGCCCATGTTATTGTCATGCTAGGTAAACAATTGAACACCAAGAACCATCTCGACAACGGACGTTTCAACATAAGTGTAGACGTTCCGTAAACGGGGGTGTTTCGACCACGAGTACTTATATTTATTTCTTACCCTAGGTCAAACAACTTTGCATAACAAATAACACTATACGTATTTAAACGATAAATACGTAGCAAGTCGCACAACAAGCAAGTGTACGTTTGGAATTGATTATTTATTTCTTGCATTTAAGAAACCTAGAATGACGCCACTAATTGTATTGAAACAAACACTTAATTATTTCTTAAATATTAGTTTCAGACAGTAAAATTTGATTATCAATGTTTACATGTTGACCTTCCTATTCAAAAATGAACTCTTTGAACTTCAACTCTTTTCTACTAAATGGCAATCAATATATCATAAAGCGAGACAATGGCGAAGTGAGCCTTGAGCCATATGTTGTAAGTCCTATTAAAGGCTAGACCTGTTGGCGACGCTAAAACAACATTCTGTACTAATTTTACCCTCGAAATCAACTCGGGAGCCTACTTTGCTGTTCAGTTAAAATATATTAGTATTGTCCTGAAACATATTGAAGGTTAGCTATTAAATAATCTAAATATATTAAGTCTTGTTTGATTTACTATTTGTGATGTACATTACTTCATGGATTATATAGGTTCGAGTAAAGCCTCCAACTAGCCATTTATTCGAAGGAAGCATCTGCTACGCTAGAAATGATCCACATATGAAGACATTTGATGGCAGGTAATTCTCGGAGCTTGTGTAAAATGGTTTTAAAAAAAAAACTTTTAAACGAGGGATAATCGAGAACATATGTGCAGGTTTGTGGTCATAGAATTAAATACAATATATTTTGACTTATATATTGCATTTTATTGATGGGACGGTAAAGAAAGTAATATTGGTGAAATTTAGATTTGTTTTATACAATAAATGATGGATACCACGGATGGAAACGTTTGTGTCCTACTTTTGGACATGTTTCGAATCTAAGATAGTAATTTAATAAATTGTATACGAAATTTAGGAAATAGTGACAGTAAAGACATTCGTTATATTGTTCATCCAAGGAAAAACACAATGGCGGTGTCTGACTATACACAAACAATATTGAGTATTTACTGAGTATTTACTGAGTATATATATATGCTCCATATGATAAGGTTTGTATAAAATAAGTTCTAGGATTTCCACGGTACAAGAAATTATACAAACAAAATCTTGTTTTTTTTAAAAGAAGTCATCAAATTCTCATCAATAATATTAAAATTCTATAAAAGTCACTTTTTTAACACCAGTATATCTTATTGCAGTCTATGCTATGACAGCTTTTGCTTTACTCATGCAGTAAGAAATCACAGCAAACCAAATTACATAGAACCTTGCTTCCGTGACAAAAAGGGGGCTCGACTGTGTACTGAGACCTACAAGTGACTTAATTACTACATATTTGGTATGCTGGAAGTCAAATATTTAATGCTTATATCAATGCACTACGATGCTTTAACGCATGTTAAATGCTTATATAAATGCACTACAATGCTTTAACGAATATTTAATGGTTATATAAATGCACTACAATGCTTGAACGAATAGTTAATGCTTATATAAATGCACTACAATGCTTGAACGAATATTTAATGCTTATATAAATGCACTACAATGCTAGAACGAATATTTAATGCTTATATAAATGCAGTACAATGCTTTAACGAATATTAAATGCTTATATAAATGCACTACAATGCTTGAACGAATATTAAATGCTTATATAAATGCACTACAATGCTTTAACGAATATTTAATGCTTATATAAATGCACTACAATGCTTTAACGAATATTAAATGCTTATATAAATGCACTACAATGCTTTAACGAATATTTAATGCTTATATAAATGCACTACAATGCTTTAACGAATATTTAATGCTTATATAAATGCACTACAATGCTTGAACGAATATTTCATGCTTATATAAATGCACTACAATGCTTTAACCCATATTAAATGCTTATATAAATGCACTACAATGCTTGAACGAATATTAAATGCTTATATAAATGCACTACGATGCTTTAACCCATATTAAATGCTTATATAAATGCACTACAATGCTTGAGCGAATATTAAATGCTTATATAAATGCACTACAATGCTTTAATGCATATTAAATGCTAAAAACGACCGATATTCATTTGACATGAACATTTTGTCAAAACTTTACACTTTTACGATATATAACCGAGTCCATTTTATCCTTCATTTTTATATTTATGTTTTTTGCAGAAAGTATGATAATCACCGTGACGGAGTGTATCCCTTATACAAACATACAAAATATGATACAGAGGTATGTACGAGAGGCTTAAACAATTAAATGTACTTATACCTAAATAGGTAGAATATTGAAATTCAAACATATATTATGAGTTAGCAGCTATTATTAATGATTACCAGCCAGTAAATCGAGGACTCGGCGTAAGAGTAATCTAACTGTGAAAATGAAAATGTTTTGTTTATGTTGTTTGTTGCACTTCTTTAAATACACAAACTGTGAAAATATTATAGTTATATTATTTTTTTTAATTCATTCAAAAGGTTAAAACATATTTTATCTTTGAATGATAATTTTCTCAGTGCAATACTATTCTAGAATAGTCTGGCATTTTTTCTATAGTTAAGAAGCAATTTGCTTTAATGCAGAACTATTCTAACTGAAATGAGAATAGTTTTGCACACTAATTACATTTGGACATTATATACTTGAAGAACAGGACTATTTTGATTTGAATAAATAACATCATTTTTTCATTTTGTGATGTCATTGTCATTATATTTTACATTTTTTCATAGTTTTGGATGTACAGATCGCGACTGCTCAGGAGTAATCAGTTAAAAATAGTTATATACATGCAATTTAGTATATAACTGTCATTTGCCATGTGATGTTTTATAGCTTTTGTCTATATTTTCTAAAATAACGTTCAGTTTACCAAACTGGATCCTAACAATTTCATGAAAATACCTTCTTGCACAATCCTTTGTGAAAATATAAAGTAACAAGACTGGCTGTCGCAGCAGATATATAAGGTTTAGGGGATAAGATAGTTCAAGCCTTACCATATAGATATGATTTTTGGTTCATTAACTAGGAAACAAATATCATTATATAAGTATAATATATACATGTATATAGGATTTCTCTGCTAGAGAAGACTTAGGGGCTATAGATAAGGATAAGAATCTTGTTAGAATATGAATGATTGTCTCTTAAACCTTTGTCTTAGAGCTGAAATCTGTTTTGAAATAACTTTGTGTCTTTCAGTCCCTCTTTCAACACGTTGTTATGTCTTCATTTATTATCAACATACTTAGATCGACTGACTCAGTCGTTCATACATTTTACTGTCAATCCAGGGGTTGGGAGTTTAGATCCTTGTCCGGCCATTATCTCTGTGTGATAATTGTTCGAGAATTTTGTTTTGTGGCTATGAATCTTTTTAAGATGTGCATATGGAGAGACATTTTTTATTAAACCAATAGCAAAACTTAAAAAACAATAAATGTCATCGGTAAGTATCACCCCCTCCCCCCCCCCCCCTTGACCTTGACATATGATGTAACGTTCTGGGTAAGACTACAGGAAAATTGAGGAGACACATCATCATGATATGTTGATCACTTGTGTCAAGATATATTTAAAAGCCCTCAATGTAAGACAAAGTTACAGACCAGACATGAAACATCAAACAAACTTAACCTTTGAGGTAGGATTCTGCGTCTTACACCCACACGTCGTCATGTCATGTTGATTAAATGATCAGTTGAGCTAAGTGTACAGACCGGACTTGAAATCTCAAACAGACTCAAAGTGTTGTCAGCGAACTCAAAGTGTGACTTTGACCTTAAGGTACAGGTCTGTGACACATTGTTACGGCATCTTGACCAATTGAGCCAAGTTAAACCCTTCTATATGAAATAGACCAGACACGAAATATCAAATTGAAACTGTGACCTTGACCTTTGAGGTACAGGTCTGGGTCTTACGCGCAACACGTCGTCATGTCATGCTGATGAATTTATCCGAAGATGACAAAGTTACAGACCGGATATGAAATCTTAAACATATTGAAAGTGGTGTCAAACAAAGTTTAAGTGTAACCCTGACCTTTGAAATGATCATTTGTAGCAAGTATTTATAAAATCTATCTATGCATGATAAGTTACAGGCAGGACACGAAATATCGAACGGGACGGACGGACGGGCACTGCGATTCCTATATGTCACCCAAAAAGTTTTTAGGGACATAAAAGTGTTTTTCATTTCTTGTATAATTTCTGAAAACTGAGTTAGAATGGTCTTGCGTCGGTCCCTTGATATATAAAGCTAGATTTATGTAGTTAGAACACTTATTATTTTATATTTTGTATATTTGTGATGATAAGCTATGTCCAAAATAAAGTACTCAGTGTTCTGTAACACCAGTGACTTAATTGTTTATATGGTAATAATATTGCAGGCATATGCAAGCAGCCATTGTTTAACTATCGGTTTATGATATAACGAACCAGCGAGTTAGGGTGCAATAGTTGAATAGGTTTAAGCACTCAAATGACGGGTTTGCAGTTATAATTACTTTTGTATGCATGTATTGTACTTATTTGATATGGTCATTCTGGGCTTAAATTCATCAAATTTTTTCTTCTAAAACTCAAACCCGAACTTAAAATTGCTGATTTTTAAAACTAGAAAAATGATGTTCACTTCTTTGAGCAAGGCACTTTTTCCGCATATGCTTTGTACTGGTACTACCCAGGAAGACTTCGAGCGTGATTTGTCTAAGTTGTAAGAACTTGTTTCACAATCGAAGTAAAATAAATAAGTTTAAAATACTTCTTTTAAAAATGTTATCAATGCAAATTACAAAATTTCAGATTTTCAATTTGAGTCTAAGTTTTAGACTCAAAACTATGATGAATTTAGGTCCTGCATACTTATTGTTTGTATTGTTGAAATGGCAGTGTTTGAGTGCTGAGTCTCTTATTGGACATTGTACATTCTCTAACAACAAGAATGAAATGAATAGGTAATGTGATGAAAGAAGACCACTTGCAATTAACAACAATTTATATCAAAATATTGAAAGTTATAATAATGGTTACCCTTTGGAAATTAATAAATACAACCTCAACTTTAGTATTTTATAACAATGTTACTCATAAATGTTACAAATATTATGTATAACATAAATTCGTCAAGACAAACATTTATATCCCACCGACGGCATGTTGTACAAGAAACATTTAAATTTGAAATTTAATTTGTTAACATAACATAAAATTATATAATAATAACATTTCAGCAAAGTAATAACATAAATAAATACTAAACTTTAAATGTTAGTAAGAACAAAAGCGTCACACACACACACACACACACACACACACACACACACACACACACACACTATAAAAACACATTAAACCATGGTATGATATCGTAAGTACAAACTTAAAAATTAAATAGTAACATTAGTGTTTCATATTAGCTTTTCCTCAAATAAGTATTTGACTCCTATAGTTAGTATGCGATTTTGTTAAGTGTAACAATGAACATTTTAATTAAACTGCTTCATAAAATAAACCAATAAACACTGAACTTGTTAGAATCCAATGGTTACCACTTATTTTAAATGCCAGAAATTTTGATGCTTATCTGAAGAACTGAACTAACATACATACTTGATAAAAGGGTGATAAAAGGGTATTTTTAAAGCCCAGAACGCGCCTAAGTAAAGAGCCTAACAGACTCGGTTTTGCAATATATAACACTCCTTACAAACCCTAGCACCGACTTACACAGTATTCTGTTTTAAAATTGCACTACTGAGTTTCATGATTCCAAGACAAACCTAGTCACGGATTCGTTCATACCACCTACACATAGCATTTAAGACTGCTGGTTTGATAACCAAAAGGATCCCTATATCCCTTGGAAATTCAGAACAAACATTTATAAATAATACTATTTTTGGATACCATAGGTTCAAATACAACACGAAATGTGCAACACGCGTTCAACCACTACCATGTGTACCTGCGGGGTGGCATTCAGAGCTGGTCGTGACGTTTATAGACTGAGTGCCTGCAACAAAAAATGGAAAATAGGACACACTTCTTGTGGAGATGATGCAATGACTATCAAATCTAATGGAGAAATGAAATACAAGGTTTTCATTGTTTTAAATATCTATTAGTGTTTTCAAAGATTGTTTTCGCAAAATATAGTGGTGTGATCTAGTAATAAAAATCCTATTTACTTTTATAAATGTTTTTTCATAATAATCAAAGGTTCATATCTATATAGTCTTTTTATGCTTTAATTGATGTTTCAATATCTTAGGAGCAGTCTGTCAATGTTAGTTCAAAATTGCATCATTATGACATTTGTCGATGTTTTAGAAAACTAATTAGCAGTCGTAATCGTTGTTGTTTTGTTTATAATATACTTTATTGTATAACACTTTCCTATTAAGTGTTATCTATAACAGGCCACGTTATCTTCTTGGAACCTCATAACTTATATTATACTTTTGTGTACACACTTGCATGCAGTCATAGTTGCGGGAGGAAAGTCTGGCCGGGCTAATATTATTCATATTTTCAAGGACTTGTATAATTCCTTGACACTTTCTAATTTTATGATGTCACGACGTGCGTAGAACGAAATTGATGGCACCATTAAATCATGCTTAAACTCTGCAGTTGCAATATTATTGTTTGCCATTTCAAATCGGTAAAACTGTTGTCACTTGAGCATGCTGTTGCATTTCTATGATAATTGTCTGGAAAGCTGCTTTAATTTACACTCACTTGGTTTATGAAGGGACGATTAGGTAGGGTGGGATGGGGATGAGAAGGAGAAGAATGAGGTTGGGTGCATCTGAAAACCAGGGTTAGGCTCCCAAGTGGCGTATGTATGTACGGTGTGCGTGGGTGTGTGCGTGCGTGAGTGCGTGCGTGCGCTGTATATATGGTTGTTCTGATGGCTGTACACTTTGCAGGATTTTGCTACTGTTGGCCATGTTATGTTTTCCTTGTTTTAATTCATGATCTATGTTAGGTATACTTCAACTACGGAACTTATGTTGATATCAGCATAGCGAATCAGCGGTTTGGTGGAAAAAATGATGGCAATAGAATAGTAACAGTCAGTGTTTATCCATCGCATGAAGATTCTGGACGTGCCTCAAGAGGGTTATGTGGAACATTGGACGGTTACTGTAGTAATGACTTCCATGATAAAGAGGGAAACTACAATGACGCAAGTCTGAAGAATGACAAATCATGTGGAAATTTGAATTATAAAAATCAGCCAAGCAAGTTTAGAAATATATGGAGGTAATGAACGCTGTTAATGTGTGACTACTATACCGTTTCGGGGTTTCACATTTCACTCCCTTGGACATCAATGTGTCTTCATGTTTCATATACACATAGCTCATTGATGTTATATGGGGTCGATTTCACATTTTATCTCGCTCTTTTGCACGAATAAATCGTAAGGTATTCAAACATTGTTTTCTCTCGCCGCTGTTTAGTTTGAATGGTGTGTGGACTAAATTCTGAAAGCTTGACCATTTCTTTCTTTAACTGACTTTGACAACATTTTCAACACATTACAGGTTATATATGGCAGTCAGTTTTATTAATGGAGGAAAAGTCCAGGTGCAATTACATAAAATCATTATCTTATTATTTTTTTTGAAAATAAATATGGTCGGTGCCGCATGAACATTAGAGGGTGGGTGGGGATGATAATCTAGTAAAAACATTTATCCCTCGGGACGGAATTTTATATCCGAACCTCAAACCCATGTAAGATTCTTTAATCCGGCGTACCAACACATTAAAGGTTATGTGACGCCAACAGAAAAGAAGAGAAGATTCATGTATCACTCTACATGTACAAACACAATAAATTAACATAGACAGAATAACCTACATTCTAATGTCTGCAAAACTACAGAGTTTCAGCAAAACACATAGCATTGCTAAAAGTGTCGTATCTTCCGACATGCACAAGTTATATTGATTTTATTCTCGTCTTGTCATCACTCATTTTGCACGCTTGAACCACAATGTGGTATATAATACAATAATGAATATGACAAAAATAGTAACATAAAAAATGACACCCATTTGGAGGATTCCTACCCCTCTGTAGAAATCGACAGTGATACTATTTTACTCGGAACCATATGGGTTTCCCACATAAAGTGTTTGTACCGAGTGCTCGAGTCCACGATCTCAGCAGTGAAAGGAAAGTAATTTTGAGACATCACCTTATACCACTATGCCATAGATGACTTCTTATCAGGTGTTTTCTTTTATAAAATTCTATCAAAATATCATATTAACAATTGTTTCATTGCCGACAGTCAACAATGGTTACAGCGGGAAAATGAACTCCTAAAATATAACTTTTTCATGGTTTTGTAATAATTGTTGTCATAATTCGATGGTGAAATGTATTAAGCCTCATGCAATTTCAGAGCATTAAATAGAGGGCCATATTTCAATTTACAATGTGCAATATATCGATTAAAACACCAACAACAAGTTATCCGCTTTTCTTTTTCAGAATATCAAATTCAAAAGACAATCTTTTTAATGACAACTTCGATACCACAAATATAGACCTTGAGACCTTTCAAGTGTGTGTTTGTGAAAACACGACGGCTGCAACCGATGGATCACAGGGCACTGGTGGCACTGTCTATATTAAAAACGAAATACAGTGTCATCATAGCACGGCAGCAAATTGTACTCGAGGCAAACATGTTGGTAGCCACGCCTGTGTCTCCCTTACAAGACGCAGGCGATCTGTAATAAATAAACAACCGGTGATTCCGGTCATAAAACTACCTGAATCAAGAAATAGGGTAGGTTCATAGTCTATCCCAGAACCTGATATCTCCCAATCAGATATATTAACCACCAACGGAAAAAGCAGGGAATTCTATGCCTGTCCCTCAATTCAAAGCAATTGGACGCTTACTAAACTATAACATCATTCAAACGTTCCATGAAGCAACTGACCAATCAGCGTACTCGTAACGGACCCAATCGAGAGCACACATATCACGATGTATTCGATAGTAGAAACTCACCAATCCATACGAATTGACAAACAGTACATACATACAGCGATCTCGCCTATTCGAAGTCAGTCAAAATAATCTAAATTCACAGAAATGTTGCAATTTAATAATTTCATTCAAGGTAATATGAATCCGAAGTAACACAAGTTTGTTTATAAAAGTTGTTTAACCAGTTTCTTAACTAGAAAATGTCACAATACCATCGAATTGGCAATATCTATTAATGGACATTGTAATGTTAAGTAAATTTAAAATTATACATGTTTTCCTTCTGCCTAATTTTAGTAAAATTGTATTGAAATTACTCAAGAAAGAAATCAGAAAAAAACTATCAGTCTATCAAACTTTGAAAAATCCAAGGACCACACATCTGGAGTTCGTTCCTGAGGCTCTTTTGCTTGTTTTCCAACGGTCGGACAGATGGGAAGACGGGCGGACACACTGTCGGCACGATCGCTATTTGTGTCACCGTATTCTTCGGTTAAGGAGTATAAAAATAAATTCATTTAAATCGTAATATACGTATAAGTATATTCTGTGAGATTATATTTTATACTGATTGGATGTTATGTTCCAGGACATTTAGTTTCTTATAGGACATATAGCTGTCATTTTCTTAACTGTAGAGGCAAGCTGGTGAAAAGAACTGGACAGAAGCAGAGGCGACAGATTTTTGCAACAAATACATGGGCCAATCACCAGTGTTTTCATTATGCGGTGAGGTGCCAAATGCAGGACCAGAAACATCGGTTGACACGTGTGTAATGGATATTATGGTATATGCATTTTGTTAATAATTTTCTATGCACTTACTGAATGGACGTGGTTTTTACCCGTATACTTTTCACTCCACATTCTGCATTAAATACATTGTTTTTAAGTACGTACTTTACAAAAACATGGAAATTAACTAACCAATCAACATTTTTCTTGTTGCATCTAAATTACCTTTCATTTTCTCACAGGGCCCATTGCGATACGCTCCATTGACCTCTGTCAATGTCTCACAAATGATTGCAATATGAAACCTAAACATGATCACTCATACATCGGACAAAATAAAGACATGGCGATTTTAAAATATTCCATTCAAATTAAATCATTATTCTGACAGTGGTACCAATAGATTTTATATTGCAAGCATCTTTTAAAAGTTGATAACTTGACAGAGGTTAATGGAGCATAACGCGGTGCACCCTAGGAGAGATTGCTAAATTAAATGTAGGTCCTACACATACATGCTTATGGTTATATCGTTATTACACATTTTCTCAAATGTACACGTTTTGAATTATTTCAGATGACCGGAGACACTCATTGGTCGTCTATTGCCATGGAAACCATGCAAGGTGCCTGTCTGTCTGAACTACAACGCAATACAACATTAAGTGAGAATACGACCGATGGTAAGCCATCTTTGGCCAGGCAGATTGAGGAAAAGGCATGCCCTAACAATTGTTCAGCAGCTGGAGCGTGTGTGAAGGGTAACAATACTTTCTTTAAAAGTCTCAAGACAGTCATTATGTGTGAGTTTATCATATTGGCTCGGTGTTATTATTATTGTTAGTTTCTTGGAACCATGGACTTTTTAAATGTTGTTCGAAAACAGAGTACCGCTTATGATAACTAGTGCGCTGGGGCGGCAGTGTGAGAAGTGCTGCATATTATTTTAACCCTCACGAACAGACAAAATAAAACCAGTCTGATCATTTCATTTCTTCATGCGCTTTCAATGAGATCCGTTTTTTATAAGATATAATACAATATATTTTAATCTACCAATTGTCAACACACACTTGTTTGTTGATAAATTTGCCATGTTATTTAATAGGAATGATGAGGTCTACGACACTGTCATCTTATGAATATTTTCCCTCGATCGCTGGAGAGGGTTCAAGTTCAGCTCGGTTCCATTTTTATATGAGAAAAAATGCCAGTTACTTGCGGAACGACGGTGGTTCTATCCAGATTTACCCTGAGGTCTTCCTCTACCAATAAAATAGATATGTCACACAACATGTAGAAAATTGTGTTAAACAACAAGACAGAAAACAATGAAATAGTATTCTAAAAGAATTGTATATAATAAAAATTGATTGCACATATATGTGTGTCAATATCTTATAATTAACTATTCGACGTTTGAAGGTTCATCCATCATTGGGCGATAATTTATATGATTTTGTCAGAACTTTCATGTAATCGAACCCTAAATCAATATATATCAGTTGTCGATATAGGTCCGGCTGAGCGCCCGGCCACAGTCTCCACGACGATTGCTATACGACATTGCGTCTCGTTATCATTCGTCTTTCATTACTGATTATAGGGAAAGTATGATATCTAATTCCGTTAAAAATGCAGATATCATTATACGATTTGCAAGAAAATAATATATACAGATAACACAAAGTACATGTATTTAAATGGATAGAATTTACTGTGATACGATACAATTTAAATATGATACGTATAATTTGATATATTAACCCATTGATTTATTAAACTAGAGTTATCGATATATCTATGATAGTTTAATTTGTTGAAAGTAATATTTAAGTTGCCATTCAAACAAACTACGCAACATTATGTGTAATTTAGAACAGATGTAGTAAGTAGGTGGGATAGTACACATTATATTGAACGATCAAAAAGTACAATAAAGTGCGAAAAGGGTTGGTTAAATAGTCATATGGGGTAACAGAGGTTGGTGTCAAAGAAGTGGCTGATGGCGGTGAAGAAATAGATACGTTTTATATCCTAAATATCTTAAAGAAAAAGGACTAACCGGAAACCAGAATTTATGCATATCCCTTGTTGTTGTGGTCTACGTTTTACAATAATTATTATTTAATTTATGTCCAACTGAAAACAAATAAATATTAATATTAGAAACACAGATATCAATTTGAACTCTCCAACTGGAAAGCCCTATTTGGCATTCTTAAATCGGAGAATACTGATTCCAAGTGGAAGACTCTAAAAGTAGACTTGGATTCTAAAATAGACTTCTGATTCCAATTCGAAAGTGGAAAGTTAGCTTCCACCTTCGAAATAACGATTTTCCAGGAAAGCATGTTTTTTTAGTTTTTAGGTTACAAGTTTTACCTAATTCGACAACTTTTTAATGCGTGTGGCTACATTTTTGTTATCGCACAGTCGTACTCTTGAAACAGCAGCACTTTGTCAATAAAAATAACGAAAGATAAAAAAAGTTTTGGAAAATAAATGTTTTCCAAAATATTCACTGTGCTGTGTGTTATAATCTGTTTCAATTCTCAGGTATAAAACAAAGAAATTCTATAATACATGGCTATTTAATGATAAAAAGATATACTACTATATTTGTTAAAAATAGGAAAATGCATCTGCGAAGAAGGCCTTGGAGGTGCTGACTGTTCAATAGATCTATCTAAAGGCCCAACTATATCAGGCCTTCTGGACAACGGCCTTTGTGACGAACAACACTTAAATTGTGACCATGCATACGTGTTCGGTCATATATTTACCGACAGCAGCAATTTATCTTGCCGCCTAGACGAGTTTTCGGTAACATTTTATTGATTATCAAAACACATGACTGTGTAGTGATATGTATATATACTGAGTTCCAGAAATTTTGCACCTCATTTTGAAATGGCAATTTTTCGTAAACGGTCAAAGGTTGATGAAAGATAAACGTATGTATGCTTCGAGCAACATTTAATTCATCAACTTTCATAACACACACCTAGCAAATCCTTGTAAACACATAATCCGTCACATACTCTCAGATCAAAAGTTAAATAACAAATTAAAGGTTGCGCTAGGCATACATACCTTATCTTTATTAACCTTTAACCGTTTTCAAAAGTTTGATAATAATTATAATATGATGTGATAAATTAGCCAGCCAATATAATATTATGCATGGATGACATTTAAACAATAAACAACACTACATTTAATTGGGTTATTTGATCATATTAATCAATAAAGTTATATTGAACAATGACATATAAATCGCAAATTTCTTTGCGTCCGAACATGGTTCATAGTGCCATCTAAAGATCACTAATAATCCAGTTCATTCAGTTAGAGACAAAATATTACATATGCTATTGTAGATGCTCGAAAAATAATTTAAATTTTAAAACACTCCAGCTCAGACTTCAACTTTTATATAAAACATACAAAGAAATATCTATCACTGAAAACAAATACAACATATTTTTGAAAACTTGGGAATTGTTTCATGACATACTTACTTAGTTTTGTATATAAAAACACTTTTAATGTACATGCATGTTTGAAAACAAAACCTTCAAGCCAGAGAACCCCCTCTCTTTTCAGTTATCTCCCAGATACATTATTGTATAAAGGATAGTAATTACAATATAATATTTACTAGGTTTAACTACCAGTTTAAACAGTGCATGAAAGCAATGTGTGAACATTGAATGAAAGTGAGAACATATACAATTTCAACCATTACTATTTCTCTTTTATATGTGCACTTATTGTAAGCTGTATCAGGGGATGTTCCTCCTCGACCCCTCATCTGAAACTGAAAAAAAAATGAAAAAAAAAAGATCACTAATGACCTCGGAAATTAGGACCAAACTAGGTCCAAATATTGTGTGAGAGGAAGTTTTCTAGATGCTAACAACAGTGTAATGGTTCTACACAGAGTTTATAAACATGCATGCATCGAAATGTGTTTTTTCGCCAATAAAATTGAGTGCCATTATAAATTGTATGTGTTGAAAATGGTGTTAAATTCCATTAAAATACATTACACCAAATTGGAGATGATATTACATCAACTTATAAGATGAACTAATACATAATATACCATCAATGTTATCGCCAATCTATGTAATAACAGTATTAGTATTGATACACTACATATTAAAGAAGAATTCAATTTTTTTTCCAAATGTCTCGACTTTAATGAAGATACAAGCAACTTTCACACATCCATGTTGATAGAATTGCATTTCATTTTCACTATCTTGTTATATGATACGACGATGTAGGAAGAGTGAGGTCGGTGGGTCCGTTTAAAAGATTAAAGAGTCAGTCTTTCGCTACTAACCGTTCCATAGCGTTGATCACTTCTTCATTTATATTTGCATGTATTGTTAGAATTAGTCCATATATTAAACGAGTTCATGCTGCATTGGTGTCTGTGAACATCGTCTCCCGGTGGCTATATATAACGAGACTGACTTTTTGAAAAGAATGTTTGACTTTAACAATATATACTATATCAAAGATGTGCAATTACGTTTCCTGGCGTTATCATGTCATTTTTTATTTTTCAGATATCTGAAAATGGTATTCGGAGTTCTTCTTCCAGACATTACTTAAAAGCCGAGTTCGAAACACTTGTTGAAGTCATGTGTCCCATACATCACATCCGTAAACGGCGCTCCGCAGTGATTAATGGCAAACACAACGAGTTTGTTTTTGGTTACACCGTATCAGTGAGCAACGACGGGAACATATACGAAGAAGGAAAGGAACTATTTGTGTACGACTCGGAATGCCAACTCGTGCAAAATGTGAACGAACAGATACACTTCACACTAAAAGTAATAAACATTTACCGAAAAGAAGTTTAAAGTTAATTTTTTAATTAATAATATTTTAATATTAAACTTTGATAGTATAAAGAATGTTAATTTTATAAAGAAGGCCAATTTTCAACACATTTGGAAGTTTATAACTTGACTTGAGTTGATTTTTACCTTTCCCGTGTATTCCTGTTTAGTTTTATTGCCATATAAATACATATTACAATATATATTATGCGTGTATATAAGTAAAATACAAGGCAAAAGGGTCTGGTCACAAGTTCTCTCAACATTTGATACGGCAATTCCCTGTATGGATTACTTACCTAGAAAATTACCGAAATGAACTTTTGGACTACCGAAATGAAGGTTAAATAATGTTCTGGACCTTTGTATGAAAACAAGTTAACTTTGATACTATAAATAATATTAATTTAATAAAGTATGTCAATTTTCAGCACAATTCGTTACTACCGAAAATGACCCGGTATCACCTGAAAAGGCAGTGTTAATAAAAAACGCTGTAGACGTTGTAAGATCGAATTTAAAATGGAAACTTCAAAGAATGCTAGATACATAGCTTGTCTTTAATTGAACTGTAAATAAACCATAACTAACAATTTGAAGATTGATTTAATTAGTATTAAAAGAAAAGTGATTCGTTAACACAGGCGACACTACATACATGCAAATATTTTTTTAAGACAACCTGTATGAATATCTAAATGCTGAAAAAATATTAGCCAGACTGCATATACATGTATATGCCCTGCTATACAGTCTGGGTCATCGCAAAAAACGATCATACGCGACAGAGATTACTTTTTCTTTATCGAATTTAATTGCTTTGTGTTTTACAAGCACAACAAACCAAACAATAAAAACATATTGTGGACATTGTATGATGACATTTTTTAAAAAAAAAGTTGCATAAAACAAACCAAACGCTACAATATATATACAATACAATACAATATACAATACAATACAATACAATACAATACAATACAATACAATACAATACAATACAATAATACAATACAATACAATGATATCAGACGTATGCATGATATTTATTAAAGTCCGGGAAAGAACAAGGTTGGGTGTACCAGTAAACCCAGGATTTCATGTTTTCCAGTGACGGGTTTGCTCCGGTAACAAAACTATCACTGTGGAGCTTAAATATGTTTTATGGATACATCTAATCTCGCTTTTAACTCCGACCTACGTTTGTCTTTAGAATGACCCAGCTCTCCCGATTGATTCCGGAGATATTATGTCGTCACACAATTTCATAATACAGTGTAAATAAAGGTCCGTTTGGGATATTCTCTTACACATGCGATAGCATGTACATTTGTGAGAGGTCAAAACAAAAAACTACCCAAATTCGACAACCTAGATTTATACAAGTTATAACCCACTAAAATTGTAATATATAATTGCATGTATAATTTCTCCATTTCTGTTTCAAGGACGGTTATTGCTTTATCGACAATCATTGCGTCGTTGATGGCGGATATGACCTAACCGACAATTGCTCCGCTTGTGACACTGCTCGATCCACAAGACAATGGTCGTTCCGAAATCAAAATACAGGTAATATGATCACAAGGTGTTATCAACTTGTTCTACTCGCTGTTGTTATTTCTTTCTGCTTCTGGTGCCAATATCTCTTTCAACATGCTAAGGTTAGTTACAAGTTGCAACTATATATTTTTAAGTTCGTTTTCTTTGTTATCACGCTGTAAAGGTTAGTTGCCAGCTGTAGTAGTAGTTACCTATAGTATTAGTTATCAGGCACCTATGTTAGTGACCAAGTCTCTGTTTGATATCAAATGTTTTTGTCCAACCGAGTGTTTGTGTTCAATACCAAATGCCTGTAGGTAACTAATTTTCTTTTAGATACCAACTATATTTGTCAGCAAGCAAGTGGCTATAGTATTTACCAAAAGTTCAAGCATCTATGTTAGATTAGTAACCAAGTGCTGAAGTTAGTTAAAGATATGTTGTTTTATTAAAATACAAAATATCTACAAATAACAATACAATAAACATTAGCTATGTATAGCTATTCACAGACTCACTAAAATACTCTATCAGCAACCAATCAATCTAGATTAAAGTTATCATGATGACAATGCTAGTTATGAAGAAAGTACAAAGCAACTTTTAACACGAATTATTTTTTCAAGAAAACAAATGGTCTTAGTTGCCAGTTTGAGAAAAAACATGTCTTAATTGCAATTAATTATTTTCAACTAGAAAATGTTAAGTTTAAACAATGTTAAATTATTGACTTGGTTGCCTTTTCTAGGAAAAGTTCTTAGATGCCTTTTCCGGAAAGAAAATGGTCCTAGTTGCCTTTTCTAAGAAATATTCTTTGTTACATTTTCAAAAGAACAATTGTCTTAGTTACCTTTTTGAGAAAGCAAATTGTGAAAGTTGACTTTGTTTTCAAACTGTCTAGGCTGGTTACAAAGTTGTTTACATGTTCCGTATTGTATAATGCACACTAGTTCGTCTACAGTACTCTACACATTGTTGTTGTATTTGATAAATGTCTGCAATTCTTTACTTTTTGACAGATTGTCTAGCTAATAATCCAGAGCAGAGGAAAGCAACAGGTGATAATGATGATAACAACTATCTTTGGATAATCGGGGTCGTTGCTGGTGTCATAGTTGGCGCCACAATTGCCGTTATTGTGGTTTTGAAATTGACCAAAAACAGGTAAGAATTCAGAGCAAAATTCAATCTACATGTATTTAGGTTTTAAATTCATATTCAGCAATGTCACTTTCTCAAGATCACCAACGAGATCGTGGGTTCAAGCCTAGCTTCGTCCAAGCACTTTATGTGAGACAGTTTCCCAGTTACTTGCAGTTGATTCTAGTCAGATGCATGAACATTTATATGCATCCGTGGTCTTTCTCTACCAATAAAACTGGTTGCCTTATGTGCTGCTGAAAGAGTTTGAAACCCCCATTAAAGACAACGATGTCAATGTCTACCAGTAATATATTATAGTTGTATTGACCGGGCCTAATTAACTCAGTCGGTAGCGCAGTTGACCATCAATCCAGGGGTCGAGAGTTTTGAATCCCCGTCCGGTCACAGTATCCGTGATGATTGATATACGACATTGTGGCATTCGTCTCTGGCCCTTGATTAAAGCTGGATATTTGTGTGTGTTTTGAGCACTGGTTAACATTCCAGGTTCCCAGGAAAGAGTGGCTAGACCAAGTAACCGTCTTTTCGGCTTTGATTGCATAAAATGACACCAAAATTCAAACAAACTTTTGCTACTATATAATTGCAGACGTTGCAATGGTATTCATTCCTGAAAAATGAACCAAAATATTGTTAACATTTATTGGTAAAAATGGTGTTGTTTTTTTGTTGTTATATTTTTTGGCGGGAGGGCGGATAAGTTGTAATTGTTTGGTGTAAATTATTGTTGTTAAGATGCTTATGTAAATCAAATGCCTTAAAGTTTGTAATTTTCAAAGAAACTTTTTTTAAATTCAAAAGTGGGTTAATTATTCTATTTTCAGGGCAAAGAAAGTTGGTGATTCTATGGTTTTTGACCGGACATCAAAGAACAGTGTCACTCAAATTAATACAAATGGAGCCGTTATGAAATAACTTTGTTTGTGGTACTATAATTCAGATTAAACATTAAAGGACTTAATTTTTTGTATAGTTAAACAAATATAATAATTATTTAAAAGGTTATTACAAATAAATTCAGTTAAAAACATTCACCGTGAGAAAAACTAAACACATTAAATCGCACCTGATTTTTTTAGAGATTTCAATTCAATGGAGCAATATTTAACAGACTATCTTTGTTGTGGTACTGTAATAAGACAACGCTGAATAGCAAGTATTGAAAACTCTCTCTCTCTCTCTCTCTCTCTCTCTGCACTTATCCATGTTCTCAGACAACACTGCAATAGAAGTGTATTTCCAACAGACGAAATCAAAAGTTATTTTAGCGTTAATGTTTGCCGATGACGTTTCCTCTGTTACAGATACACAGTAACCTATAAAAAAACGAATAAATATTAAAGAACAGTTTTGCCACTCAGAAGGTTTGACATGTAATGTAGATAAAAAACACAAATATTTCTTGATTTTAGAATGAAAAGAAAGGTATTATAAGAATAAAAAAATAGAAATGGTGTCTTTCTATAAAATTTGTCTCTTGAAGAATGGATTCGAATCGCGCGCCCCCCCCCCCCCCCCCCACCAAAATATATGTCAACCTGTATTAAATAATGTATACTATCAGAGAAATATCGTAAACAAAGTTACAACATGCCTTAAACTGGAGATAAAACAGGAATAATTAATTGGGCCCGCACAATTAATAAACATGGTTTCTTATGGTTTTGGCTACGTTTCAATGGCACAAGGAAATGATATATTTTTCATAAATTTATTTAATTAAAAAAGGTTCTGCATTGTAAATGGAACAGTGACCTTGACTCTTCATCTAAAACAATTCATTACAAAATGTTTAAAGCATTGCCGATTGTCGAGTGTCACTTATAATATTTCTCACTGTCAAATGTTCGATGTTTAATATATTCGTGTGGTATTAAAAACAGGCATGCATGAAGATAACAACACAGATTTGAGATTTGGCTATATCTGTGAAAACTAATAAATAAATATCATTACTTTTACGTACTTATTTAGCTCAGTCGGTTACCCGTCTATCAATCTAGGGGTCACCAGTTCACATATAGATAGACACTTAAGATATTGCTCTCTCTGCTTAAAGACAAATACTTGAATGAAGATTTAATGAAGATGAATACCATTTTTTCTTTGAATGTCCATTGTATAACAATATGAGAGCTATCTATTTTAAAGATATTTGGTTACAAAACAGTTCTCATAACTTATTCTACTCCCTTATGTCGTCTACAAAAACAGATGAAGTTTTGTCAATTGCAAAATATTTGTATCATGCAATGAACTTAAGAAAATTAGAGCTTACTATTGTATAATCAGTCAAAGTATCTCAATTATAAATTCAAATGTATCTGCATATATGCTATTTGTTACATGTATATTTGTCACTCTAATGTCAATTTGTACTTTTTTGTATTTTGGGTCAGAGGCCTATATTACCTAAATAAAAAATATAATAATAATTAATCCCAGCCCGGCAACAGTCTCCGTGATGATTGATATACGACATTGTGTCTCATTACCATTCGTCTCGCACCGCTGATTCAAGTGGGAAAGTTATCAGTTACTTGCGGAGGTGGGGTGTGCTCGAGTACCGGTTAACCTATCAGGATCCCAGGAAACAGTGGTTAGGTTAACTGATCGTCTGTTAGCCCTCGATGGCATAAAAAATGACTCTAAATATTCAATCAATCAATCAATCACATCACCCCACCAACACAAACTCTCCCCCATGGTTATTATACAGATATCAATTAGTTTTACCGTTATAGCATCAAACAAAACCGGTGTAATAACAAAATATATTTACCACATTTTAAGTTATATACATTATTATTACAGTAATAACTTTGTAATTAACACAGTTTTGATTGTGTTACAGTTGTATATTATATGTATGTATGTGTTAAGCTTTAATTGCATTTCTAATAAAGACCGAATGTACTAGATATTGTTTCCATACAACGTTGAAATACAAACCCAAACGTTTTGTCCAAGCATTATATACAACACTGTTGTTATACAATTGATTAGCTGTATTAACTGGCAGCTTGATTTTACATAAAATTATTTTTGAAAAAAAAAATGGATATTGTAGTATACATATATCTGTTGACACATTTTTGGATATCAGGGCCAGTTGTGATTCCTTTTCTCTTTAATGCTTTGTCATTTTTAAGTCAGAAAAGATGCCACACAAAAAAGATTCGCACAATTAGTTTTATCAAGCTGTTTTTCTATTGGGCAATCAAAATCCTTATCCTAATTAATCACACAAGATAAGCCCGTACAGATAGACAAGACAAAACAATTGTCTCCTTGTAAGGACGAGAAACAAAAGTGGCATTGATATTTTCCAATTGGGTCAAGATTTATTAAACATGGTATTTATATAATAATCATTTATACAGTGCAGGCAAAATTTGAAAACCAAAATTGCCCTTTATGCCGTCTAAAATAAAAATGAGTCTGCTGGCATAAATGACCCAGCTGTTGATTTAGAATCATTTTATTACCGAAAATTATGTCAAAAAGAGGTCACAACTCGTGTAAAATTTGACCGACACTGGCCTGTACTTTACAACTATACAGGTAAAATTTGAAAACCAAAATTGCCCTTTATGCCGTCTAAAATAAAAATGAGTCTGCTGGCATAAATGACCCAGCTGTTATTTTAGAATCATTTTATTACCGAAAATTATGTCAAAAAGAGGTCACAACTCGTGTAAAATTTGACCGATACTGGCCTGTACTTTACAACTATACAGGTACACTTGAAATGTAAAGCACATACATATGTAGACTACTTCAGAAGTTATTGATTGGAAACCAATATTTTACCGGACACCCGTGGACAAACGGACGTTTTAATATCTAACTCTTTAAGTCGCTTCTTTGCGTCCAGCTGATTACTAAAATATAGCCACACAATGTATTTTAGTTACATTAAGGCGCTTTTAAGTGTCTAGTTATGGCCGTAACTGTTTTTCAACCCTGAACCCTAGTACATACGGAAGAACAGACAGGCAGGGCAACATTTAATGCCACTTATCCATTCTTCAAATGGTGACAGCATAAAAAGCAAAAAGTTATAAATCCATGGACAATTTTAGGTGTAAGGCTGCCATTGATTTTTATTCTTTATTCTTTAGTAAATAATAAAAGTTTGAAAGCTTGTCTTTCATAGAGAGAATGTGAAACTTACATTTTACTGTTTGTCAATCTCTGAAATATCAAAATATGATAAGAAAAGAAGGGGTCATGTGTCATAAAAGAGTTTTTTTTCTGTTCTATGTGTACACTGTTGATAAAGTGAAAGTAGTCTTCTGAAATCATGTATTCATGCCCCAATTTCCAAGCATCAATTTGTTGTTTTTTTTCTAAATTCACAATTCAAACATGGCAATGTTTTCAAAATATATCAATAATGCCATTCAAATAAAAAAAATTGAGTATTAAAATAAGGAAAATGCATTTTCAAAGAAGAAGAAACAAGGATTATTTATAACCGCCATTATGCAACTACCAATGAAAGCATTTCCTGTTTCCAATGGTGGTACTATGCCTTCACATAAAACCAACATACACTGTACAATGATTACACATTGTCTCCTGCAAGGCGTTCAGACAAATAACAGGAACCATAGAGATGTATGTTTATTTCACAACAACTTGAATACATAGGCTGTAATGACAAGCTTTTTGGCAAACTTTAAATATTATGCAAAATACAAAAAACTCTCAACTCAGTTTCTTTACATTCCATATCATCAAGATTCTGCGGTACTTTAGGCATGTATCAATAATAGGCAAACTTAAAACTAGTAGGCAAAGTATACTGAACAGAACAGCTAACCCAGCGCTTTTGTATTTCCAGTATCTTTATCTATATATTGAGAAGTGTTATCAAAATTTGTATACGCAATCAACAGTATTGAATCTTTGATTTTATATTCATTGATTGATTGAATATTTAGCGTCATTTTCATGCCATTGAGGGCTAACAGACGATCAGTTAACCTAACCACTGTTTCTTGGGATTAACCAGTACTCGAGCACACCCCATCTCCGCAAGTAACTGATAACTTTCCCACCTGAATCAGTGGTGAGAGACGAATGATAATGAAACACAATGTCGTATATCAATCATCACGGAGACTGTTGCCGGGCGGGGATTCGAACTCACGACCCCTGGATTGATAGTCCGATGCGTAACCGACTGAGCTAATCGGACCGGCAATTTTATAAAGCCTAAATGTTCTTTCTTATTCCAGTCAAAATTTCAAGTAAATTGCTTTGATATGTTTTGAGAAAATACATAATATGCCATAAATGTCAGGTGGCGGGTTAGCTGACACAGTTTACAAAATACTGTTTATCTGATTAAATGTAGGTTTCCAGTTACACGGAACACGCTGTTTCTTTAAGTAGATGCACCAATTCTACTTTTGCAAAGCACCTGTGTATTCCACTCACATTACTTGTATTTCTCTGGGAAATTCATGGTTACCTGCAAAAAAAAAAGCATTGTTTATAATTACATGTAAGGCCATAATACATTAATTGCTAGATTATCATCCCTGCCCGCCCCCTAATTTTCATTCCGCCCTAACCCTTTTTATTTTCATAAAAAAAAAATTAAAAATAAAAAATAAGTAAAAAAAGATCAAAAATTTTAAAAATAAAAATAAAAACAAAAATCCTCCCGCCCTCCCAGTTTTTAAAAAAAATTTGGATGATAATCTAGCAATTAATTTATAATGACCTAAAGGGCAAATGCACAATACCTATCAATATAAATTATCATTCAAGTTCAGGATGCATATAACAAGTCGCAGCTTTACCTAAAATAGTTAAAATTAGATACTAGTAACCACACTTATGACTATCCAAAGGTTATATAAACTGGTATGGCTGGATTAAGTCACTTTTCAAGCTGTTTATAACTTGTTGATATGGTCACCGTGGAAATATATAAACTATCCAGGCCGAGCCATATAAAAAGGCTTATAACAAAACAATTCTGCAGAATCAGACGTTGTGTTTATTATGTTTATCACGGAGGCCATGGATTCGATATGGCCAGTTCATACCTAGGACTTGGAAATGGTTCTCGAATCTCCTTCAGCATTTAGAGGATAGTTACACATGTAAATTTTGTTAGCCTGGTGTCAGTGTAATGTGATTCAGCTGGGTATCATAACATGAGTCTATGGCATGATGCTCCAGTGTAGCAGTGCGTAACTTGTCAAAGTTCTAAGAACATTCTTGCACAATCTATGTAAAACAAGATATCGATGGACTTCCCGAACAAGTGCTTGATTGAGTAGTAGCTCCATTGTTTGTTTTAAAAGGGAAAGTGGTTGTAAAGTGAAGATACTATTTGAAAGAGATTGCCGATGCTTTCACACACTGACCTCTATCCAGGTTTCAACATTCATTGGATTTCCTTAAATACGTATAAAGATAAAAAAAAAAAGATTTGGTAATGGACAGAATCTAAGAGCCAAGAAAGGGACATAACTCTGTGAAAAATCACCAAACTGAAACATAAAGACAATGTGCACATTTCCACATGGTAGTGTTGCATCTCAGCAAGTTTCACAAAATTCCAACTAGAAAGAAGTTGTAGAGAAATAGCACAGACAAGCAAAAAAGAAACAAAAACAAAGATTTGATAATGGACAGAATCAAAGGGCCACAACTCTGTAAAAATCATAGAACCGTATCATAAAGACAATATATCTCCACTTGGTTGTGATGCATCCTGGGAACTAGGCAAGAATACTTACAGTTTTCACTTCTGTGTACTCATGGAGAGCATATTCACCACTGAAAATAAACGTAAAATAATTATGAAAAAATGTGCTTTTCATGTACAAGCATATTAAATTGAGGCAATAGAGTATTTATTGCTCATGTCAAAGATTGCAGTATCAAGTGTTTTCCAGCAGTTTATCATTTCAATGTTTAAGAATTGCCAATGATATAAATTTGTACAATTTTAACTTAATAACATTTAACAATGACCTTTTTATAATCAGGTAAAACAAAACCGGTTTACAAAACAATCTTTTTAGTCGATTTAAAGTCTGAATATTGTAAGATTCGAAGTGTTTTTTATTCTTTAATGTTAATATTTTAAGATATTATTTCACTTAAATTTTCTTCCATTTCAAAGTTGTTCCAAACATTAAAGAAACACTTAGCAATGTAAAAAGAACAGGAATACTCCATTTTTCCCCACATCCTATTACTCAAAAAAAAAGACAACAAATCCTATTTTGTTGGTTGGGTCTTACACCCAAAGACAGCCAATTTCCCTAATCCCTCCCTTTGAAATGCCTAATATCAACAATTAATAAACAAAACAATTCAAATGAGGACATCGTTCCGTTGGTTCTATGTCCATTTCTAAAGTAACCATTTTGTAACTTTTCTTAAATGTTTCTGTGTCCACATTTCTAAGGGATAAATTTCTCTTCCTTTTCATTAGAGTGGAGACACATCTCTAATAGGTTCTGTGTCTACATTTCTAAAGTCACCATTTAACTATGTCTTACTTCAATGTGAACACTGCTCATATAGTTTCAGTGTCTACGTTTTTAAAATAACCATTTAACTATGTCTTACTTTAATGTGAACACTGGTCATATAGTTTCTGTGTCTACGTTTTTAAAATAACCATTTAACTATGTCTTACTTTAATGTGAACACTGCTCATATAGTTTCTGTGTCTACGTTTTTAAAATAACCATTTAACTATGTCTTACTTCAATGTGAACACTGCTCATATAGTATTTGTGTCTACATTTCTAAAATAACCATTTAACTAGTTTTACTTAAATGTGGACACTGCTTATATAGTTTCTGTGACCACATTTCTAAAATAACCATTTAACTAGTTTTACTTTAATGTGAACACTGCTCATATAGGTTCAGTGTTTACATTTCTAAAATAACCATTTAACTATGTCTTACTTCAATGTGAACACTGCTCATATAGTTTCAGTGTCTACGTTTTTAAAATAACCATTTAACTATGTCTTACTTTAATGTGAACACTGCTCATAAAGTTTCTGTGTCTACGTTTTTAAAATAACCATTTAACTATGTCTTACTTCAATGTGAACACTGCTCATATAGTATTTGTGTCTACATTTCTAAAATAACCATTTAACTAGTTTTACTTAAATGTGGACACTGCTTATATAGTTTCTATGTCCACATTTCTAAAATAACCATTTAACTAGTTTTACTTTAATGTGAACACTGCGCATATAGTTTCTGTGTCCACATTTCTAAAACAACCATTTAACTAGTTTTACTTTAATGTGAACACTGCTTATATAGGTTCTGTGTCCACATTTCTAAAATAACCATTAAACAAGTTTTACTTTATTGTGAACACCGTTCATATAGGTTCTGTATCCACATTTTGAGGATACCAATCTCTTTGCCATTTTCTCTATCAACATTTCTAAAATAACCATTTCACTATTTTTTCTTAAATGTGGACATAGCTCCAATGGGAGAATGTTTTTGCTGGAGCTCTGCAGAGCCTATTTCCCTCCAAAAACAGTTATTTTCTATCCAAACCCATGTAAGATATTATATTTCAAGATATCAATTTCTCTATCTTTTTTCAACAGTAGACACATCTCCTTAGGTCCGATGTTCCTTTTCTAAAATAACTTTGGCTATGTTTAGCATGATTTAATATGTTTACTCTGTTTATAAATGCAAATGGTGACCAAACGAATAAAAAGTAAACCGAAATCAGACTAAATCAGTGCTGTCCCTCTTTTTCTTTTAGTCATGTGAATAAACACAAGCAAACAGCTCTCGGACGTGTTTACTCTGTTAACAAATGTTTAAAGAGAACATGTCATTCTGTTGACCTCATACATTGTTTCTATTTTTTTCAGTATGAACACAGCTACCATAGGTTCTGTGTCCACACTGTGTATAACATGTCCAGTGTTAACCCTTTACTCCATAGATACCTGTTTTCCAGCACCAATCACAAAAGGCCTTTGAAAACAGTGCAGGAAGAGTTCAGATTGATCGTAATGAGCAATCCGAACACTTCCTGCACTGTTTTCCACTCTGTCAGTTAATATAGACATAATTCACCCAATAATTCAAAAGCCTTCTATATTAGAGGTGTTCAAAGGCGTCTATATCAGAGGTGTCCAAAGGCATCTATATTAGAGGTGTCCAAAGGCGTCTATATTAGAGGTGTCCAAAGGCGTCTATATTAGAGGTGTCCAAAGGCGTCTATATGAATAAAGGGTTAACTTGGTTGATGTAGGCATCCCAATAGAAGGTTTTCCCCTGAAAAGAGGCTTTCCTTCGGGGTTAGAAAAAAACCCACAGCTTATGAATGAACTTCAGGATAGCTATAATTACTTTTAGTCTTAACCTATTTTAAACATAAACATGATAAAGTACAGCCAAACCTGTGTTAGCGGTCACCTCTATTAAGCAGCCACTGGTCTCAAGCAGCCATATTTGCCATTTCCCATTACTATGCTTTTAGAACAAATTGACCTGTATTAAGCAACAACCTGTCTTAAAAGGCCAACATTGCTCCATTCTTTGACTGGCTGCTTAAGACAGGTTCGACTGTGTCAATATTCCAGTACATGTAGAAAATTTCAATTATCTTTTTATGGTTTCTAAAGTGAAAATAAAATATTTTCTACCTTAGATATACAGATATTTCTCACTTATATTGATGTCTTATAAGTTTTGTTAATGAAATTATGCTTTCTTTTTTTTTAAAACAGTATTCATGTACCACCTGCTATGATGCAGTACCGTCAATTAAAGAATTAAATCCACATCAACACTTAAACAAGAGACAATATAAGAATCTCACATGGGTTTGAGGTTCGGATAGAAAATTCCATCCCGAGGGAAAACTGTTATGATTGGAATGAGACTCTGCTCAGTTCCTGTGAAAACAACTATCCCAAGGAATGGAATTTTCTATCTAAACTGAAAAGGCCATGAATAATTCTTTTTCTTGCATATGGAACATATTGAATAATTATCATAACTTATTTTATCATTATATATTTTGCAACAGTTGCTTTTAAGATGTTAAATTATACGTTTTACGTCATATAATATTTCATATGTTACGTCATAAATGAGTCTTAACATCATAGCGCGAGAATTTTATCTTGGCCCTAAAGTGAGGGTAAGATAGAAATATCTAACCCCAGTAAAAATGCAGATATATCTGGTGTGCAAGAAATAGAATTCTAATATAAAAATATTTTTTCAATTCTCAAATATATGAAAGGGTTCATGAGAATATAATATGAAATTATTTCATGTAAATGTATGATCTTCATAAAATTATTAGAATCTATGAGAATCAGACTATATGAGAATAAAAACCAGATGAGCTGCCCTTGTTTTGTTTCTCATAATAAAAATTTGAACCATTCTCATATAACTGGTTTTGAATGATTCTGATATGATAAGATTTCACAAAATTCTCATATAATATGTTCATGTTGGTAAAAAAACTATGCATAGCTTATGTTGATGGTTTTATGTCAATTTCCAACAATAAATTTTTTTTTATTTGATTTGATTTGATGTTTAAAATTATTATATGATAGCTTTGAAATTATTCTGATAAGATATGTTTGATATAATTCTGATAGGATATTATTGGTATAGTTCTTATATGATATGTTTGGTATAATTCTGATATGATGTTGATTTTATTCTGATATGGTATTATTGGTATAATTCTGATATGATCTGTTTGTTATACTTCTGATATGATATGTTTGGTATAATTCTGGTATGATATTATTTGTATAATTCTGATATGATATGCTTGGTATAATTCTGATATGACATGTTTGATATAATTCTGATATGATATGTTTGATATAATTCTGATATTACATGTTTGGTATAGTTCTGATATGATATGTTTGATACAATTCCGATATGGCATGTTTGATATGATTCTGATATGACATGTTTGATATAATTCTGATATGACATGTTTGGTATAATTCTGATATGATATGTTTGATATAAATCTGATATGATATGTTTGATATTATTCTGATATGATATTATTTGGTATAAATAGATATGACATATTTGATACAATTCTGATATGACATGTTTGATATAATTCTGATATGACATGTTTGATGTAATTCTGATATGATATGTTTGGTATTATTCTGATAAGGTAGGTTTAAAATGATTCCCAAAAGTATAACTGCCTGTGTACATGATCTATACTCACAGTTCACGCCCAATACCGGACATCTTAAATCCACCAAATGGTGCCTGTGGTTTTGTCTGATCATAACAGTTGACCCTGGAAATACAATAAATCTTGCTTTTATGTACACTTATGACTCCTTCACCATATTTTAAATGGTGTGGCATAACTAGCATGGTAGAGCACATGTACAAATGGTAGAGCATTAAAACCAGGTTAGAACTCCTGCCATTGCCATGTGAAATGTCCACGATCAAGATTTTGTATACACTCAAAGCTGTGTAAGCCGTCACCTTAATTAAGCAGCCACCTCTCTTTAGCAACCATATTTTGTATTTCAAATTTCTATGCTTTCAGAGTAAATTAACTTGTATTACACAAATCCTGTATTAAAAGGCCACTTTTGCTCCTCCCCTTGACTGGCTGATAAAGACAGGTTTGACTGTACATATATATTGTGCAGGTACAGCAAGACATCAAGCCTGAGTTGAAAGAACTAGTTTCACAATTGATGTAAATATATATACAGTCTATTTTCTATCTTTAACCGATGTGAGATTATTAGTTAAAAACAAATCTTGACATTGGTTTTTCAAAGTGTGAACTCTTGTGTGACATCCCTATCACTAAATAAAAATTTTTCAAAACGAGCTAAAAAAGCTCACATTCCACACCACCACCACCCTCCCCTAAACTCCCATCCTTATTAAAATCCTCTATATTCTACTTTAATAGAACCATTTACAAGTCTTCTTCTACAGATAACACTAGTTGCCATGTAACCCATGTCGTGTTGAAAATCTCATTTAACAACATTAAAAAATAAAATCTGTGACCATTTTGCCCAAATTTACCAGACACTGCCGGCCTCCAGATTCTGTGACATCATCAACGCCTTATTGATGTCCTTCGTCATGACGCCTGCTGCCAGGCCGTATGTCGTATTGTTGGCCCTCTCAAGGACTTCATCAATGTCAGTAAACTTGATGATTGTCTGCACTGGACCAAATATCTGTAAATGTATTCCCAGACTAAAGCTAACAAAGACAGTCAATAAGAGGAGTTGAATCATAATACTGTCTAAACATATATATATATATTTATTAAGAATGGGGTTTAACGCCATTTTCAACACATTTCAGGTTATATATGGTAAAGGAACTTTAGGGACTGTCTTGACGTCATGATACAGCAAAAAGAACGTCACTTAGATTTCAGCGTCTGTCATAGGTATACAAAGAGAGTTAGTCCCACTTACTGCATATCAAAATAAACTTTATTGTATAACTTGTAACATGATACACATATTATTTAATTTATTATGAACAGTAATAAAATTTTTACATTCAAAACTGTATAAGATATTTTGGGACACCCTGTATTACACTAAAGCAGTAAAACTGACCCCTGAGATGGGATATGCAATTAAGCATGTTAAGGGTCAAATCTGGAAATGCATATTGTTGATGACAGACAGACGGACGGATTGGCCGACATCATCAAGCTTCACACTCCTGTCTACTGGTTCAAATGTTTTACCTCTTCCTTGGCGATCCTCATATCATCTTTAACGTCGGAGAAAACGGTGGGTTTGATAAAGTAGCCCTTATCTCCAAATCTCTCGCCTCCACACTGTAGCTTGGCTCCTTCTTGCTTCCCACTCTCTACAAAACTGAGAATCTTCTTGAACTGTTCTTCGTCGATCTGGAAAATAGTTTGTTTGTACGGTGTTTAGCATCGCTTTCAGCAATTTTTCAGTTTTATCGTGACAGTGTCTATTTGAGACAGTTTTCCAAGTGCTGCCACACTGAAATTTCATGCCGCAGACACATGGTATGATACCCCACTAGTCACATTATAGTGCCTCTGGGCTGACAAGACCTAGAACTGTCCTAAGCTATAAGTAAGTTATTCAATACATTCTATCTTGTATATTTTTTGTATTACTATTTATCAATAAAAATTAAACTTAAATATTTAACTAAGTTCATTGACCAAGTTTAATTATGGTTACTGCAATGAATCTTCCATCTGTTTCATTACATAAAGTATGCATGTTGTTGTCCAAGGTCATCACTGTGTGATGGTCCTAAAAATAGAGTGTTTCCAAGAAGATTATGTCAATTTTAATAGCAGACTACACATTTCACATCAACTTGACATATTTTTTCAGCTCTCTTTCAAATTTGTATGTTAATCAATGCAAACATCTCTCTCCACGATTACCCTGTTTCGCGATGCACATTGACTGTCATGTGCGCAACTTGAGGTCACAAATTAAACATGCCATGTTATCAAAATATTCGGATTCTAATGTACTGGAAATTTGAAAAAACAATTTCAACTTTGTGAATTGGTTTTTAATGTCCTGTCATCATTTTATTATCATCATCATAAATTCAGTTTCTCTACCTGCGGCCCTTGTAATGTCATGGCATCAAACGGGTCTCCAACGACTCTGTTCTCGGCCATATATTTACATTTCTCAACAAATTCATCGTAGATGGATGCCTCGACAAATGTTCTCGACCCTGCACAACAGTTCTGTCCGTGATTACCCATAATGGCTTCATGGGCCCACATTGCTGCATCATCAACTAAAATAAAAATTATCAAGACATTGACTAGCAGCAGTTTCAATAATACTGAATGCATGGAATTCCCTTTAAAACATGTACAAGTTATTTGCCCAACACAAAATCACTGACTATGACATCCAAAAAACAATAGAAAAATTACTAAAATTTGTTTAACATTTTATCTAAATCTGTACAATAGCTACAAGACCTATAAAATTTACTGGTAAGTAAAATTTCATTGAGAATCATACACGAGTGCTCATTTATTTTCAAATCTATTAAACAAGTTGGTAAAAATATATTATGCGAGGCTCTGTCAACGAGTTATATATTAAATAATAAATGGGCACAAATTCACACAAAACCCAGAAAAATAACACATAGTACATGTACATTTATCATATATTTGTCAGACCACCTCTATTAAGAACGAGAAAAATGACATAACACCTCACAATAATGTCATTTTATGATAACAAAATGTTATTGATATATCCGAGCAAGTCAGAAAGTACCGTTGTTCAGCATTTTACGTATGAGAGCAGACTAATTCGGAAAACGCCGAGCAATAAAGTAATACCGCACTAGATTAACATAAAAAATATGTGATGGGTTTATTACACTCCAGCATCGTAAATTATGTGATAAAAATATTTATTTTATAATAAAATATAATATAATATTATATTTCATATAATATATGATTAACAGCTGCAGCATGATAAGCTGAGACTTGGTAAGATTGATTGATTGATTGAATATTTAGAGTCATTTTTATGCCATCAAGGGCTAACAGACGATCAGTTAACCTAACCACTGTTTCCTGGGATTAACCAGTACTCGAGCACACCCCATCTCCGCAAGTAACTGATAACTTTCCCACTTGAATCAGTGGTGAGAGACGAATGATAATGAGACACAATGTCGTATATCAATCATCAGGGAGACTGTTGCTGGGCGGGGGATTCGAACTCACGACCCCTGGATTGATAGTCAGACGCGTAACCGACTGAGCTAATCGGGCCCGGCTGAGACATGGTAAGACTGTCCCCTTTATCACTCTAGGTCCTTACCCTCATTTTAAAGAAATTGACTTCAAAATACTAGTTTATGTTCTTGCCGTTTGAGTGTTATAAACAGAACAAGGAAAGTAAACTGTTTGACAGCTGGCTGGATTAGATGGACATGCTGACCAAGTGCTACATGTCTCCAAAAACTTTGAGTGTAGAAGCATGTAAAACATGTAAAGATTGTGTAGTTTAGCAGTGTATTCCATAATCTGCTGGTCAAACAAGAGACATATAAACATATGCAATTAAGCCACTGGTCAGATTTATTCCCCCTATATACACAGTATTTCACAATCAGGTAGTTTGCAATATCACTTTGTATTTGCAATTGGATTCATGGTTATGAATATAATATGTAAAACCACTTTTACAAATACATGTATGGGCAACTGCGTGAACTTTTTTAAAATGATTTGAGACATCTCAACTAGCATGCCACCTGTTTGTGGCATTTTATAAATATTAACTTTATTCAAGCCATGCTATTTGGTAAGTTAAAGAGATATACATGTACTTATTGTATATACATGTATATTTAACTGTTTTGTTCAAGTGTAAATGCAAGAATTCACCTTACATTGAAAGCAAAGTAAACATACAGTACATGTAACACTAAATTAATATGCATTATCACCTATGAATAACTGCTGTAAATATATTCATTGTAACATACTTATATGAAATATCACATGTGTATTAATGTACTAAACCTGATTTGTAAGGTGTTATCAACCAATCATGTTTATGCATACACAAATGTGCATTCAAAACTTCTTAGTGTTTGTACGCATTAGAATCTGTCTTCCAAATAAACATTATGCAAACAAGGTGGTAACATGTTTAATTCCACCTCACACAAATGCTAATGCTACCACAACTATTTTGTTTTCTCCCTGTCAAGTTCAGACATTAACACTGGTAACCACAACATTGAGAGTAATTGAAGTTTTTAAACTAAAATTTATCCTGATATTTTACAATGTGAAACTGTGCACTCAATGTTCATAACAGCATATTTTGTAGAAAAGCCTTTTCCATCGTTTTAAATAGCTGATCAAGCCCTGTTAGCTCAGTCGGTAGTGCGTCTCGACTATTAATCAATGGGTCATGACTTCTAATCCCCATACGGCCATAGTCTCTGTGATGATTAATATACGACACTGCATCTTATTGTCATTCATCTCTCACTGCCAATTCAAATGTGAAACTTATCAGTTATATGTGGAGATAGGTGTGCTTGAGTACTGGTTAACCTTCCATTAACCTGATCAAATAAGGCGTCGATGGAGAGCTTTTTTGTTATTTGGATATCCTTTCCACTGTCCATCTTGGAAGGCGTAAATAAAAAATCTTTGAAAGGCTCCTTACAGATGTGCAATATGTCACAGTAACCTTCCAAGATCTCAGGAAATAGTGGTTGGGTTAATTGATCATTTGTAAGCCCTCGATGGCACAAAAGCGATGCAATCAATAAAAGTTAAAATGGTTTCAATGACCTAAGCAGGAGTTTTACATGATCTAAATCTGGAATGACCATTTATTGATAGGTGTTATATCACTGGACAGCAGAAAGTACCTAACCTTATCTAATTCATTAATGTGAAACTTATTTATCTGGTTAAATACATTTATCAACATACGGTTTGCATCAGCGAAAATTATAAAAGGGCTCTTCCCACCAAGTTCCAGGGACACTCTCTTGAGATTCGTTCTTCCTGCTGCTTGCATGATCAAATGGCCAACCTGTGAATGGACATATTCAAGATTTTACTTATTATGATAAATGCTTTGCCTGTCAAGTAGATTCAGAAATGATCCATTGGGAACTAACACTTGGATCATGATATCCAAAATATCAACACAGACAATATCAGGAAAAAGGGAATATGTGTATAAATTATTTACATACACAAAGAAGGGGGAAAGACGGGAATAGCAAAATATATCAACACTACGCAATATCAACTCAAACGACATCAAGATTCGACTGTATATTAATTATATAAAGTTTTTAATACAATGATCATTTGGCACAAAAAAAATGTGATTTTACAATGTATATCAAATAAAATGTGCACTTCGTAACTGTCACACAAGAAATGGTCACACACATATCACCCAGGATCAAGGGACAGGGTTTCGATAGACACGGCCATGTGTAGTGTCCTTAAGCAAGACACTTTATCTGCATATGCTAAGTACTGGTTCTACACAATAAGACGTCAAGTGTGATTAGTCTGAAGTTGTAAGAACTTTTTACAGTTGATGTAAAATAAATATGTTTGGTGGTACAGCACTTGACCCATTAAAGTATGTTTGTGGGTTCAATCCCAGGCACGGCCAAGTGTTGTGTCATTGAAAAAGGCGCTATATCAGCATGTGCCGAGTAATAGTTCTACCCAGGAAGATATCAAGTGTTACTTGTTAAAATTTGTATGAACTTGCTTCACAAATGATGTAAAATAAATCAGACTTACATGAAGTTTAAACTATATAAATATACAATAGAGGGAAAATTCCTGTCACTGCTGACACCATAAACTGGTGGTTAGACAGCAGCTCTACTCAAGATTAACTCTGAAATCTTCTGCCACCAAAAACAACACGATGCCATATATAACTTGTAATGTGTTGAAAATGGTGTTTAACCCTTTACTCCACAGATACATGTTTTCCTGCACCAATCACAGTAGGCCTTTGAAAACAGTGCAGTCACGAGCAATCTGAACACTTCCTACACTGTTTTCAACTCTGTCAGTTAATATAAACATAATTCACCCATTAATTCAAAAGCCTTCTATATTAGAGGTGTTCAAAGGCGTTTATATGAGAGGCGTCCAAAGACGTCTATATGAAGTCAAGGGTTAACTTCCATTCAATACTCACATCTGCATGTTCATTTCCCATCATTAATCTTCACAGAAGAGAAAAGAAAAAAAAGTTTAAAAAAGATTGATAAACAGTTTAAACCTCAGTAGATCCAGTGAAGGCAACTTTGTTTACGTCCATATGCTCTGCTATGGCAGCCCCGGCTGTAGGACCATATCCTGGCACAACATTTACTACACCGGCCGGAAATCCTGCCTATAAAACAATAATGTTTTCATCTGTAACAATATAATTTGTATTTACACACGCTGGAAATCATGTCTGTTGAATAATACAGCACTCTAGATAAATGGTCAAATACACTTTTTTTTAAAATCCCGTATATATATCCACGCATATCAGAGTTGTATCTCGCCAAGATTTGTTTACTTTAAAAAAATGACTGACCATAAAATAAACAATGACAATGCTGAATAAGAATTGAAGTCCACAAGAAGCTAAAGACAATTCAGAACAATCTTTTTGTGATAATTCGGGGTAATTAGTGATTGATTGAATATTAAGCGTCATTTTTATGCCATCAAGGGTTAACAGACAATCATTTAACCTAACCACTGTTTCCTGGGATCCTGGAAGGTTAACCAATACTCTAGCACACCCCATCTCCGCAAGTAACTGATAGCTTTCCCACTTGAATCAATGGTGAGACAAACGATAATGAGACGCAATGTCATATATCAATCATCACAGAGATTGTGGCGGGTGGGAATTCAAACTCAAGACCCCTGGATTGATAGTCAGATGCACTACCGACTGAGTTAATCGGGCCTGGCTCATTAAGAAAAGTAGGCTGATTTTTTTGCAAATAATTATGGTTTTCGAATTAACCACCTACATAATACTCTATTAACTAAAAAATCACAGATATCATGAAGTATTGGTACTCCTACCATTGGTTAGAACTTCATATCTTTAAATCAAGGAATAAAATCTTATTAAGAGTGCTGATTAACTTTCATTAACAATAATGACCTAATGTGCTGTACACCTTATTATTGTCTCAGTTGTTTTTTAATTTGTTCACAGTTTTCTTATTTAATTCATATTGAGGTGCTGATCTAGTTCAATTCAAAAAGGCAATGAAAATTTAAAAAAGAAAGACAATATATATATATATGTATCTCTGATCACGGTAAACAAGTAGGTGTCAGTGTGTTTGTAACCTGCTAGGAGAGAAATGTATGTCAGCAGACCAGATAGCTCAGTAAGTAGCCCATTCGCCTGGTGATCAAAATGTCTCGGGTTTGAGCCCAGGACGGCTGGATTTTTTTCTTATCTTGATACATAAAAGTTATTAACAAATCTAACACTGTTCATTGCCACATTATATCAAGAACAATCAAAGGCGGGTATCAATTAAGAATGGGAGGCTGTATAGAAGATAGGATTTTGGCCTCTCATGCCAAAGGTTGCGAGTTTGATACCACACTCAGCCCAATGACCTTTCAAAAACAACACCCAGTATTGGTTTTTACCAAGGAAAGAAACTCAAGAGTGATTTACAAAAGTTCTGAGCTTATTTTCAATCAAGCTAAAGTGAATAAGTATAAATGAATGAATGAATGGGGTTTTACGGCGTACCAACACATTATAGGTTATTCAACGCCAACAGGAAGGAAGGTTCCAGGTTCACTCTACATGTACAAAAACAACAAATTAACATACAGATTAAAAAAAAATACATCAACAAACGAATATGCAGAATGAACCTAGAACCTTGATACTTGCAAAACTGCAGAGTTTCAGCAAATTCTATCGTATTACTCAATTTGTCACTTCTTACGACATGCATAAGCCACAATGATTCTATTCATGCAATCACTCATGGCTCCGTGGAACCACACAGGGGTTGATAATTTAACCACAATAGTGAACATGACAAAAAATAATAAAATGAACATTACACCCATTCGGAGGATTCCTACTCCTCTGCAGAGATCTACAGTGATTTTATTCTTAGCCGGAACCACACCAGCTAAGTATAAATGAAAAACAACAACATACAAACATTTTATAGTTAATCAGAAATGCGTCTATTATTTAACTAAAATTAAGTCATAAAAAGGGCCATAACTCCTGTAAGTTTTATCGACGTTGACCAATATGGAACTTGGCCTGTATTTTATGGTTATACAGGTATATACAAAATAATTAAATACAAAGATCTCTTCAGAAGTTATTAATTGAAAACCAACTTTTTACCAAACAGACGAACAGACAAATAATGGACAAAGATAACACTTAATGACCCTTCACCATTCTTAGAATAACAGAGGGGACATAGATGACATTAATATACAAGTACAAATTAATAGATACACAGAATACAACCATTGGCTTGGTGAGCTTTGCTGGTCTAAAACAAAAGAAGTTACCTCCTTCACTAGAGAGCAGATGAAGAGTGCTGACAATGGGGTCTGTTCAGCTGGTTTCATCACAACAGTATTACCACAAGCTAAAGCTGGGCCCAACTTCCATGCCATCATGGGGGTTGGGTAGTTCCACTGTAAAACAGAAAACACCATAAGTAACTGTCTGAAACTTCAAATTTATTAAAAGTACACTTATTCATAAAAATAGGGGTTTTGAATATTATAGAATAAAAAAACTAACAGTCTAAGGCTTTGTCATTTATGACAATTTACCTCTCACCGCTAAGGTTGTTAGTTTGAGCCTAGCTCTGTCCAAAACCTTTATGTGAAAAGGTTTGCCTGTAACTCGGAAATTAACATTTATAAGAATTACCGGGTGGCCACATAATGAATATATGAATTTTTCATTCACTCTAGACCAAAAATACTTAAATCACAAGTATTAAGCAGTTTTTTGTATCAACATGATCATTACAAAATTTCTTGAGATTACTGAAAACAACAAATCTTCTCCCGGTACATCAATGACACCACATGTTGAACAATAAACTTACAGGAATAATTTGTCCACAAACTCCCACAGGCTCGTGTCTCGTGAATGTGTAATACGAACCATCTGCAATAGAATACAGAATATATTTGTACATTAGAAGAATCTTTCATGGATTTGAAGTTCGAATAGAAATTCTGTTGTTCGAATAGAAATTTTGTCGTTAGGGATAACTGTTTTGTCTAACATGAGGGACTGAATGTTCAATCCAAACCGAAAAATCCATGAATGATTCTTTTTCTTAACAACGAAAATCTCTGAATAGTTATTTTATGCCATATGAATGATTTACTGAATATTTAGCATCCTTTTTATGCCATCGAGGGCTAACAGTCAATCAGTTAACCTAACCACTGTTTCCTGGGATCCTGAAAGGTTAACCAGCACTTGAGCACACCCGATCTCCACAAGTAACCAATAACTTTCCCACTTGAATCAGCGAAGAGAAACAAATGATAATGAGACAAAATGTCGTATATCAATCATCACGGAGACAGTGCCTGGGCGGGAATCCGAACTCAGGTACCCTGGATTGATAGTCAGACGGGCTACTGACTGAGCTAATCAGGCCCGGCATGCATATTATCTACATGTTTACCTCACATCATAGTTTCTTATGTCACAAACAAGAAATTTTCAAGCGGAACCTCGAACTCATGTGGGAGTCTTACGGTGTGAGAGCAATTTACATCTAACATTTTACATGAGTATTAAAACTTATGATGTAACATATCTTATTTTCAATCCGAACCTCAAACTCATGTAAGATTCGTCATATTCGTCACCTTCCGTACATGGAAATCCCGGTCACATGGTGTGAGATCAATTTACATGTAACGTTTTACGTGGGTACATTTAACTAAAAAACTAAAATGTAAGCAAAGACAACAGGCATGATATGCTATTTTCACCCATCTGCAAATTCGACCGCATATTCAGGCCCCGCTTTACCAAACATCTCAACTTGAGATTTTCCTCAACACAATTTTTTTAAATGCTATAAATTTATTTACAATACATTGATCATTTTGCATGTTATCATTTACAAATGAGTATAGATTTGTTATGACTTCAATTCTTTTTTGTCAATTAATGTGTTATTAGTTCAACTTATCATTTAGAGAGATTGAGATTTTTGAGTTGAGTTAATCCTTTACTCCATAGATACGCATTTTCCCGCATCAATCACAGAAGGCCTTTGAAAACAGTGCAGGTAGAGTTCAGATTGCTCATAACGAGCAATCTGAACACTTCCTGCACTGTTTTCCACTCTATCAGTTAATATGAACATAATTCACCCAATAATTCAAAATTCTTCTATATAAGGTGTCCAAAGGCATCTATATTAGAGGTGTCCAAAGGCGTCTATATTAGAGGTGTCCAAAGGCAATTATATTAGAGGTGTCCAAAGGCGTCTATATTAGAGGTATCCAAAGGCATCTATATGAAGTAAAGGGTTAATTCAATCTCAGCTTGAGATGTTTAGTAAAAACCAGCCACAAAAAATTACTAAATATTTCATTGTGTAAACACCTGTGTACAGCTGTATGTACCATATTTTTTTATCAGAGAACTGATATACTCACCCACAGGTATTGTCTTTCCACAGATTTTATCGCACCAACCCGCATAATACTGCAACACCTCAATGGAGTGCTCCATGTCATCAACCGCACTGATGAATGTTTTACCATTATCTAGCACCTCCAGACTCTGATGAAACAATTTATATTTTATTACACGTATGTCTTATAAAACTGAATAACTTGATTTTATTTGATTTATTTTATACTAATTTACTTTAGCTTGATTGCTATGAAAGCTCAGAGCTTATATGAACCACTTTTGAGTCCACTTCCCGGGTAGAACCAGTACTGAGTGCTGTTTTATGAGAGGCATCGGGTCTATTCCCCTGTTGATGCCTCTGGCGTGAGCAGCCAACACTATCCATTAGATTACTGCCCCGCTTTTTTATATAAAAACTTTAACTTTGCTATCCAACATACATGTAAACATTTAATAAACAGATTTTTTTAACTCATCCAAGGTTGAGTGGTTTAAGATGGTGTACATTTTGTTTTTATTGGGGTTTAATGCCATTTTCAACACATGACATGTCATACAAAATCATGTTTATGACATATCCAGTTTTGTAGAAAGACCTCAAGTTGAATCGGAGTAGAGCCAAACATCCTTCTGCAAGTAACTGGCAAACTTTCTCACAAATTTTTTTTTGACAGCGCTGGGCTCAAACCCAAGACTTCAGTGGTGAGAGGTCATTAAATCAGATGACAGCCCCTGAGACCATCTGGCCATGAAAGACTGTGTACATATTTTATAAAATATATTGGTGAACAGTAATTTTAATTTGCAAATAAGCTGCTTCACTAATGGAAATTATTATAAAATTTTCAATTGGTACACATGTTGAAGGATGATGGATCTGGTACATGTGTACCAACTGAAAATTTTATCATCCTTCAACATGTACCAATTCCATCATCCTTCAACATGTACCAATTCCATCATCCTTCAAAATGTACCAATTCCATCATCCTTCAGTATTATAATAGTCGTTAGATGTGTGCAAAAATATAAGATGGACAATTTTATTTGTCCATTTTGTTGGAACCTCAATTTTTTTTATATTAAAAGGTGTTTATGGGGCACCATTGGAAAAAATAGTGTTGCTAGGGAAAAGAACAAAAAAGCAATTCTTATTAAGAGTTTCACACTTGGATCGACCGAGCAACAATCTGCAGATATGGACATCACAAACCTGTTAAATAATTGGTAAACATACCTTTTTTCTAAGTTATATGATAAAGAGCAAGAATCTGCAGATATGAAGGTCACAAACCTGTTAAATAATTTGTAAACATACCATTTTTCTGAGTTATATGATAAAAAGAATCTTACATTCATGTTCATTTATAATTTGATTATCAAAGCCAGGCCCTATTAGTCACACTATCAATTAAAGGGTGGTGAGTTTGAATCCTCGCCCGGCTACAGTTTCCATGATGACTGATATATGACATTGTAAGGTTAACTGATCATCTGTTAGCCCTTGACGGCACAAATATGATGCTAAATATTCAATCAGTCAATCAAATGATTTATCAAAGCCATCGGCAAAAGTTTATATAATGCTTGGCAGAACCTTGCATAATATATTTTTACCAACTTGTTTAATAAATTCAATAATAATTGAGCACAAATGTAAGATCCTCTATTTATTACTTCTTTTAACACCACATCACATTAAATATTATTATCTTTGTTATTCATTTCAACAATAATGTAATGTAAAATAATCTACACATACTGCCAAGTAGGTCATATCTCTCTTGATCAGTTCCGCTAACTTGTAGATGAGTTGTCCCCTCTTTGAAGCATCAAGTTTCCTCCAGGGGGTGCCACGTTTGAATGCTGCCCTGGCGGCCTTCACAGCATCATCAATGTCGGCCTGAAAAAGATATTAGTACATGAAATATCATTTTGGGTCGGCAGGACAGATAAGAAGCGTACTGTAAAACCTGTATATGTGGTCATCTCTATTAAGCAGCCACTTGCCTTTAGCAACCATATTTGCTATTTTCATTTCTATGCTTTCAAAACAAAATAACCTGTATAAAGCAACAACCTGTCTTAAAAGATCACTTTTAATCCTTCCCTTGACTGGCTACTAAAGACAGGTTTGCTAAAATACTATATAAGTTTAATAAACTTTTATCTACTATTACTTAAATAACCTTAAATTATCTTAATTACTATGGCAACACTTTATAAGTCTGCCTGGTATACACCTACATGAAGGACTTGACTGTCTTAAAAGGAGAATAACAGGATAAAATGCTATAAAAGTCTTCAAAAATAAAATAAAAATCAAAATGGATAAACAACATCTCATTATCATTTATAAATATAAACCGAATAGTTTAGTATGTCAAATCCACCAAAACCTGACAAAATCAATATGTAAATTGGAGAGAAAAATTTTAAATGAAATCCCCATTCTAAAAATAGACAGCACATAAATACTGTTTGACGACCTTCACATCGTCATTCTGACTTTCTAAGATGAAACAATTTTTACTATGAATAAACCTGTTTACTGGATCAAATTGGAACCAAAATGAGATCTAATGACTCATTTAATATATCACAAAATATGTTACAACTTTTTACTGGGTGGCAATTTTATATATTGCATTTTCAACACGAAACAGAAAGGTTAAACTGGTTTTACAGTTATCGATTTTGTGTTTAATTGACGAAATTAATTGTGTTGAATAAGAAATTGAAACAAATATATGCTTTATTTTATTATAAACAATAATTTAAATGAAAATAAAAGTGTCCGATAAACCCTGATGAATAATTCAATAAGCTGTCTGATGAACCCCACATGAGATTTCGATGTCCGATATTCCCTATTTAGTTGTGCGATAAACCCTACAAAACATCCAATACTCCCCATGTAGTGTAGTACTTAGAAAAACAGTTGACTGGTATGTGTTGTTCTACTTTCACACACTCTGACCACCACAACTTCTCAGACATAAACATATCTATCGAAAATACATGTTCAAGAATTTATCTGAATTCCATAACATATGGCCAAGCAAGACTGCTGACACAAATCCTAAGGTGTCTGATATTCCCTCATATTACTCTATCTAAATAGTCTTCATATTTAAATGATGAATAAGTATAAAGTGCTTTACTAAATTATGAAACAAAATAGTGGAAATTGTTGATGGTTCCCTGCTTAATATAAATGTTAACAAATACCTTATCCCCTTCTTGTACATCACATATCTTTTCTCCAGTGCTGGGATTCTGCACAGGGAATAGTTTACCACTTTTACTGTCAACCCATTCATTGTTGATGAACAACTGTAAAGACAAACATGCAAAATAGTATCACATATGAATAGCAATTTTTTTTTAAAGGTTCGCAATACTGCAAAACACTTTAAATTCGAGTAAACTTTATTTAGCGAATTCACTCTGATTTTATTTATTCGCAAAATGTTGAATTTGTGACATTCAGAAAGTGAAATTGCCGGAAATGCATTATTTATTAGGATATTGTAATATTCTGACAGTGAACATATGGTTGTAATTTTAGTGAAATCTTATCTATGAATTCGCGTGGTTGAAACTACGAATAATAGCAAAAATAAAGTTGCTAATAAATGTGTTTTACAGTAATTTCAGAAAGCTCCAAACTTTACTGATATTAAAAATGTGTATTACGTACATGTATTTCATTTTTGGTAGGTTCAGCTAGCACAAGCTATTGAAACCATAAGCATTGATATAATTTTCACCCAAATTTACTTTATTTTTCAAATGCACATTAATTCAAAATCTAATAATAGTTTATCAGCCATGGCTGCATTAAACAAATTACTCTTTTTTCTTTTCAGTCACTGCTTAACTTAATCAATGATTTCATTCATGGAGATACAGGAATGTTCTAATTGGAGGGTCCCATGGACCAAGCCAAAATAAAATTCCAAGGGTCCAACTGTAGAAAGCTAAGGTCTCGGACCTCAGACTTTTTTAACCTTGGTCAATGATACATTGTCAGCCTTTGGAAACAAGACTTCTCATAATCCAGACGGTATATTGCAGACGAGGTTTAGAAAAAAAACAAAACAAGACGAGTCTCTGTCGAGTCCTTGTTTTTTTCATATTAAATCTGATGAAGTTGATAATATTAGACACTAACATGGTATTCTCTTTATCATGTCAATATTTATAATTTGTCTTCTTTATGAAATTGAAAATCAGCATTAAACTTTTGTTACATCTTGTACAGATTCCATCACAATGTATAAATACATTATGACATCATGTGCCTGATAAAATTGCACTGACATGATAAACCTATGTTTATCAGGCAGGCAGTTTATCAACAGAAATGACATGATAAATGTATCTAAATGCACATATAAATGCGAATATTTTACGAACATGTCTCGTCACCAACGTGAAGATATAATAGGATAAATTTCAGCTTAGACATCAATGTGTATAAATGTATCATGTCATTTGAAAGAGACTTCATATAATATTATACAAGCAGAACTACAGATAAACTTTTGTAGTAATTGGGTATTTATCCCTTAACTTTTTAGGTAATTGTGTATTTCGTTTTTCTATTGCTTAACTTAAAATTTTATTTTTATTCATCAAATTTTGCTCAATTGCTTTTTTTTTATAGACAGCAATTGCTTTTAATTTTTTTTTTATAAAGTTCAAGCCATGGAAATTTGATTTTCTAGTCCGTGACAGTTTTTTATTTACTCAACCATCATCGTGTTTCTTTGGTACTGAGACGACCCTGAACAAAATTTCATCCAGAATTTCACTTGCAATGTGTTGCGGCAGATGCACAATCTGCACAAACAGGTCATCTAAGATGCTTTTACAAAACAGCATCGTTGCTTTCCACCTGTGTGCCAAAATAACCAAGCAGTGCATTTGTTTGGACAAGTTGCAGTCCCTTTTTTCATCTCCGTGAAGCCATTTCTACAGAAACCGAAAGTGGAAATTGTATCCGGGACTGGTTTACATAATTTAATGAGAAATGCCCTAAAGGACCTAAATGAATGGAAAGTTCCACTATATGCTGATAATACAGTCAGCGTGGCAGAAAGACTTCCCGTTGAACCAGTCTACCGGTACAACGCTGTTTCAGCTTACGCGGTCCCGGCAGCTTTTTACTTTGTGATATGCGGCTATTTTAAAAGTAAAATGATTTTTCTTTGCTTTTCTGTACGCTGATATTCTTCTATAAATTGCTTTTCTGCATAATTTATTTGCATATTTACGCAAATACGCAGCTTATCTGTAGCTCTGATACAAGTAAATACATATAAATTAATTGGGAATTCAATTTGAGGTAACTATATCAAATTTTTTATATCAGAAATTACGTTTATCAGTTGAAAATAAAATAAGCAATATCAGTATTTACTTTTTGGAAATAAGCCTGGCCAAATTAGCTCAGATGGTTACGCATACGACTACTAATCCAGGGGTCACGAGTTTGAATCCTCTCCCGCCAACAGTCTCCGTGATGATTGATATGACATTGTGTCTCATTTTCATTCGTCTCTCACCACTTATTCAAGTTGAAAAGTTATCAGTTACTTTTAGAGATGGGTGTGCTCGAGTACTGGTTAACCTTCCAGGATTCCAGGAAACAGTGGTTAGGTTAACTGATCGTCTGTTGGCTATCAATGTCACAAAAATTACACTAGATATTCAATCAATAAATCGGATAAATATGGATGAAATTAAACTGTCTATTTACTCCGTGACGGGACGCTGTGTCCAGCGGTGTTCAAGGGTAATTAACAGATTAATCAAACCCGATATAAAAGGCAAAAAACAATTAGCATTGCATATATTTGCATTTTATAGATTGTTTGCATTAGATAACCTGGTTATGTTTAAAATATCTAGACAGTGTTGTAAAATGTTTGCCACAAACGTTAAATCAACCTTATCTTATAAATCTTATCGCGCAAGCTTAGTCAGCAAAAACAAAAAATAAAACAATAATTTGCACAATTCTTAAATTGACGTTTCTACTTCCATTCAAATGTTGACAACACATTACCTGTGTAAATTTAATTTCCGGATTAACAATAGGTTCACCCATCGCTTGTTTTGTATGTAATGAGACCGCTAGCGTAGGTGTTTTCTTGGCAAGATAGTGTCCTGCAAGTGCAACGTCTGCAACCCTTGCTGCCGGCTGTGAAAGGTTTAGTTTCGCATTTACAAACGAAAGTAGAGCCCTATTTCGGATTAACATTTTATAGAAATATTAACCGGTAGTTTGACATTAATTATAAATTCATTAATTAATTTTCTTATTACATTCTTTAAGGATGTAGAAGTCGTTGATTTCTCATATTTCTTATTTTGCAAAAACGATATGTGTGTATTTTTTATCTGGTATCCTACCAAACATCATTTCGTAATGAGCGGCATCCATTTGGGCAGGATACCAGACTAATTTGTGGAAAATATAGTTATCTCCCTTTCAAAATTCGGCAGCTTTTTGTTGTTTTCCTTCAGAACAGAACATGGTGCCGAGAATTTGAAGAAAAGAGAGTTTATAGATACATTATAGATACATTTGAATACAGTAATGCATACATTTTCTATATTCCTTTAAGTGGTATGTTTTTTAATGATCGATTGATTTAAAATGTCAGATATTGTCTGTAAGGTTTGAAACATATCCTGCAAATACTGCTGCTATAGTGTGGGTGGGGTAATATGAAATAGTTGCTAAATAACTATTATGCCTATATAATCTTCTTCTACATTTTCCAGTAAAATGCATCATCTTAAAAGGTGCATTCTGGCACTGTAGATTAAAATATAGGGACAAGTGAGGGAAGGAACGTGTATACGGTTTAAAAAATAGGATAAAATCGCCGCTACTGACAGTGTATGTAGAGATGTCACTATCCCAAACTTGAATGCATCAAGCATGGTGGACATTGACAATGCTCTCTGGAAGCTGGTTACACAAATGAATACCAGATGGGATGAATAAACTTCTGTGTACCTGTCCTGCTGAATAAATAAATGATGAAAAGCAACTTTCATGTTTGTCCAATTTTCATTCTGCTATTCTGCTGGCTGAATGAAAGTATTTCATTCTGCTGTTATGTTATTTTGCTGGTAGAATGACTGCTATTTTGTAGGCAGAATTTTTCATTATGCTGTTCTGCTATTTTGTTGGCAGAACGAAAAATTTTCATTTTGCTGTTCTGCTATTTTGTTGGCAGGACGAAAAATTTTCATTCTGCTATATCTGCTTGCAGAATGAATATATTTAATTCGGCTATTCTGCTAACTTGACTGACTTACATTTTCTAAAGTCAGTCCTTGAATCTGGACTGATGTCCTCTTGTTGAAGGAATAGCTAGGAGTTTACTATCATGACAGCTTTGGCCTAATGGCGGCACTGCTGGAGACTTTCCTGCTCAAGGACTCTCATCAGCACTGTGACACTGCTTGTATTAATTGAAATCATTCTTCACAAATCATTCAGCGCGTGCTGGTCAGCTTCCAGCTTTGTCATGTTGCAGATATCGGTGTGTGGGTCCAATATTCTAATTTGGGTCTGATGTAGGTTTTGTAGCACATGTCCTTAATGTAAGCAGAATGTAGAGGGCGCAGTGCCCTGCCCCTTTTAGGCTCCGCTCTTCTGCCCTAAAAATGCCGCTTTTCTTTGTTTAAATGCGCCCTGCTGCTCCAATTACAAGTCATATAAACAAATCAACTGTCAATCACATTCATGTGTAAAACATTTGCCGATAGTTTACTGATATGACACGCTTGGCCCGAATACACAGGTATTCACCAGTCCTCTCTTGCTAAATATGTCACAATCAGCTGATCAGGTCTTTGTCGAGTGTGGATACAGCAAATGGCATCACACTCCAGTCACTTTTGAAGTTAGTTTAAGGGTCAAATATCATTTCATGTTTTTTTTTCGATGCGCATATTGCGGAAACTAAATGAATTATTCATTATTTTTCGCAAGTTACAGATCTGTTTACTGAGAATTAACGTTTATGCTTACTATATGACTTTGAAAGGTAAATTGCAGAGGAATTCAGGGTCGAAGCTAGCAAAAATGTCGTAATATTTAACTTTTAGACTTCGCTCTGACAGTCTGGAAAAGCTATGAAGACTTGTTCTAAATTTCAGTATACCGTTTACATAAGTCACTAAAGGTCACAGTGTATTGGCTTGCCAGTTTGACCCCTATCCGTATTAACAATCAACTAACACATCAATTATCTGATTAATCGGCATCAAGCTGTGTTTTCCCTCCAGTCAAAATCAGCCGAGATTTGATCTAAAAATAGACGATGACCTGCTACGTGGGTATCCTTCAAAATTTAAAAGGGAAATAACTTACTTGGTTTCCTCCAATACGAAGAGCAATAAAAATATTATCTCCCTTGCCAAAATGGTGACAATTTCTAAAATCTGATTTATTTGTTTCTGCAGAGAATTCGCGATAGACAGCGATTTGTATAATGTCAGCATTAGGTTCCAGTAATTTTATGAATATTTCATAGATTTACATAAATTGGAACTGCATGTATGTAAATTTTCTTTTATGAAAAATTGAACGTTGATATTAAAATCGAGTTGAAGGTAAAGAAAATGTGGGTGGGTACTATAGTAATTTAATAAACTTATTGCTTACTGGTTGTGTATATTCAGCATATAATTTTCTTTGTCATATCATGATTTACATATAGTTTTGAAAACAACAATTAACATAAATTATGTGGTTTTTTTAAATATTTGAAATATAGTTGACTGGTTACAATTTTCTAGGTATTTGAGGGCTATCAATAGTTTCTGATGCATCATGTAAAGGGGAGATAACCCTTCATTAAAAGAGACCAAAGAAAAAGTTTGACAATGCTCAAACTTTGCTCCCTGCCCGTTTTTCTTGCTCCCTGCCCATTTTCCACTACTTAATGTGTTGGGGGACAGAGGGACAGGTTTCTGCGAAGAAAAGCGGTGGTATTGTAGGCAGTGTCTATGTGTATATTCAAAGATAGGATGTCACCAATCAGTACTCTTTTGCATTCTTGGTATGTCCGAGTTCTGTGACATGTATGGTGTAAGTAGCGTGGGTGGGTTTCTGCTTCTTGGTGATCCTAATGACCTCGCATTTGTCATGGTTGATGGACATTCGAGCCAATCTTTTGCCCACTGCTGAAGAGCGTCTAGAGCTTTTTGTTCTGATTGCGTTCCACTGTAAGTTGATGATGCAGTAGAGAAACAATCACCTGTAAACAAACGTGGTGTGAATTGGCAGGTCGTTGATGTATCATAGTGAGTGAGTGAGTGAGTGAATGGTCCAAGGACTGTACCTTGAAGCATGCTGGAGGAGATTGGGGATGAAGATGAGGCATGGCCTTCAAGTGTAACCTGTTGTGTTCTGCCACTCAGGAAAGTCTGGATCCAAGCAATAAAATCGTACACAATAGTGGTGGAGTTTTGCTGCCAGTCAGCGATGGGGCACCATGTCGAAAGCCTTAAAAAAGTTGTTGGAAGTTGTAAAATCCACTGGCAATTTCTTGATTGTGGACATCAGTTGAGGCTCACAGGATCTGTTCTTCCTAAAGTCAGGCTGGAAGTCCCATCTCCTTGAGGAAGCATCATCTGGCCTTATGAGGTTTAAACCCTTGGAGAAGTTTAAGCAAACTGAAACTGGATGTTGATGAAATCTGGAGTGTCACTATAACATAGGTCTGGAATTGTTGAGTCATCTTCTTTGGTGAACACAGATGAGAACTGGCTGCTCAGGACCTTCTGCCTTCTAGCATCTCCGTATATGGTACCGTCTTTCTTCAGTGAGACCACACCAGAACTGTCACAATTCTTGTTCTTCCATCACTGACCATGGTGTTTACATAATTGTCGAAGGCCTGGAATATATTATATTATTAATGACATAAATTTGCGAATGAAAAAAGTAATTAAATATTGAAAAAATGCGCCTTTCGATACCATATGAAATAAAATTTAAATAATTAATAAACATCCATTGTCAGTGAAAATAAATACAATTTATACCTAACCATTTAAACACCATACAATGATCTAGGAATCTGGGTATAATCTCATACATTCTCCACAATGTATTGATTGATTGATTGAATATTTCGCATCATTTTTATGCCATCGAGGGCTAACAGACGATCAGTTAACTTAACCACTGTTTCCTGGAATCCTGGAAAATTAACCAGTACTCAAGCACACCCCATCTCCACAAGAAATTAATAACTTTCCCACTTAAATCAGCGGTGAGGGACAAATTATAATGAGAAACAATTTCGCATATCAGTCATCACGAAGAGTGTTGGCGGGCAGCGATTTGAACTCACGACCCCTGGATTGATAGTCAGACGCGTAACCGACTGAAAATTCCAAAAATAATTTATGATATTCTATTGTCATAATATCATACAATGACTTCCAAGATTCTCCAAAATGTATTGATTGATTGATTAATTAGCGACATTTTTATGCCATCAAGAGCTAACAGAGGGCTAACAGACGATCAGTTAATCACTGTTTCCTGGGATTCTTGAAGATTAACCAGTACTCAAGCACACCCCATCTCAGCAAGTAACTGATGACTTTCCCACTTGAATCAGCGGTGAGGGATAAGTTATAATGAGACACAATGTCGCATATCAATCATCACGGAGACTGTTGCCAGGCAGGGATTCAAACTAGCAACCCCTGGATTGATAATTAGACACATAACCGACTGAGCTAATCAAACCCAGATTTGCCACAATGTAATCGAAATAAGCTAGCTCTATGGCGAGGCATCAAGTATGCGCATATTTACCTATCTATTCATAGTTGCCAACTGAATCCTATTACAATATTTAATGGCAGTGATTACAAAAATAATTCACGATTATCTGTTGTCATTTTGGCCATTATAAATTTATCTAAATTTTTCTTAAAAAGGGGGAGGGTTTTATTTATTTATTTTTGTTAAAAAAAATTGTTGTTTTATTTTTTTTTATGAAAGTAAAAAGGGTTGGGGCGGCATGAAAATTAGGGGGCTGGCGGAGATGATAATCTAGCAATTTATTTATCATGGCCTCATCTGTGTAATCTATATTTTACATGGTATCAATAACTTTTTAGTGACATGGATTAACGTGTACTAGACTTTAATCATGGACGAAGGTTTACTGGGTCGTGCCGTGCAGTACCATGGACCTGACTTCCTGCGGCAGTTGCAATTGGAGCAGCATCAAGTTCCACCCAATATCTTCTTGCATCTTCAAAAACACCGCCCGGAGGTGCCCGAAATCAAGTGAGCCTTCTTTATGTTGTACAATTTGTATCATTAAAAGCTTTGAATAGAGATTGCTTTCACCTAAATTTTGTCCAGAATTATGGGCAGGTCTTGAATTTAGCCAAATTTCCATGTTGTATAGTTATAAGAACCTTACATAGGGTTTTGGAGTTCCCACAAAACAGCTATCCCATGGGACAGAGTTACCATGAAAACTGCTATCCCAAGGGACGGAATTTTCTTTCAGTAACAAATAAGTGATGAATGGTTCTTATTCTTGCATACCAAACAGTTTGAGTATGGTGACATTGGTGCTCACCATGACTTGCAAGAGAATTCATGTGATTAAAAGTTTATAAGCAGATGTATATGTATCCAGTCTCTAGTCTGATGAAATCACATATTTACTACATGTATATCAAACTATAAGTGTCGCAATAAAATATATAAATGTACCCATGTACATGTATTCCTTTCTTCAGATAATTATGTTTCCTAATATTTCTGATAGTGACCCGCAGTATGTGCTCAATGTTAGACGCTTTGTGTCAAAGAAAGCAGATGTCCTTTTCCGTCCGGCGGAGCCCAAAAATAAAACTTTAGTGGATCCTACAGATAATGAAGGTAACTTATATTAAATTTTTCAAACATCTTTGCTCTGTACTTAAAGATGAATCAAATACAACTTTCTGTTCAGTAAATGATTGAAATTTTATTGAATCACAAAGGTGAAGGTCCCATTTGAAGATAATTGTTGATTCCATCCTTTTTATGAGAATTTAGTTAAAAACAGGTCAGCATTTTCTGTTTTATTCGTCAATGTTTTAACATAACCTGATACTGGCCAATAAGTGACGCGATTAAGTATTTGGTCAACAAAATTAAATAATTTTACACTACAGAGACAAAATACAACATAATTTATTGAAAAGAATATCCATGATATATGATGTTTGATGTAAATGTGCAGTTTTATTGCTAAGATCGAAAAAATATCAGCAATATAGATGAGGTCTCTTTAAATATCGCTGCAAAATCATATCAATACGCTGTGAATTTTGCACACATCTGGGAAGTTCAGAACCATAATATAGTCTGACTGTTATAAATGGTTTGTTTTAATTGCAAAAATTGTATCTAGCATAGGCAATAATGATTTAGGGGACAAAAAATAGTTCTTAAGCTTTCATCACTTATTTTTACACAGTCACACTGTTTAGCCAAGCAGTCAGCTATTAAGTTTATACGTAAGTTTTTGCTTGCCATTTTAGTATTGACCATAAACTCTATTTGTTAGTTGAAATATTTATATTTATTTTACTTCGATTGTGAAACAAGTTATTACAACTTGTACAAATGGCGCTCAAAGTCTTCCTGGGTAGAACCAGTACTATGCAAAACAACTGTCTTGCTCAATGACACCACACATAGCCGTGGCAGATGATCGAACCCACAACCCTCCGATTGTGGGACCGATGCACTATCACCGTACCACGCCCATTAACTCATTTTGTTAAAGTTACAATAGATAACCAGTACATATTGTTTTACTCCGGTTTTCTTTTTCAGATTCTTATGCAAAGATGCCGCCATTAGAAACTTTTATGGGAATAAACCCAAACATTTGCCGTCAGCACCTATTTCAGGTGAGGTTACATTTCTATTTTCACTCTGCACTCAGCTTACATGCTCTGTCAAGAGACATCAGCATCAAAGTTATGAATTCATCACTACTTGATTGATATACTACAATACATGTATATTGATATTTGGTAAAAGGTGAAGTTTTTCACTCAACACTGAAACATAATATAATTATGTACATTGTACAGTTAACATTTCTTGCACTGTAACAATGTATTGTGTTTCAGCATTTTGTGTACAATTTCACCTTCATGGCCCAGCGATCTAAGGCCTCGTCTCAAGATCACCTCACATCGCTATGGTCATAAGCTTGAATCCCACTCGCTCCTAAAACTTTATGTGAGAAAGTTTGCCAGAGTTCTTGCGGAAGGACAGTGGTTCTACTCAGATTCATTCTGAGGTCTTCCTTCACCACTAAAACTGGATATGCCATATATAATCTGAAATGTGTTGAAAATGACATTAAACCCCATTAATAACACAAGCGAAAATAAAATTAATAAAAAAATTCACCATTGTTGTAATACATGGTGACCTTCACCTAGTATTTATATATATATATGTGTGTATATGACTATGTGCTTGTCAATTTGAGATACTTTCATTAAGCTGGTGTGCTTTTCATATTATTTCTTCAAACATAAACAAATGCATGTGATCTCCATACACAAATAATAGTCACATCTTGAATATTGGCTATATTTTCAGAGTTTGGAGGTGAAGGACTTGGTGATTGGCGTGGTAACGTCCATCATGGAGAGTGGACTGGTACTTAATCTGCTGTGTATGGATGGGACAAAGAACAGAGATATAGATGACCTCAAGGTCACAGTAAGTATCTATTAGCAGGGCCATTTAACCTTTCTTCTTGGTGCCAATATTTGGCATCTTTCCCAAGCAAATATGTATTTAGATATTCTCCAAAACTGTTTTTTAAGCCATTTTTCTTTAATTTTTTTTTCTCTGATTTATAAAGCTAGAATGTCTTCCCCAATTTAGTATTTGTTATGGTAAGTGATATTTATTGTCTTGTAAGGCCATTATAAATCAATTGTTAGATTCTCATCTGAATTGTTCTTAAAAAGGGGAATGTGGGAGAGAATTATTTATATATTCTTCTATATGAGTTTTTCAATTGACTTTGGTATGTAATAAATAAAGCGAAAGAAGTTTACCAGTAGTTGAGTTAGCCAAACCGTTGTACTAAACTAATAAACATTCCTTTCTGTGTTTCAGGCATTTATTCCAGTTAAAGAAATACCGCGGATGTTTCCAACACAAAATCCAGTAGAAGGATATCAGTTAAAGGATTATATCCGAGGTAAATTCAGGGGTGTAAAAATAAGACTACTCGTACTGCAGGACTAGTGACTAGTAAAGCATACACGCCCTTAGTGAATTTTCACTTTCCCGTATAAAAATATAGCCGGGCCGTGGTTAGTTGGCAGCACATCTGATTATCAATCCAGGGGTCATAGGTTTGAAATCATGACCAGCCACAATCTCTGTGGTTATTGATTTACAATATTGTGGCTCATTGTCATTTGTGTCTCACCGTTGATTCAAGTGGGAAAACTATTAGCATCTGTCAGAGAAAAGTGTGCTCTAGTACTGGTCAACCTTCCACGACCCCAGGAAAAAGAGCTACGGTTAACTGATCATCTGTTTGCCGGCATAAAAATAGTGCTAAATATTCAAACAAATTAATATTTTAAAACATCTGTGAATTCATTTTACAGGAAAATAAGTTGTATTATGAAAAGTGTAGTGTTGTATTTTTCTTACAGGTGTGGTATTGAACATCAATCCAGAGACAGAAAACATCATCCTGTCACTTATGGACCGCATGTTAGGTGACCATGCAGGACCTAAACCATTTCTGGTGAGTCTATGAGGATTTCATTTCAAATCTCGTGGTAGTGTGGACCCAGAATTTATGGGCTGTGGGTTCGATCCTCAGCCAGGACAATAGTAAGCTGACGGTGCTGTCACATAGGATGTCGGCTGCCCTTGCAAAATGTTTGCAGTTACAACCCTTTTAAGCTATGTGATTTGATACATGATTGTAATTTTTTCGAGTTTTAAAAATTTCTTAATAATTTGTTAAAGGATTGTTTCCCTTTTTTAATTCTTGCTGTTTGAAATATAATACAACGGCTTTAAAAACTTTAAAGTTTGGTATCATATGGTGATTTTAGATCGTTTAATTTAATTATATTTAACAAAGCCATAAACATTTTAGTGTTCAATCATATTCCAATAACAAACCACGATATGTGTTGATTGCTGGACGATTTTCTAACATGTATATAATAACATAATGGTGTTTACAAGTCAGGTAATATAACGCACTTAGAACTGTTTTAACGTTTTTAAAGCCGTTAAGTATATAAATAGACCCTGCCCTCCACCCACCTACCCCCGTTCCCATATAGCAATACACAATAATAGATCTATTGTTTATTATCTTTGTTTACAGGGTTTGATCCATGAGGAGGACTTTCCTGTACAGTATAGGTAAGTTGTGCCTCTTTTTCACATGTATACAAAGTATAATATATGTGACACATATGGCAGTTGCTTTAAACTTCTGGTGAAGAAGAGCACACAGCGAAAGTACGAATCAGTAATATCATATATCGAGGGGTGAAAGCGAAAAAAGGTCTTCTTCTTCATTTATTTGTATTTAGACCTTTTTTGCATTCAACCCTCAAAATGCTCTATTTGAAAGTGGGGTGGGGGGGGGGGGGGGGAATTAACCAGTATGTTACAATTTTAAAAAACTAATTTTGGGTAAGAATAGTTTATGCACAATTATAAATTAACAAACAACTACTGTGAAATCATTAATTTTCGTTGGGTACTAATTTTTGTGGATTTCGTGGGGAGGCTAGACAACAAAATCAAATACCCACAAACTTAGTTTACGCTATGTAATGCTGTCAACATATAAATTACCTCTGTGTTCATACGCCTATGTGCATCGCATTGTGGTAAATAATCCATCCTTTATTTATATATTTTCTTTCGTCATATTGCATCAATATTTACATTGATAATTTTGTAAACAGTGTAAGAATTTTTCAATACTCATATCATCTTTAATTCTACGTCCATCCGCTGATAGACGTGTGTGTGTAACAATATGTGTTATAATTAACCCCACTGCGCGTGTATTTCAATCAAATGTCAGAGGTACTAAAAATAGACCGTTACCTTGTAGCTAAATGCTATTAGGTTCAAACAGTTTGAAACAATGTGACGTTTAGACCTACGGTAAACATTGTAAAAAAAGTGTAAAACATTGTAATGGGACAGTATGCCCGTGTACAAAGAAAACTTAAACACAAGTTTCTAGTGAAGTTATATCTTTTATTTAGTGGTATTTTTTATTTAATTCTTTTGTTTTTCTTTATGATCATTTTTAATGAATGAAACAAACAAATTTCTTAAAAGTCTTAGCACATTCATTTACTGTTCATTATCACAGTCACGTGATGTGGCACATACTATTGTTATTTACTGCAGGCCTGCCTTCTGAAACCCTTTCTGGATTAGATCTCGTACTTCTCCTTTCCTCTCCTCTGGTTTGCATAACAATTAGTTCAATTTCGTACTTGTATATTAGGGTACTAATTGGCATGTGACAACTCCTATTGGCACAGCAGGGTGCGATAAACCCTGATGAGTGAAGTTTGTATTACAGCAGAGGTTAATTAATGGAACGCATTATGCGATGTCGAAAGTGTAAACTTTATTATTTTTTGGGGGGAAAATTGGGTTTCAACGAATTTAAGACCCCAGAAATATGTCTCCGAAGTGGAAACCACAAAATTTTAATACCCACGAAAATAAATGATTTCACAGTATGTCATTGTTTTGCAGTAGCAAAGTCATTGTCTATGAATTTTCAAGAAATTTTATCATTTAGAAATAGATAATTTAGAAATATTTCGTTTTGTAATTATATATTTAACACTCCAAGTTCTGTGATTTTCAAAATATATTTTACTTTGTGATACATGAAGTAAACTTTTAAATAGATAATCTCAAAATCTGTTTGTTTTGTATCATACATTTGTATGTAATAGTAAACACTAAATGTAACTTTGTTTATTATTCGAATGCATGCATATTTTAAAAACTAAATGTAATTTGCAATGAAACATCGAGAAATCTTCCAATGATGGGATGTTAATTTCGGAGTGGTAGTGCAGTGGATAGAGTGCTGGCCACTCACACTGATGGTTGTGGATTTGAATTGATGGCTTCTCAAAATACAACACTCGGAACTGTTTCTACTGAGGGAGCTTAAGAGCGGCTCATATAAGGTCTGAGCTTACATTGCAATGGAGTTAAAATAAATTACGCCTTGAAAAAATCAGTTAAAATTTATTTACCATATGTATTCTTCTCTATGAAGGACTGATAGTTAAATTAGTATGGATTATAAAAAAAAAAACAACTTCTAAATAAATGATCCTCCTCATCTTGTAGAAAATTACCATTCACACTGAAAATATAATTCCTAGCTTCCATTTTATGCTTCCAAAAGATATCAACATTGGAGCTTACACACAACTACTACTGATGCTTTTTAGCTGGGATTGATGCCAAAAGCCCTGCCTATGTTGTCTTGATCAAGATTTCCGTGTTAATCACCTCTAAAATTATTGTATGCGACAGGGACTACTTTTTATTCCTCGAATTTCGTTTTTTCATGTATTTGATATAATAATATAATAAGCAAGCTGAAACAAACCAAACAATAAAATAAATTGTGGACATTGTATTATGCCATTTTTTTAAAATTGTTGCGTAAAATAAACCAAATGCTACAGTACTATCAATCAGATTAGGGAGGCGTATGAATGTTCATTAAAGCTCAGCTATCAGTATTTTCAAGTACTTTGGTTTAATTTACATACATAATTATGAGCTTCACTGCATCAAGGACTGAACTAGGTGAACAGGAAACGTACAGCGTCTGACTAAATCTTTGGTTAAATAGCATGTGAAGGATTAATTATAGGGTAAAGTTATCCTTCAGAATTCACAGACAACAGATTTCTTATACATAAAATGTAACCTAAGATGTATAATTATGTTTTTATCATGCAAAATAATCTCGAGTTAAAAGCAATGCAATTTGAAATGAAATTTCATACTGGTACTTTATTTTGTTGTGTTTTTTTTTTATAAAAAATTAATGAACAAGCAAAAATGCAACTAGCAGACTGTCTATCTGCGAAAGATTTTAAAAAAATAACCAGTTTACCTGATCAAACTACACTAGATATCTAGATATAATAATGGTTAAATTTTTGTTTGTTTGCCCTGCTCCTACCCATTCACTAAAATTGCAGCTATTCAAACCTTTTTTTAACTTTCGAGGCATTGTGATCTTTCCATGAATTCTTTCTATTTTTGTTGAAAATGACATTAAAAAAAAATCTACTTTTCTATCTACTCACAAAGAAAATACTGGGCCAGAGTACAGCAAACAGCAAATATGGGACGGGCAAAACCTTATGTTAAGAACTTGTGACCCAACCCCATTTCATATTGGTATAAAATATGTTTAAACTAAAATATACCAGACATGGCCAGATTAGCTTATTCCGTTACGTGTCTGACTATCAATCCAGGGGTCGTGGGTTCGAATCCCCCGCCCGGCAACAATGTCTGTGATGATTGATCTACGACATTGTGTCTCATTATCATTCGTCTCTCACCACTGATTCAAGTGGGAAAGTTATCAGTTACTTGCGGAGACGGGGTGTGCTCAAGTACTGGTTAATCCTAGGAAACAGTGGTTAGGTTAACTGATCTGTTAGCCCTCGATGGCATAAAAATGACGTTAAATATTCAATTAATCAATTCAATCTTTTTTATACATGTTATATTTATACCTAGATAATTACACACTATATTGAATTTTGTTATTGTAATGTTGTATGGTGTTTAGCGTCGCTTTCAACAATTTTTCAGTCATATTGCGACAGTGTCTACTTGGGAAGCTAGTATAATAGCTGCATTACTGGAATATCATGCTGTAGACACATGATATAAAAACTCCACCCAGTCACATTATACTGACACCAGGCCGACCAGACCTAGAACTATCCTCTAAATGTTGAGCACTGTGAAGAAGCTTCTAGTACCATTTTTCAAGTATTTGGTATGACCGGACTTGGGATCGAATCCGCAACCTTCAGCATGTTAGGGTGGACACTGTACCTGTAGATCACCGCTGTAGTTTTGTTATTGTAAAAAAAAGATATTTATGCAATTCTGGAGCTTGCATGACTTTACAATTTTTTTGTTTTGAATAAGTCATTCTTCTCACCACCCTTATTTGACTATGTTTTCTTTATTGCAGGAGAAAGCTGCACATTCGCGGGTTGACCTTTGACGAGTTGATGAACTCCATCCTGGGCTTCACTAACCATGGCAACGTGCCATACTTGCTAAGTATGTATCAGCAGAAGCAGGAGGCATCGTTAATGCGGGGACTCCATAAGTGAGTTTTTCATTGGTTTTGGGGTTTAGTCATCTAATTTTATATTAGTACTCTGCGATTCCGATATACTGTGGTCCAACATAATGTGAAACTTAATATTTTTTTCTATGGCTCTCAAATTTAAAAATAATATTTTCAACCGGATTTATTGAAAACATAAAAGTCAAACCTGTGTAAGCGGTCACCTCTATTAAGCAGTCATTTGTCTTAAGCAGCCACATTTTGTTATATTCAATTTCTATAACCTGTATTAAGCAACAACCTGTCTTAAAAGGTCACTTTTGCTCCTTCCCTTTACTGGCTGCTTAAGACAGGTTTGACTGTACATGATAACAATTCATTGAAAAATCTAAATGGCAAAGTGTTTATTGTTACTGTGAACACTTCCTTGTGCATCAGTTAAACCTTAATAATGCACACTGACTTAAATGACTTATGGTTCTGCACAGCATTGCTTTTAATTTATTTTTCGCCAACAAACAATGGTCTGTCTTGTTTATCACATTCATTGTCACGTTTTCGCAAATAGTCAGTTGTTTACAGTTTAGCTGGTTACAGGATTGCCAATAAGGGTTTATATAATATATACTTCTCAGAATGAAGTCACATGTTGATCTACATGTGACATGATGATGGAAATATTTCAAAATGGAGGTTTTTTATGCCCAAGTTATCAATTAATATTATAGAAAAATATAATAACAGAGTAGAACAATATAATAACAGAATAGAAAAAAATAATCATTTCACATTAACCCTTTACTTTATATAGATGCCTTTGGACACCTTTAATATTGAAAGCATTAATTCACCACATATCAGCAATGGGTGAATTATGTTTATATTAACTGACAGAGTGGAAAACAGTACAGGAAGTGTTCAGATCGTTACGAGCAATCTGAACTCTTCCTGCACTGTTTTCAAAGGCCTTCTGTGATCGGTGCGGGAAAACGCGTATCTATGGAGTAAAGGGTTAAGTAACATTATACTGTGAAAGAAACAGACATTTGCATTAAGTTCCACAGATGATGTTTGGCTCTTCATGTGGGATTTTCCAGAGCTGTGATATTTATAATGAGGTTCCGTCTATATCACGGTCACGGTCTTAAAAGTTATTTTAATTGTTTTATGTATATACACTCGGATCCCACTATGACGTGGATCTTGGGGTCCACAAAATGAAAACGCACTATACGCGGACCGTTAATAGAGATAATTACCTATCGTGCTGTCCGTCTCTTAAGTGAATGGTTTTGTTTGCATTGTTATGTGATACAACACGTATTTGGTTACAACTCACTTAGATATGTATAAAATATCAGAATGAAAAAGAAAAAGAAAAACAATTTCGTGTTTTGATAAAACTAAAATTGGCAGCCATTTCCGTGTAACCCGGATGTAAAAAAAAACAGTGTCTATATTAAAACTAGCACTTGGTTAATGATCATGCGATCACTTGATAACTAAAAAGTTTGCAAATGGCTTCCGTGTTAGGCACGTGTTAGCATTTATTCAATCCTGATTATTACAAGCTGTTAATACTCAATGCTGGCATGAATCAATTACTGAAACTATCCTTTAAACCACCATGAGGTAAAGGTAATAACAGTTTGCTCTAATTAATTTGTAATTGGTGAGTTGAAAATGAGTGATGATCAAATCGAAACATGGCAACGATATATTGTTTGGTTGTCATTTTTGATTTTCAAGTTTAATATCATAACATCCTCCCCCCCCCCACCCCTTAAAAAAATGGGAGCCAAGCAAAAAAAACGTGTTGTAACGGAATTAGAATTAGGCCATTATAAATCAATTGCTAGATTATTATCCAAATTTTTCTAAAAAATGGGGAGGGCATGAAAACTAGAGGTCGGGCAGGGATGGTAATCTATCATTTAATTTATTGTGGCCTTATATTGAATCGCATTATAACAATGTATTTAGTGACAAAACTACATGTAATTCGTTATAGAATTTTGTCTTCATTTCAAATGAATGCATGTCCATCAATGGCCATTTTTTGCATCAAGTATAATTTTGAATAAAATCAGACTTGTTGAGATTTACAATTATTTTGTAATATTTTTGTCTTTGCAAAGCAACAAGTAGTGTACAAGAGACTGGACATTGGCTGTTTTATTTGCCAACGTTATCTTAATGATGCCGCATGGAAATTAATTATTTAAAAATTAAAGATTTATTATAATTATTTACTGGTATGTTGGTGCTAGGTAAAATACAATTTAGTCTCCTGTTTCTCCAACACACTCAAGAATATACTTAGATACTTAAAAACTTATATACTTAAATATATGAAAAGCATCCACTGACAGATGATCATGATTTTAGACTGGCTGTATAAAAACTGCAGTTGGATTCATTAATATTGATAACAGAATGTTCACATAACCAGTCAAAATTAAATTAAGTTTAAGTATTTAATGTTGATAAAACAGAGGCCAGATCTCATGAATGTTCAACAAATACAATTCATTTCTTAAAGAGGACCGCGGCGTGGTCAAGTGGTAGAGCGTCCGCCTCGCATGCGGAAGGTTGTGGGTTCATTCCCCGGCCGGGTCATACCAAAGACTTTAAAAATGATACTAGAAGCTTACTCGCTTGACGCTCAGCATTTAGAGGAGAGTTCTAGGTCTGTTCAGCCCGGTGTCAGTATAATGTGACTGGGTGGGGTATCATACCATGTGTCTGCGGCATGATACTCCAGTGTGACAGCGCTTAGAATACTGTCTCAAGTAGACACCGTCGCGATATGACTGAAAAATTGTTGAAAGCGACGCTTAACACCATACAACAACAACATACAACAACATTTCTTAAAGCGACCTTACCTATATTGCCAATATTTTCGTGATTTAAGCAGTTAAACTGTATACTTATATCAAAGATTTTATATATTATGGTTGTACTGGTTAATAATTTATATTGTGTTTTGTCTCTCTAGTGTAAAATTCTTGAATTCTATTGACCAAATATTAAATCGCGCCCTTCAATAATATCACTCATTGGCCATTATCTTGTCAAATTATCGGCAAATAAAACGGAAAATGCCGTTCTGTGTGTTGATGAATCTCTTATAACAAAAGATAAACTACAAGGACGGAATCAACTATTATCTTCTTATGCATGTAGGACCTTCTTCATTGTGATTTAACAAACTTGCCATCATTTATTGAACACAAAGTTATAGGTGATGATGCATACATGTTACGTATACTGTAGAATCTGGTAAATAAGCGCATACTTGAATATAAGCGTTTACTAAAATTAAATGCATACGTCCTTACTGTCAACCTATATGCAACAATAAGTGCATGTTAAATTTTACCATTATTTATTTTGTGTTAGAAATAGGCGCATATCCCAATATAGGTATACAAACAATTAGCAGCTGAAAATTTGCTAATGGTCGTTATCAATACCGTTATAATTGCTTAGTAAGGTGACAAGCGTTATTACCTGTTGACATTTATTGAAATGTAATCGTTTTCCAAAAAGTTAAAATAGTTTTTTGCGACTATAAACACAAACAAGATGCTTGTATATTGCTCAAGTTGTTAGTTTGTGGCCATTCTATATACATTAATCATGGACACAACTACTTACTAAAGAAAATCGTACTCTCTCAACAAAAAAAGTGGATATTATTAAGTTTTATAAAAACTAGAAATTAATATAAAACTTGTAAATAATTTAATTTAAACACTAAAACTTTAACGAGAATGGTGAAATTGGAGAGTAAAATTTTTGAGTCACGAAAAGAGCTTGGAAAATAGGTAGTGGCAGAACAGTATTCTGTCCCTTAATGGAGAAAACATTAAATGAGGAAAATGTCCACTAAAGAATTAAAGATCAAATGCTGGTGGTTTCGCAGAAGATCGGAGCAATTATGCATATTCTGATACAGCTGACAGTGATGATATCACTTTGGCATCTCTTATCAGTCGTGAACAAAATAGAGCAACATAGAAACAATGCAGACCAAAACTGTGTTGAACTGTATTGAACTTACCAGTATTCATGTTTATATCATTTACATTTGATAAATTTCATATTTGTGAAATCAGTTATAAAATAAAAGGAGGTACATGTAGCACCCACTGTACTACATGTAGTACTAGTATTTTACTCTCATAATCAAAGTGTCAAAAATAGGCGTATAGGGCTTGTGTATAAATGCATATCAAATAAGGGCGCATAGTTTAGTGCTTCAGTATAAGCGCTTACCAATAATAAGCACATAAAAGTGTCACTAGAATTAATCTAAGCGCATACACTTATTTACCAGATTCTTAAGTATATTATTAAAAAGGAAGGAAAGCACTGGCACATGTCTGAAAATGTACATCTTATCTCCTTAACAGATTGCGAGTCCCTGACAAGGAATACGCAGACAGCTTAAAGAAACAGCAATCACAGAGATGGGCATACCAAAGGTAAAATATGTGATAGTTTAAGTTAAACTATGTAAGCAGTTACCATTAGGGCTGTGTATTACCAGGATATTTCCAATAAGATACGTACCGTGATACGGGTACGGCGATACGATACAATACACTGATTAACATTAGAAAACAATCTTACATTTGCTTTGGAGTTCGCCTTGATATGAAACTGTCATATATCGTTTGCTGTTTTGAAAGATTACAATACGACTGTGCTAAAATTTGAAACATTACTAACAGAAGACATGCACTGTCTTAATAGAAATACAGTCTAACCTGTGTAAGCGGCCATCTCCATTAATCACCCGCTTGTCTTAAGCAATCACAGTTTTTATTTCCCATTTCTATGCTTTAAGAACAAATTAACCTGCATTAAGCAACAGCCTGTCTTAAAAGGCCAGTTTTGTTCCTTCCCGTGACTGGCTGCTTAAGACAGGTTTGACTGTATGTTGATAAATTGTCTCATATTTCACAATTCCTTGAAATAAATGATAATAAACTTCACATAAATATTAAGAATAAAGAAACATACAATTGTCTTTCTTTTTTTTATTTTTAAATGCAAATTGAAATTAAAGTTTGAATGTCAAATGGGATTTTAATTACACAATTTTAATATTCATATACACATATTGAAAATTAGAAATGCGAAGTCAGAGCTCTAGAACAGATATTAGCTCTACCTGATTTATAAATAGAATACGGAAGTAAGGCTATTTATTCTCTTGATATTTGATAATTAGAATGAATTAGATGCTGTGGTTTTTTTTGCTTTAATTTAAAGGATATAGAATTATGCATAACCTTCAATTGTATCCAGTACGGCAAATACAGACCCTGCTGATACAATATGCCTTTTGCTCAGAAACGAACCGCAATAAACTGGTATATTGGAAAGCCCAAGTTACAATGTACCATGTATGTGTCTTTGCACCTTTTATTCAGAATCCTCCACATACATGTACACATGAAATTATTTTACAGAAAGAGCTGTTTTATTTAAAAAAAAACGATTAGGTTGAATACATGGTGTAACTGCATACCTGTCCGTCAAAAAAGCTGTCTACTCAAAAATAGCAAATCAATTAAGATATTAGAGGAACTGATGCGCGTGACAGGATGGGGAGGTCATTAGGTTACAACAATGTATATATGTATAAGTATGATACATGTATTTGTTGATTTTTTTGTATATTTCAATTATTATAAAATACTGCATTGTAAAACCACAACATTTCATTTTATTGAGATATTTATTGTCTTGATTGGGTGGGAATACAATTTTTATTTTAAATGGGGGAACCCAATTTTGAAACCAAAAGTCAGGAGAGACCCTACAAACATTATTTCAATGTTGGGCTTATTGAAAAATCTTTATTTGTTTAATTTTTTGTCTATTAAATTTCACAGCATTGTCAAGGGAATAACTGTTGTTCATTTTATTTTGTCAAAGCAAAAACTCGTTAATAATTTGTGGAAGTATTACATTTTGATTCATTAATTGAGTTTAAATTGTCAATTATTTTGCAATTTCAGTGTTGCTCAGGGAATAGCCTTCTTCAAGGAGGGTCGTCAGACGGAGGCCATGCAGCAGTTAAACAAGGCACTTCAGATTGACAGTAATAATGTCGAGGCTCTGGTGGCCCGGGGAGCACTGTAAGTTGTCTGTTCAAAGATCTCAGCAGGCTTGGTGCCAGAACATTGCTAGCTTTGTTTGTACTTGTTTATTTTAGCTTGATTGTGAAGTATATTGTAAGCTCAGAGGTTATATGAACTGCTCTCGAGTCCGCTTTGTGGGTAAAACCAGGACTGATATTGTTTTTGAGCGGCCAATGGGTCAAGCTGGGGATCAAACTGACAACCCCTAGCATAGGCAGCCAAAACTCTATCCACTGCTCCACTGATCCTCCAGGTTTGAGAATTATATTCTACAATTTATCTCCAGGGAGCAGCGCATTTGTAGTTTATTATTAGTGAAGTTTATTTTGATGAAAAAATTGAAAGTGAAACATTAGCTGTTAACAAATCTGCAGTTTGTAACAAATGACAAGACAAACTAGTTATTTCCATATATAAAACACAATAAATAAGGATACAGAGGCAACAATATGTTTATAGTAAGGAACATGCACAAAACAAGTCATCAGGGAAATAGGTATATCCGGTAAATAATATAAAAAAATTATGCTCGTTATCTTTTTTCTTTTTGAATGGGGTTAGCACCATGTTCAACACATTTCAGATTATATATGGCATATTCAGTTTTACCAGTGGAGGAATACCTCAGACTGAGTAAGAACAACCGTCCTTCCGCAAGTAACTGGAAACTTTCTCACATAAAGTTATTATAAAATTATTCACGGTAAATATAAAATAACCATATGCAAACAAGGGCAGGTGTTAATTACAGAATTGTAACTATCATCTATGTTTATTTTGATAGACAACCTTTGAATACTCATTGTCATTTTTGTGCTATCAAGAGTTAGTAGATGATCATTAAACCAAACCACTCTTTCATGGGATTGTGGAAGGTTAACCAGTACTTGATCAATCCATCTCCGTAAGTAACTGATAGCTTTCTCACTTAAATCAGCAGTGAGAGATGAAAGACAATGAGACACAATGTCATATATCAATCATCACGAAGACTGTGGCCAGACAGATTGAATTCACAACCCCTGGATTGATAGTTATACAGTCATGTTACTGACTGAGCTAACCGGGCCTAACACATATTTATATTGTATGTTTCAACCTTTACAGATACGCCAATAACGAAAGTTACTCACGAGCCCTAAAAGATTTTGAAGCAGCTCTAGAAGTGAACCACAAACACCCGAATGCAATCAAGTACATGCATGAGACATTGCTGGCCAAAGGGAAAATGTAAGTGCTCAAGGTTCATACACTGAGCTTTGCTTCTTCATTCCTTTACAATATTATTTGGAAATCTCATATTTGCAGATAATAATCCTTATGTTCCTGATATGGATCAGGTATGGAAATTTGGTTCTGCACACCCTTTTAACCTTCCTTGCCCTATGATGTACACTGGATATTCACATTTATACACATTTTTTTCTTACACATGACGTTTGCTGTTGAAATGTTGATTCCTGCTTACTACAATAAAAGCAGTCCATTAAATCAATAAATTCATTGTTTGAAATAATAAATTTAGCTTCAATGCTGAAGAACTATTGTTAGAATCATAATATAAAATTTATCACCATATACAATTTTGGACGAGGATATAAACAAAGGTGTTTCAAATATTGGTGTTGCTGTGTTAAAGGTAAAGAATGATAATTCATATAACCTGTATTCAAACAACACTTCATTGAAATATTCCAGCCATGAAGACAACGGAGACTGGGACGATGCTGAAACCTGCTACAAGAGGGCGCTAGAGGTGGTACCAGACTCCCAGGAAGCAAAGGAGTCCATCAGATATGTACAGTATAGAAAGGTGAGTATATGTGAAGCAATTGTCACAAAATTGATTGGTTTAATTTCACGTATTTTGAACTGACATAGGCATTTGTATAGTGTTCAGCTATAATGTACTGTTTCTATTGGACCGCTGCGTGGTCTAATGGTAGAGCGTCCGCCTCGCATGGGGAAGGTTGTGGGTTCAATCCCCAGCCGGGTCATACCAAAGACTTTAAAAATGGTACTAGAAGCTTCCTCGCTTGGCGCTCAGCGTTTAGAGGAGAGTTCTAGGTCTGGTCGGCCCGTTGTCAGTATAATGTGACTGGGTGGGGTATCATGCCATGTGTCTGCGGCATGATACTCCAGTGTGACGGCGCTTACAATACTGTCTCAAGTAGACACCATCGCAATATGACTGAAAAATTGTTGAAAGCAACGATGGTGAATGTTGTTTAACGCCATTTTCAACACATTTCAGGTTATATATGGCATATCCAGTTTTACTGGTGGAGGAAGACCTCAGACTGAGTCAGACTGAGTAGAACCACCATCCTTCCGCAAGTAACTGGAAACTTTCTCACATAAAGTTTTTGGAGCGAGCGGGACTCGAACCTACGACCATAGCGGTGAGAGGTAAGTGATCTTGAGACGGCGCCTTAGACCACTCGGCCACGGAGGACCCTGAAAGCAACGATAAATACCATACAATAACAACTGTTCTATTGATTACACAGCATTTAACTACCTACATGTATTTAACCACAGCGAAGATCTAGTAGTAAAGTATCCGCCTTGCATGCGGAAGGTTGTGGGTTTAATCCACCGATAGTTCATACCAAAGACGTTAGAAATGGTACTAAAACCTTCCTAGCTTGCCGTTCAGCAATTAGAGGATAGTTCTAGGCTTGGTTGGCCTAGTGTCAGTATTGTGTGACTAGGTGTGTTGTCAAACCATATGTCTGCACCATGATACGCCAGTTTGGCGGTGCTTAGAATACCGTCTGAAGTGGTCATGACATGACCGAAAAACTGTCGAATGTGACGCTTATCACCATACAACAAAACGTTAACAACTTATTCAAATTTCCCCTAACAACATTTACTTATTGATCTTGCACCAACTGTCAGTCAAATACAACTTGCATCGATGAAATTGTAACATTTTCAATATATTATTGTTTGTCCAAGATTGAAATAGGGTTTAAAGCCATATTCCGCTGGTTTTATATAACATATCCACTTTCGTTGGTGGAGGAATACCTCTGATATACCTCAGATATACCACTATCCTTTCGCAAATAACTGGCAAACTTTCTTACATAAAGATTTTGGACTAAATATTTGAACTGGCCAGTTAAGATTGTAACTGTCAGAGTTATGGCCCTTGAAACATTGAAAAATGCAATATTTAACATTGTGTGCACTCTAGAACTTGCACAGTAGTTGTATAACCATAATGTCTTTGACAAGTTCTTGAAATGGCCAAATCAGGTAATAAATGTTATGGCCCTTAAATTCTCAAAAATTGCATTATTTGACCTTGTGTGCATTCTAGTACTCGCAGCTTTCACTTAATGTCCACCAAATTTACATAGTAGTTGTATAACTATAATATCTTTGACAAGTTCTTGAACTGGTCAAACTGTCCTTGGCATTGTCTTTTCTGCGATTAGGGCCATTTTGGCCCTTTTGTTTTTTAGAGATATTAAGACAGCTGGGGTTCAAACTCACATTTTATTACCTACACTATCGCCACCACATAATATTCATACATGTGTATAGTTTGTTTCTAATCATAAGAATTGTAATCCTTTTTCATTACAGGAAAGTGGCAGCACCAGAACCATTAAAATAAAGAAAGACGGGCCACAGAGCAGGGAGAAGCATCTTGGGAAAGGGTCCAGGTCTCCGATACCATATGAACAGACAACTGAAAAACTGAAGAAACTCATAGAAGATGATAAGAAAGGTTCTAAGTGAGTAAAATTAAAGTGTGATATGAACTTCTTATCATTACCAGTAATGAGTATTGAATATTAGACCAGACAAAAAATACCTGTATTTAGAGTTACCCAACCTACCTTAAAATAGAATCCCGACCTAAACAATGTTGTTGTTTTGTTTTCAACATGCAAAATTTAAATGAAAAATTGTGAAAAACTGCAGAACATCTGCTTAATGTGTCAAGTTTGTATTGTTTTTTATTGGTTTTCTGTCAAAGTTAGATTTTTGTAGAATAGAAAAACAAGTTTAAATCAATTTGCTTATAAATAATAATTCATTATTATGACATTTTCTCCATGAAGCCCGTGTGGTTCCGGCTAAGAATAGAATCACTGCCAATCTCTGCAGAGGGGTAGGACTCCTCCGAATTGGTGTCATGTTCATTTTAAAATTTTTGTCATGTTCACTATTGTGGTTAAATTATCAACCCCTGTGTGGTTTCAGGGAGCCATATGAGTGATGGCAAGAATAGAATCACTGTGGCTCATGCATGTCGTAGGAAGCGACAATTTGAGTAATGCGATAGAATTTGCTGAAACACTGCAGTTCTGCAGGTATCAAAGTTCTAGGTTCATTCTGCATATTCATTTGTTGATGTATTTTTTTAATCTGTATGTTAATTTGTTGTTTTTTGTACATGTAGAATGAACCTGGAATCTTCCTTCCTTTTGGCGTCGAATAATCTATCATGTGTTGGTACGCCATAAAACCCTATTCGTTCATTCATTCTCCATGAAATAAAAAGTAGAAAAAATAATTAAAAAAGGAAGTCTTCTTTCAACCATAGTTTATTTTTTTGGTCAAGTAACCATAAACACAGGTATTATTTTTTCTGGCCTTAAATACCTGGTATACAAGGTTTATTGTCATCAGACAAACAAAAATATACAATGACATCACCCTTTTTATGTAAATAAGTAAAGTGAATTTGAGCCATGACATTGATCACTCTGACAAAGAAATCTAGTAGTTCTCTTTATTGGCACAATACCATGGAAAAATGTTGATACAAATTTTCATGTTTGGGAAATTGAACATTCATGGAAAGGACTTTATGAAACTGATATGCTAGGAACTTGGTATCTGTTAAAAAAGGGATATTGAATAGGCGAAAATATATATATGGATATGTGCAGCTTTATATTGGAATATTGAACCTTATGGCAATGAATCAAAACAAAACAATAGCGGTAATATGAAACCATTGATATCAATTTTATGTTTCTTTTAGTATTGTGTTGTACATCTCGAAAATTGAGTTATTTTATTTAGTTATGGAAAAAAGAACATTTTAAAACCTGAAAAAGTACTTCACGTGTTACATATATGCCTATAAAGCTACTTGTAAACTATTTTGCCTGACAGTGAGTGACACAATCAACAGTATTTTTGTATAAAATCTTTGTTTCCTTATTTAACTGACTGAGATTATCAAAATTGTGCTTTCAATATCTTTTTTATTTCTGATATAAAACAATTTCTTTTATTAATATACTTGTATTGCAGGTCAAGGAAAAAGAGCAGATCCACTGAGAGAGAAGCATCAGAAAATAGACCAAGAGGTCGAAAGTTGTCTACGAAGCAACAGAAAAGACGATATTCTAGTTCGTCCTCGAGCTCATCCTCTGGGTCAAGCAGTAGCTCTGCATCGAGAAGTAGGTCAAGAGATCACCATTCAAGGTCAATTCATGTACAGAAAAGAAAGAGTTCAAGGTCACCAGATTATCATAAAATGACTACAAAACCCACTGATTATGACAAGTATGGGAATCAAATAATACCAGAAAGTCAAAGAGGTCATGAAAGGTCACCAGAGTACATTAGAGGTCATGAAAGCCAGGACAGTAGACATATTGGTTACCATGGCAACAAGGGCATGTCTCAACATGCTGGTAAGCGATCGCCAGGGTATTATGGCTTCCATAAGCAAAATGAAAAAATCCCAGGTCTGGGTGAAAGTGAAAGCCCACCCAGGGAGGACCATTCATTATTTGGTAATCCTGAAGGACAAAAACAAAGGTACGAGGGTAAAGAAAGTTTACATGACTATCAACAACCTGAAAGGAGATCCGAGTACAGCATGGAAAGAGATAGGGGTGTAAGACAGGGAGATCAAGACAGACGGAGAGAGTCGTACTCTCCTCATAGAGAAGCTTCTGGGGTTTCCCACAGCTGGCTGGAACCACCGAAAGAACGCCAGGGAAGTATCACCCCAACAAAAGATGAGGTTAATGATAGATTTGGATTGGAGGACATTTCTCCCGAGTTGTACGGTGAACATGACGATCATAATGATGACCATAAGTTCCGTGTGAGTGACAGTAGGAGAATGCCTGATGAAAGGATTCGGAGAGAGGAACCACACCAGTTGCCCGAGAGACGAATGTACAGTTCTCCAGAAAGGAAGGACAAATACTCAAGGTATTCGCAGTCACCTGAAAGAAGTGATTATTCCAGACAGCATTCATTTGGTAGTAAGAAAGAAGATTATAATCAAAGTCCAGAAAAATATCCAGAATCTAGAACCATTTCCATTACGAAACGAGAGAAAACTTTCCGACCTTTGAAAAGAGAGTACGAGGAACCCAGGCATAAAGTAAGTGAATCTTGGTCTCCTGAATCAGAACAAAGGAAAAGGGAATGGTCACCAAAGAGGGATCACCGATGGAGAGAAGAGGAGCATCAGTCTCCAAAACAAGATAGGCGCAGAATAGAGAACAAGTGGTCTCCAAAACAGGAACCGAAGAAGGCTAAAAGGTCACCAGAAATATACTATGACCCAGGAGAAAGTCAGGAAAGAAGAAGTATAGTTATCAATAAAAAAGAAAAACCTCAACTAAAACTATCCAACAAAGAATATGATGATCAGACAACCAGGACTATTTCAAAGGCAAGGCATGAAAGGTCAAAAAGGTCATATAGATCATCAAGTTCAAGGTCCAGATCCAGATCTCCATCAAAAACTAAAAAATCAAAGAGTTATAAAAGGTCGTATTCAAGGTCGCGTTCACGCTCACGTTCAAGCTCCAGATCAAGATCTCATTCTAAATATAGTAGGGCTGGAAAGTATGAGACCAGGACAGTGGAAAGAGATGAAGGAAGTTCTAAAGATCAGAGATATTCTGTTGCTAAGAGTGATAAGCTGAAGGTCATGGAAATGAAAGGTATTCAAAAAACTGATAGACAGGTCAAGAGGTTGGGTACTGATGGACTGAAAACTGGAAATGATGGCAGGTCAGTGACAAACATGGCTGATATTTTTGAAGATCTACCAGAACCTGTTGCCGATAGAAACAAGACTCAAATGAAATTTGCCACTTATGTTCCAAGGTCAGTTAAAATGAAACAGCAGCTTCCCCCAGAAACCAGTTTTAATCCTGAAAGTCTTCCAGAACATGTTGAAAAATCATTCATTGATCCTTCTAACCCACAGCTTAGTAGAGGCAGAAATGTAACAGAGATCCATGACCACAGAAGTAAAGGTTATGATGAAAGGTCAGTTGACAAAAGGTCACCAAAGTCATTCGGTAGAAGCTCACCACAGTCATCACAAGGTAGAGATAAAGATTATAGTCCAGATAGAAGTCACAGTAGAGATAGATCCAGTAAAAAAGAGCTGGCATTACAGGATGATCCCAGGTTTAAGTTTCGTCCAAAGACACCACCAGAAAAGAAAAAGAAAAAAAGGAAAGACAAGTATAGAAGCAGATCTAAATCGCAGGACGGACATAAATCTAGAAGTCGTTCAAGAACACCAGATAAAAAAAATATAAAAAAATCCTATAAATCTAGATCACGGTCAAGGTCATACGAAAGAAAAATATCAAAAAAGTTGAAAGAGTTATCACCAAGCCCAAAAATAAAGGAGAGAAGAAAATCAAGATTTGATGAAAAGTCGAAAGGTACTGTTAATGTTCCAAAAGAAGCTATTGATATACCGGGAATTCCAAGTCGCTGGGATAGCCCGAAAGAGAAAAAGAGTCGTTGGAATGATAGTATTGACAAGATAGCCCTTGAGATGCCTTTGAATATAAGTAAAGCCCAGGAACAGATAGCAGTATTCTTGAATGCATCTCTTATTTCAAAATCCCCACCACCACATCGGCAAATGAAACCCGGTGAGAAAGAAGCCATGGAAAAGAAATGGCAAGAACTGGATGAAACCAGTGCATCTGTGGAACAAGACACACATTTGGAAAATATTCTGAAAGAAAAAGCAAAACAGTTGGCAGACAAAATTAAAAACAAAACTGTTGTAGAATATGCATCTGATGTTAAAAAAAAAGAAAAGAAAAAAAAGAAGATAAAAGTGAAAGGTTTAAGATCTAAATGGGATTCAGATAGTGATACTGGGTCAGAAAGTTCAAAGTTTGACTCTAGGTCAAAGTCGAGATCTAGGTCAAGGTCACTTGACAGAAAGTCTAAATCTCGATATGAGCCAGGGAAAAGAGAAAGTGATAGAAGTTCCGATCGTAGACAAAGTCACGATAATCGAGGTAGATCAAGAAGTAGGGAACGAAGATCCAGTCGCGATAGCTATAAAGATAGAAAAAGTAGGTCAGATGATAGACAGCGGAAAAGCAGTGGTAAAGATTTACCTGACATTGTTAAAAGTGCCAACAAAGAGGAACAGAGAGTTTTCTGGTTTCATAAAGATATAGTTAAGAGGGAAGGTCAAGATGGTCCTGGCCGTTTTAGGGGGAAGTGGAGGGGTGACTCCCGTGGGGGATATCGTGGAAGAGGAAATGGGAGAGGGACTTACAGAGGAAGAGGAGGTGGTCATGGTTTCAGAAAATATTCCAAATCTCGATCAAGATCTAGATCACGCTCACCTAGATCCAAAAATTCTAGGTCACGTTCACCCAGGTCAAAGAGATCAAGGTCGCCATATAAATCTTCTAAAGATGTTGGAAAAATTGAGCTTCCAGCAAAATCGAAGTGGTCAAGTGATTCTGACCATTCGGACAATGACATGAAGAAAACTTTAGGTAATATTACTCAGAAAGGAAATGAATCACTGCATGAACTTGAAAACTTTTTCAGTAAATTAAAAACCGAAAAAAAGAAACAGACTTCAAGTGGTAGTAAACTTGATGATTCAAAATGAGGATGTAAAGATAGAAATACGTCGGTTATCAAGTGGATTTTGAATTGTTGGATCTGTGGATATTTTCAACAATATTTCAGTTTTTTAACGGCATTGTCTTCATTCTTAGGTGCTGGGTAATGAGTACTGGATTGACCTTTTCATTGACTACTTCCCCACATAGATGCGGAAGAACTTATAATATGATCACTAATGACAAAGATCTACCGGTATCTGGCTGGGAGGGGATTCAAACTCATGACCTCTGGATTTGACAATCGGATAGAATATAGAACTTATTTATTTTACATCGATTGTAGAAATAAGATAAGTTTGTGGAACAGAAACAGGATTGTTATATTGTGTAAAGTTGTTGTTGAGAAAAAAGAATTAATTGATGTTGTACTATTTTGCAGTGAAAAGGCAACATATGTGTTACTCTCCATTGGCGCTTGCAGCATCAACAATTCTACATTAGGTTTTTGCATTCAGCTCTTTGTCCAAAAACAATCAGTTTGACCTAATGTCACCAAATTTGGTCTTTACTGGTGTAATGGGTATTACTACTGAAAATCGTATAACATCATTTTTAAGATAAAAAGCCAGGCAGGATTAGCTCAGTCTGTAACGCGTCTGACTCAATCTAGGGGTCGTGAGTTTGAATTCCCACCAGGCATCTGTCTCCGTGATGATATATGACATTGTTTCTCGTTATCATTCATCTGTCACTGCTGATTCAAATGGGAAAGTTATCAATTACATGGAGATATGGGGTGTACTTTAGTACTGGTTAACCTTTCAGGTTCCAAGGAAACAGCGGTTAGGTTAAATGATCGCCTGTTAACCCTCGATGGCATAAAAATGACACTAAATATTCAATCAAGATGACAAAGCAGCTGTAGATCATTAACTTGTCCTACGAAATTTTAAGCTGTGCATTTAGCTCCATTTCTTTAAAACCGTTTTCTCTTATTTGGCATAAAGTTGTGTAGTAAGTAGGACATCTTAAAACTATGTAGAATAATTTTGAATGACCTTGACACAGTCGTCTGTGGATAATCAATAAACCTTGACCTCTACACAATTTTGACTTGCTTCTGGTCAGAAATCACCTTCATTGATAAGCAACAGATAATATGACATGGTATTGCATCTCTAGGTGATGTTCTAAGGCCATATTAAATTAGTTGCTAGGTCATCATCCCCGCCCACCCCCTAATTTTCATGCCGCCCTAAAAAGTTTAATTTTTTTTTGTTAAAAAAACATCAAAAATTTTAAAAATAAAAATAAAACCTACACAACCTCCCAGTTTCTAAGAAAAATTTGGATGATAATCTAGCAATTAATTTATAATGACCTAACCTTGATCTTGAAGTGATAACTAAATAACTTTGTAAAAAAGTGATATAGGCAAGTCATTATTTCAAAAGAATTCTATTTTTAGTGTCTCTTTAACCGTTTTCCCACACCAGTCACAGAAGGCCTTTGAAAACAGTGCAGGAAGAGTTTAGATTGCTCGTAACGAGCAATCTGAACTCTTCCTGCATTGTTTTCCATTCTGTCAGTTAATATAAACATAATTCACCCAATAATTCAAAAGCTTTCTATATTAGAGGTGTCCGAAGGCGTCTATATTAGGTGTCCAAAGGCGTCTATATGAAGTAAAGGGTTAAGTTGTAGATTTGTTCTGATGATTTGGAAACTGCTTAAGGTTTAAATATATATAATACAGCTTTGTATATAATACAGCTTTGTATAATACAGCTTTATATAGTTCTTTAGAAATATCCGTAAAAATCTTTTTGTTATTGTTCATGATTATCACTGTTCATGCATGTGTGTGTATTTGACCATGTGTTGTCACGGTATTTTCATTCATTATTGTCTTGTCAATGATTATCAATTAAAATTTGAACATGAAATTAAAAATGTTTGGGTGTTAATCAATGTGCCGATCATTTTTCAAACTATTTTCGACGCCATATTCAGCACATCTCAGGTTATATATGGGATATCCAGTTTTATTGGGGGAGGAACAGACCTCAAAATGAATCTGAGTATAACCACTGTCCTTACTCAAGTACCTGGCAAACTTTCTCACATAAAGTTTTTGGAGCAAGTTGGATTCGAACCTACGACCTTAGTTAATCTGAGTAGAACCCCCATCCTTCATCAAGTAACTTTTTCAAACTGAAACTATTGCACTGGGGATTTGTTGATTTTGTTTGTTTTAATATTTAATATCATTTTTATGCCATAATGCAAGGGCTAACAGATGATCAGTTGACCTTTCCTGGGAACCTGGAAGGTTAACCACTACTCGAGTACACTAATCTGTGCAAGTAACTTTCCCACTTGAATCCGCAGTGAGCGATGAATTACAATTAGATGTAAGGTCATATATCGATCATCATGGGGACTTTTGCATGGGGAGCAATTCAAACTCGTGACCCCTAGATTTATAATCAGATGTGCTTCCGACTGAGCTAACCTGGCCTGGCTGGAATTGATTGGAATCCTGGGAACTTGTCAGTGTAATATATTTAATATAGTTTGTGGTTCTCATTCTAGATTTTTTCATCCATGATCTTGGGGTCAAAGTTGTAGGCAAAATTAAAAAAAATTATTGACATGTTTGTAATTCAACAAGATGCCCACAAGGGCCTAATGCAATTAACCGCTCATTTTTGGCTAGTAAAAATGGGGCAGCCATTAACACAATTTTTTTATATGCTTGAATTTAACTTTTTTCTAAATAGTCTGTAGAGAAGTCGTTATTAATATGCTAGGCTCTGTCACTGCAAGGGGCCATATGTTCAAATCCCAAAAGTGACAAAATATTTCTGAAATTGTCTGTGGTCGGGTGAATAACACATTTGTCACTCCTCTCCACTGAGACATAAACAGTAGGAATAATACAAAAATAGAATTTAAATATGAAGAAAAATGGCTTCAGAGGTGTTGCTTTATGTTCGAAATGGGCAGAGCCCAGGCAGCCATCTTCGATAACTGATGACAAGATATAATTCTGAAAGGACCCCATATGTGCTTATAGTATTGAAAAACTAGCGATTAAATAGAGCTCTGGGGTCGTATTCATCAACGATTCTTGAGATTAGTTTTGGAGTTGAGCTTGATAAACCATATTTCAACCTTAAATATCTAGTTTACCATGACAGAGTGAATAGTTGTGAGAGTTTATTTGACTATGTATTAGGTGTCCTTACATGCTTGCAAATTATTGTCTCAAAAAATGGTCTCTAAGTGTTTTTAAAAAATCAGTCTTGGGTTCAAGTCTAAGATTACTGAAGAATGGTTGGTGAATACCACCCTTGGTGTCTTACTTTGAAATTCTTAAATTGAGCAGAGTCCAGGCAGCCATCTTGGATAACTGATGGCAACAAATGATTCTAACAAGAAATGTCACTGTTTAACAATTAAGTATCGCATGCCCCACAAATGGTTCATTAAAGTAACATTTATTTTATAATAGATAGGAATTTGTATGTATCGATAAATATCAAGAGTTATGGACTGACGTTTCAGACTAAACACGCAATTTCATGTTTTTGACATTAAAGTGTGACCCACAGGTGCCAGGCGCATTGTCATGTCTTACAAAAACCCTATCCCCCATCCCACCCCCTGTTACCATATCTACAACCCACTCACATATATTATATATATATATATATGGAGATAATTATTTGTGAATAACCAAGACATAAATATACAGACCAGACTACGGCGAGTGTGCCTAATGCATCCAACATTTGTTTAACAGGAATTACATTGTGTTGAATGCCGAACATCTATAATAATATGCACAGAATCACCAATGACTGTGTCCCTCACTTTTTCGGAAAGAGCAGTCTGGCATGACGATTTTTGCTCAGAAGCTCGCCATATTCATTTATGTAGCATTTAAACACCCTATTATGCTGTATTCCTATGCCGTGGCATAAGATGAAAATCATTGAAAGGTTGATCTTTTATGGGGTGCCATTTTACTATTTAACCTCAATAAGTGATATCACTCATTCGAATAGGTGATATCACTTATTCGAAATGAATATAGATAATGATTTCTCCCAAGGATGTTAATATATTTAATAGAATATAGATGTAGATCTATAGCGATAATAAAATGGAAATATCAAATATATTTTGTATTATAAAATAAATATTATTGTGAATGTATAATTTATATTGGTTTATTCTTTAATCATTTTATAAGACCATTTATTTTGGCGACTGAGAGTCGTCTACTTACTGCTGGATCACATATATCTACATCTGCTGAATCATTTTCATCATGTATTCACTGCTGAATCATTTAAGCAGGGATCAGTCTTTTTTCTTGCTTGATAAATCAAAAAAGTAATATCACCTATTTGAATAAGTAATATCACTGATTCGTTTCGAATAGGTGATATCACTCATTCAAACAGGTGATATCACTCATTTGAATAAGTGATATCACTTACTCATTTGGAATAGGTGATATCACTTACTCATTTGGAATAGGTGATATCACTTATTTGTATAGGTGATATCACTAATGTGAATAAGTGATATCACCTATTTGAAACAAATAAGTGATATCACTCATTCGAATAGGTGATATCACTTATTGAGGTTAAAAAGTAAAACGGCACCCGATAATCTTTGCATCCCGCTTGCAAAGAATCCAAACAACACACAAAGATCCCTACAACCCCGCATTTCCAGAGAGGTTTTCCATATATAATGAAATTCACATTTTGAACACATTAATTTAAATTGAGCACAGCAGTCTTGTTTACTTTTGTGTATCATCGAAAGTTTACATTTGTACCCTCTGTTGTGATTTGTATTCACAGTGTCCTAATCTAAATTATCCTTTGTCCTTGAAACTAACATTATGCCATAAAAGTTATATTTGCACTGACCTACAATAGTTATTTAAGTGGTCATTAATATTTAGTTCAATTGTGTAAGCAAATGCCTAAAGATTAAGATTGTAATTTCAAAACTCATTTTAAATTTCTAGGACTAAGGTTACTGGTAATATATATGTCAACATCAAAGTTAATAGTTTACGTCCATACCCCATGCCATGTCGTCTTGAGGGTACAAATGAATGTACATATTGATTTTTGTGCCCTTACATTGTCAGTGAAACAAACAGGCAGCAGTGGTGGTCAAAACATTATCAACCAGCAATTAATAGAAATTCATGCGACAGGAAAAACATTGTATAGACGGTTTTGGGCCATACTCATCAACTGTGGTGCATGGAATCAAGAACTTATAAATACTACTTGTGAATAAACTGATGCTCGTCAAAGGTGGTGCTACATGGCCGAGGGAGGAACTAATTCCAGAATGCCTTACATGGGACACAAATGGGAACGAAGGTCAATAAATTTTTCAAAATGTTATGGTGGGGGTGAGGGATAGTAGTGCGACATATTGCACGTCTCTAAGGAGCCTTTTAAAGATTTTTTATTTTGCGTCTCACGACCAGATGGACAGCAGATCGGATATCCAAATAATAAAAAGCTGTCCATTCACGCCTTATTTAATCAGGCTAGGGGGGAAGCAGTTAAAATGTATGCATTACTGTGTAAACTCACTTGCTAGGCCAGCTATTGATGGTTTTAACAGTATCTGAAATGTAGGTGGTTCAATTTCTTTAAAGGGCCACTGTTGCCCCTTCCCTCGACTCGCCAACCAGCTACTTAAAGGGCCACTGTTGCCCCTTCCCTTGACTTGCCAACCAGCTGCTTAAAGGGCCACTGTTGCCCCTTCCCTCGACTTGCCAACCAGCTGCTTAGAGGGCCACTGTTGCCCCTTCCCTCGACTTGCCAACCAGCTGCTTAGAGGGCCACTGTTGCCCCTTCCCTCGACTTGCCAACCAGCTGCTTAAAGGGCCACTGTTGCCCCTTCCCTCGACTTGCCAACCAGCTGCTTAGAGGGCCACCGTTGCCCTTCCCCTCGACTTGCCAACCAGCTGCTTAAAGGGCCACTGTTGCCCCTTCCCTCAACTTGCCAACCAGCTGCTTAAAGGGCCACTGTTGCCCCTTCCCTCGACTTGCCAACCAGCTGCTTAGAGGGCCACCGTTACCCCTCCCCTCGACTTGCCAACCAGCTGCTTAAAGGGCCACTGTTGCCCCTTCCCTCGACTTGCCAACCAGCTGCTTAGAGGGCCACTGTTGCCCCTTCCCTCGACTTGCCAACCAGCTGCTTAAAGGGCCACTGTTGCCCCTTCCCTCGACTCGCCAACCAGCTGCTTAAAGGGCCACTGTTGCCCCTTCCCTCGACTCGCCAACCAGCTGCTTTAAGGGCCGCCGTTGCCTCTTCCCTCGACTTGCCAACCAGCTGCTTAAAGGGCCACTGTTGCCCCTTCCCTCGACTCGCCAACCAGCTGCTTAAGATGGAAGTTATGCCACATAATATAATTACCATCTTAGAATTCAGATTTTATAAAAATTGCCATATCTTGATTGTTTTGTTATAAAAAATGACCAAACTTGGTTGTGAATGATATATTGATGAAGTGGAAGTGTAGAAGTAATTACAAGCCTGCATATTTCATAAAATGTGTGCTTTAAAAGACAAAAAAAATAAAACTTTCAAGCATAATTTTTTTATACTCATTATTATTATAAACGATTGAAGTCTGAAACCAGTAAAAGTACCACATACATGATGGTTACTGCCAAGGAAGCTTAATATTTATAAAACAAATAAATAATATAAATTCACTATTTCTATTGTATATATATATAAGCCGGGCCCGATTAGCTCAGTCGGTTATGCGTCTGACTATCAATCCAGGGGTCGTGAGTTCGAATCCCCGCCTGACAACAGTCTCTGTGATGATTGATATACAACATTGTGTCTCATTATCATTCATCTCTCACCACTGATTCAAGTGGGAAAGTAATCAGTTACTTGCGGAGATGGGGTGTGCTCGAATACTGGTTAATCCCAGGAAACAGTGGTTAGGTTAACTGATCGTCTGTTAGCCCTCGATGGCATAAAAATGATGCTGAATATTCAATCAATCAATCAATCTATTGTATATGATATATGACTCATTTTATTTTATTTTAGCATTCGGAATAGATGACATGTGCTAAAATAGAATTAAAATTGATCAACACTAAGCTAGAATGGTTTATAAATACGCATATATAAACCTACTGGTATAAAGCCACAGTAAGGAATTTGAGAGAAAGGAATCACATCTGGCCTTATATCCATAAACATTATGTAATACCAGTTTACCCATTACTCTTTGTGCGGAACGTCTGCTAAAAATCAATATTTCATCTGCTGCAGGTAATTGCCAGAAAATAACGAGCGATATTCTCCAATACTTTCATAGCATATTGACAGTCTCCGGTATTTTTGTTTTGCTTTATGAAATTTGTATTCTTCTAAAATTCCTTGGCCACAGGAATCGGTCACAGTCTCTTTTAAGCATATATAGAAATATAGTGCATAGTTATTTAATTTAGATATAATAAATAATGATAGTTTAAGAAAGTTATTTTCTAGCTTGAGATTCAGTTCACATAATCTTGAAATAGAAAAGGGTAGATATAATGGAATTGACCATTCAAACAGATTTTTTTCTTATTATTTTGTACCAAGTATACTGATATTCGAAATGAATACTTAGGCCATCGGGCGTGACCCTCATTAAATAAATTTAATTCTATAATGGCTTCCAAGAATAAACATTTGTGTTGTATAAAGTCTCCAATTTATTTTTTAATGCAGTTTGGCATATCCAGTTTTATTGGTGGAGAAAGACCTCAGAATGAATCTGACTAGAACAACCGTCCTTCCACAAGTAACTGGCAAATTTTCTCACATAAATTTTTTGGAGCGAGCGGAACTCGAACCTACGACCTTAGCGGTGAGACCAAATTTATTAAAGAAGCCTTTGCATATCATACATGCTATTTTGAATGATTTAATTACTTTATAACAAGAATGATATGTTTGTTGTTTATATTGTATAAATACATCAAGGAATTATATAGTTATACATGTATTTAATTCGTATTAATTTATCAATGTATTAATTTAATTTGCAATTATTGCCCTATTTGCTAAATCTCATGTAGTAATATTTTGCAAATGGCCAAAGGTATTATGTTGCCGATTTCCTAATAAAAGCCGGGCCCGTATAGCTCAGTCGGTTATGCGCCTGACTATCAATCCAGGGGTCGTGAGTTCGAATCCCCCGCCCAGCAACAGTCTCCGTGATGATTGTTATACGACATTGTGTCTCATTATCACTTGTCTCTCACCACTGTTTCAAGTGGGAAAGTTATCAGTTACTTGCTCGAGTACTGGTTAATCCCAGGAAACAGTGGTTAGGTTAACTGATCGTCTGTTAGCCCTTGATGGCATAAAATGATGCTAAATATTCAATCAATCAATCAATCCTAATAAAACTTTGTGATCAATTGAAAATATCATTCGATCTTGCATCAATACAAACAAATATCCTCTATACCACTGGATTTGTGTTTAAGCCTTAATGGTTAGGCATGACTAGTGGTACAAACTAAAATTATATTCAACTTGTGAAAAATGTGGGCATGAAAAAGAGGATGCCGAACACTATTTTTTTATGCAATGTCCTTCTTTTTTAAGCGATCGACTTTGTCTCTTTCATGCCACACGTCACCTTCATCCTTTAAGTGTTAAAACCCTGTTACACGGGAGAGATGATATTTCAGACGATGAAAATATTGCTGTATTTAACAATGTCCAAACTTATACAAAATAAAATGAATTATAACATTTATCCATCAATGCAATGAAAAAAAGTGTATAACTTTGCTTTTAATAAAGCAAGAGATATTATCGCACTTTTATTTTGTTATAGCAATGACTTATATAGAGAAGGCCTCTATACATGACCTTGGTAATAGTATATCAATTTTTGCCTATATATGAATGATTTGTATAACATAAGTCATCAATTTTTGCGTTCATGTAAATTATCAAATTTGACAACAAGATATAAAATGTATTTCATCTTCAACAATATTATAGTTTACAAAATCTTTGGTTTACCAATATATACCGACTCAACTAGATTGCAATGGGAAGGGTACAGGAGTGTTGTTGTGTAATAAACAAACTTTAATTTTTGTTGAGATTCATCATAGTTTAACATATAACTCACACTCGTATTCAAATTTAATATTCTTATAAGAGATTTCTCTAATTCGTTTATTTTGAGAATTTATATCATATGTCCATTTTGTCTTATAATTTTGTAGTAGAAGATTATGCACATCTTCATTAAATGTGGTGTAATGAAAACTTCTTATAGACAAGGATTAAATTCGCCTTCTTCAGTTTCTTTAAATATAGATTTAACATCAGAAGACCAATTATTTTTAAATCTTAAATAGTCATATGGTAAATATTTATTTGGTTAACCTTCTATCTTCCATAGCTATAATTGTTTTCCAAAACCAAGGGTGTCACGTGGCTGCTCAGGGCAAGGTGTGTGAATGTGATTTCACTTCTGCTGATGGGGTTCAGAGTGCGCCTTCATCGGAAAACTTTTAAGAAAGTAGAAATGGTGACTTCTGGTGATTTTTCAAAAGTTATACTTCATTGGAATAGAACACATTACTTAAAGGTTAATAGATGACAGAGGCAGGCCAGGAGGTGATAATCGGCCCGGAAAATGAATGAAGCACTCAGGCCATTATGAATTCAGGCCGATTATCACCTCCCGGCCCGACTCTGTCGTGTATTAATGTCTTAAGTTCGGTTGCACCACTCAAAGGGAGTAATTACGTTTTCACTTACCACTATAAGACAATGCTCATGAAGTCCATTAATCAACTTCTTTATTACACATGCTTCTAAATTATGTGTACACATACTTTATTTTTATTTCAACCGAGTATAAAATGAAAGAAAAATAATAATAAAAACAATTTTAATTTAAAACAAAAAGAAACCGTCATTGACGCGTCTTGAACACACGACGTTCAGATCGATAAAATATAATATGACGTGCACGTTAACCAACTTAGATATTGCGCCATTACGACCTTGATGTCGTATTTTAAGATATTAGAGAGGTTTCGATTTGATACTTGTACGTGTAGCCACATAAATTGTGTTAACATCATTGATGACATCAGCAGTTTTTGCCTTCTCGAACTCTTATCTATAACTTGTAGCAAGGGTTTTACACGTAATTAGAAAACTTGTAACTTTTAACGTATATTATTACTCAAATACATCCTTGCATGAAGATTCTAATATATGTATAAGGAAGTTAAATCATTTATGACTCTTGAGACACCGTTTCTATGGCACTTTGACTAATTCATATATAATATATAACAAATTTACTACACGTCGAAAATCAGTTAACTCACCTTAATTTTTCAGCCTATGAAACGGCAGAAATAGCACCTGCCAAATATATAATAACAAGTTAAGTGCTGCAATGAAGTGTGTAGATCGAGTCAAAAGTGACACTGTCATTGATCAAAGCCTTATATCATAATGGAAGACTCGTGGTACAAGAATAGAATGCCTGAATGCGGACCCAGAGGTCCCAGATTCAAACCCCGTACCATCCAGCTATCCAGGGGTGGATTTGTGGTGCATTGGTAGAGCGCCGGACTACTTACTGGAAGTTTCCAGGTTCGAATCCTGTCAGAGACGGATGTTTGTTTCGGGTCATACATAAATCATGACGTTGACAATTTCCTGTACAAGTATGCGTAGATATATTTCGAAACCAAAAAAAATCTGAGTACGTTTACCTGTACGCGTACTTGAAGCCACATGTACCAGTAAACGTACAAGTATCAAATCGAAACTTCTCTATTTATTTGCTTTTCAGTTTCAAATGTAGGTCGCTATACAGTTGCTTCCCTTGATTTGTTTACATTAGAAATAGAGTGGAAATAATAAGATAATGTACACAAACACTAAATAGCATATCAGCGATTTTCTTTTAAGAAGACACTTACTTTTTATCCGTGAAAGAACATACCGACATGTTGAAAACAAACTGACAATGATGACGTTTTACATGGCCATTGGTTTCACGCGCAAGGGTTCACCAGGTCGATTATGATTATGAGTTTTCAGCCCAGGCACATAAGTGATAATCAGCACGTGAAGGCAATAACCGGTTTTAAACATGACCATTTTTGTTACTATATATAGTAACATGTGTATTAATTTGTATTTACCTACATCTGGAAATGTTGGCCAGAACTACATATTCTAAATTAGGTTGATATCTTACATAAAAGACACAGTGAACTCTGTTGCTATACGCACGGAACAGTTAAATCCTAAACTTTTGTGTACCTTTTGTAGCCCCCTCCTGTTACAATTCTATTGCTTCACTTGACTTTTTAGCCATTTCAATATTTAGTCTTTGGTTTCATATATTACTCAGAAGAGTATCTGTGTATGCCACGCTACATGTCTGAAAACCATACATCTTCACAAATTCAATTTAATTCACTCAATATTTAAATTTTGGCCATCTGGTCTTTATCAAAAATTGAAAATTTAACTTTGCAGCTAGGTAACATCCATTTTCCTATCAATTGTTTTTCTATAACGATGACGTGACGTCATATCCTGTATGGACAATGTCAAAAGACGTGACGTCATTCCCTGCACTATACATTAATTAAAGATGTTGAATTCAAATGTTATATTTAACATTGCAACCATGCGGGAATTTTGTTGCCAGTTTCCTTATCCATTTCTCCTGTACTATTTGTCTGCAAACACAACCTTCTTAGTATATCCTTCGCAACACAATAACTTTCAAGTCTGTTTCAGAATGTCCTTCAAAATGGCGATTGGTCGGTTTGTCAGATTGCTGCCTTATATCACGCAGATGTTTTACATCTGATATGTTGGCTTTCTCAACCATAATCACCTTGAATTACTGGTGTAGATGAACGTTTATGTTCACCTAAAAAAAATTTGGTAACACGATTATGTAGTGTGTCAGTTTTAGAACAAATTTTGAATCCCCATACCGAAGATGCATAGTCCATTATATTATAGGTACTATTATCGCATCATAAATTTTACTGTATGTAGGAAACATTAAGTCATTTTTATTGAACAACTTTGATACAAGACTAGAAAAAGCTCTACTGGCTGATTATGTTAAAACATTAGCAGTTTCAGTAAAATCTAGATATTCATTTGAAACCACACCAAGATATTTATAGTTATGGCATATATTAAAAAAAGTAACATAGCAGAAACATTTTTTTTCTTCTGAAATGAACAATTTGTACGGGGGTCAGTGAGTATATATAGGCATGATATGTAGGAGAAAAATGTTTTTAGCCAATTTCAAAAGTATGAAAAGTCCTGATAAATTCCCTTTAACCCTTTACATCATATAGACGCCTTTGGACACCTCTAATATAAACGCCTTTGGACACCTCTAATATAGACACCTTTGGACACCTCTAATATAGACGCCTTGAGACACCTCTAATAAAGATGCCTTTGGACACCTCTAATATAGACACCTTTGGACACCTCTAATATAGACGCCTTTGGACACCTCTAATATTAATGCCTTTGGACACCTCTAATATAGACGCCTTTAATATAGATGCCTTTGGACACCTCTAATATAGACGCCTTTGGACACCTAATAAAGAAGGCTTTTCACACCTCTAATAAAGATGCCTTTGGACACCTCTAATATAGAAGGCTTTTCACACCTCTAATATAGATGCCTTTGGACACCTCTAATATAGACGCCTTTGCACACCTCTAATATAGAAGGCTTTTGAATTATTGGGTGAATTATGTTTATATTAACTGACAGAGTGGAAAACAGTGCAGGAAGTGTTCAGATTGCTCGTTATGAGCAATCTGAACTCTTCTTGCACTGTTTTCAAAGGCCTTCTGTGATTGGTATCTATGGAGTAAAGGGTTAAGAGTTAAATTTCTTATAAGAAATTCTTTTAATAAATGTACTGGTACTTCAATTCCGTAACTAATGTTCATGTACGATTTATTTAAGGGTCCTCCGTGGCCAAGTGGTCCAAGGCACTGTCATCTAATGATCATTTGTCTCTCACTGCTAAGGTTGTAAGTTCGAATCCCACTTGGTTCAAGAACTTTATGTGAGGAAGTTTATCGGTTACTCATCATATTCATTCTGAGGTCATTCTTCACCAATAAAACTGGATATGCCATACGTAACCCGAAATGTGTTGAAAATGGCGCTAAACCCCATTCCCCCAAAAAAAGGATTTATTTAACAATTGCATGAATCTATAATATATAAACATAGTTATTCATATGCTTTAGCTGGGTGGTGCTAAGCATATTTGAATATGCACAACTTATGTTTGCTTAAAGTATCTTTTGCTCATACAATACATCTCATTGATGTACTCTTTTAAAAAAACCTGGAGCACGCCCCGCCGCCCCTCCCCTAAAATCTCAGATTTATTAAAATCCACTATATTTTTCTTATGAAAAACAGATGCCAATTCAGATTTTGTGTTCCACCCCCTCTAAACTAAAATCCTGTATCCGCCCCTGGCATATACTTATATTTAGGAACAAAACGTTCAACATGGGCTACATTGTATCTAGGGCAGGTCGCTTGAAATGGAGACATGAAAAAATGACAAAACACGTTTTTTATTTCATTATTTTATATAACATACTACTATATGAAGGAATGTCTCATGGTAACAACATTCAACTGGAAACAACAAAAAATCAACATGCAAGTCATATAGAAATTATCAAATATGCCCATGTGATCAATTTCACCAATCTATGCTAACCAGGCTTCTGTTTCACCAACATTTACTTAAATTTTGACTGGTTATTTACATATTTTATAATCAATATCACTGAAACCATATGCCATTTTACTGGAACCAGTCTAAAATCGTGATCACCTGGATGCTTTTTTTAGATTTAAGTTTTTTAAGTATATAAGTATATATTTAAATATGTTAGTGAAACAGGAGCCAGAATAAATTAAGGACACTTAAATTTTGACTGGTTATTTACATATTACATAATCAATATCAATGAAACCATACACCATTTTAATAGAACCAGTCTAAAATCATTATCACCTGGATGTTTTTCTTAGATTGAAGTTTTTTAAGTATAAATTAAGTTTGAAACCTAACAATAGGCTTATCAATGTGATAGAAAGTCATTCAATATTGCCAACAATCCTTGGAGAGAAAAACAGTCGCTACCAACAGAATGAAAATATTGTGAGATGCGGCAACCACACCCAACCTCAGAAAGAGCAAATGAACAAAAGTTTTTCAGTGATAGTAAGTACCATATTCCCCCATATAAAATGCTCCAGAGGACATGTTTGCTTTAGGTCAAAGAAATTAAAAACTTATTTAAGTGTGTTACACAGTAACAATCTTGTTTGATAATTATTTCATAGACAAAATTTTTGGGCGTTTATTCAGGGGAATTGACCAATCTGTTTATCAAATGTTTGCAGTGTACGTTTTATTAAATTCAGTGTTAGAAATACATTGTCTCCATCACAAATGGTCAAGTTCTAACCTTCCTGGTGCATGTGACAAATGTGAATAGTACATTGGCTAAAGGCCAACTAAAGTAAAAACCAGACAAGGATAAAGTACCCAATTTACAGTTGTGGGTATAAAGGAAGAGAACTATGGAAAGACATCTCCAAAGATGAGGCCAAGAAAGCCAAAGATGGGGCCAGAAAGGCCAAAGATGGGGCCAGGAAGGCCAAAGATGGGGCCAGGAAATCCAAAGATAGGATATACAAGAAAACTTAAAGACTTGAATCCAGTACTTGCAAAATACAATAGCTTTTAAGGCCATAATAAATTAATTGCTAGATTCTCATCTAATTTTTTCTTAAAAAGGGAGAAGTGGGGGGTGGTGGTGGTGGTGGTGGTGGGGGGGGGGGAGATTTCATTATTATTTTTTTCTGTTTTTTTTTTGTTTGTTTTTTAATGAAAATAAAAAGGATTGGGATGAAAATTAGGGAATGATCTAGCAATTAGTTTATTAAGGTCTTATAACGAGCCAGAAAGCAAAATCTTCAAAAATAAGAAAAATTTACAAACATTAGTGCAGAACTTACTTTGGACGAAAGTGTGCAAACAGCACAGTCACATGAGTACACATGCAACCGACTGCAATCATTTGAGCAACAAGAGGTATACCAGAATAACTATAGACGGGCACAGAAACACGGGATATTCTGACAACCAAATCAAACAACATTCAATGCTGCAGTCTTAAATACCAGCAGCACCACCACCACAACAACAACAACATGGACACTGTTGACATAGTAAACATATGTACAAATCCCAATGTCAAGCAAGATCATTTTGTAAACATTTACAGATTTAAACAGCCAACACCGTTGATTCTTAAAAAGCAAAAATGGCTGATATTAAATGCTCACAAAAGTTGTATTATGATAAAAATGCTCAACCCCTGTCAACCCTTAATGTAGGCGAGCACGTTAGAATTCAAAAGGGCAAAATTTGGGATCCAGCCATTGTTAAATTCCAAAACACTGACAGATCATGCAAAACTAGTCCATCAAACTTCTTTGTCTAATAAAGTTAGACCAGTATTGCATGTAGATCTCCTCGATACAGTGTTCATCAAACAGAAGATATTCCAACCAAATACTGTCAAACTTGTCTTAAGCAGCCAATCAAGGGAAAGGGCCGAAATGATCATTTAAGGCAGGTGGTTGCTAAAATTGTAGAAAGTGTGTCTGTTAAAAAAAAAAATGGTTGCTTAATAGAGGTGACCACTTATACAGGTTTGAACCCCCAAATCTGACAAAATAAACTCTGGTTTAATAAAAACAAATAATAAAAAAAAACATACATTTACTGTGTTTGAAATATGAATAATTTTGAGATCAATATGTAAACAATAAACAATACATTGCAACAAATTACATTAATCAGTGCTTTACATATATATTATTAAACTAGTGATAGACTAACAAATGTGTATACGTTTACTCGTTGTCAACTGACTTAATAATCTATAGTGGAACATGTGTATAATTTACTTAAGATTGTATTCTTTTTTTGTCTTTTTGAGCAAGAAATGTAGAATTTTATCGACACATCTTTTTAGGAAAATAGCTCAAATTTGAGGTTTAAAAAGGAATTTAGAATGTTAAATGAAATCAGAACCAGTATGATTGTTGAAGGTAAAGCTAAGAGACTTGTTGTTTGCATACCAGACATGGATTTCCAAGTTTTTATACCAGATACAGAAAGTTCATCTTTTGCCTCACAATGTGCCTTTCCTACCTTCATTCCTGTCAAAACAACTATCACTTGGATAGAATTTACTATCCCAACCTTAACTCCTTGTTTCCATACAGAAACTCATATTCCCACTTCATTAATGCAATCAACCAGACAGACGAAGGGATTCAGAGGTAGTAATATTATTTCAAGTCATTCCCATGAAAAAAAAAAATTATGAACAAGATGCAAAAGCAGAGCCAGTCCCAGGTATGCAATTTCTGAAATTTGAACCTCGGAGTATTTGGACACAAAATTCTGAGATTCGGAAAAAAAACACACATGAAAATATTATACTTAGAGTGTCACATGTTTAGATGAAGATTTCAATCCACAATATTTCCACGTGCTTATCCTACAGTCCTGTGACATTAAAACCTTTTATGACATGACATACATGTATTAAAAAACATGATACAACCTATCAAATTTGACGTCTTTACAGAAATCGCGGTCAAATATAATAATATTTTAAATTTAAATTATTCATTCAATATGTTTTGTATGCAAGAAAAAGAATCTTACATAGCTTTTTTGATTCAGATAGAAAATTCTGTCCTTTGGGATAACAGCTATTTTTTGGGACGGAACTTTCTTACCGACCTCATACCAATGTAAGACTCTTATATTATATCAGCACTCTGCCATGATGATAAATGTGAACAGCAAAGAGGACTGCATGATGACAAGGACATGCACATGATGATATATTGATGATTATCGTGTTTGATAATTGATGTACAGCCAAACCTGTCTTAAGCAGCCACTCAAGTAAAAGAGCAAAAATGATCCCTTAAGGCAGGTGGCTGCTTAATACAGATTAATTTTAAACTAAAATGATAAAAATGGTAAATAATACAAATGGCTGTTTAAGACAATTGATAGCTTAATAGAGGTGACCACTAACACAGGTTTGACTGTACACAAAAATGTGCCCAGAGAAAACTTGTATGATGGCAACATAAGATCATTAAACATGTTTAAACATTATTTTGTTTCCATCAACCAAATGATGTTGATTTACAGAAACTCTCACTTGATTTAAATATAATAATCCATTCCCAACATAGTGTTAGCAAAATATATAAAACAAGAGGTCCACAACCATGATACGCTCTCCTGATAAATTCCAATATTAAATTTTGTATTTTCCGAAATAAGCAAAGGGTTGTTGTAAGTAAAATATACATTTCAACAATTGATTGAAAATTAAACATCATTTTTATGCCATCGAGGGCCAACAGACGATAGTTAACCTAACCACTCTTTTCTGAGATCCTGTAAGGTTAACCAGTACTCTAGCACACCCATCCATGCAAGAAACTGATAACTTTCTCACTTTAATTAGCAGCGAAAGATGCATGACAAGATGCAATATTACCAGAGGTAAAAGATTCATGATTGTAAACTTTAGATACATGTCATACTCCAATCATCACAGAGACTGTGGCTGAGCAGGGATTCAAACTCACAATCCCTGGATTTATAGATGTGCTACCAACTGATCTAACCAAGCCCACTTAGCCTAGCCTATTGACCCTTTGATATATCTGAGTTCGACTTAATTTATTGAATTTTTAAGCTAAGCTGTGACAGCCATCTTGGATATCCGACAATTAAACATTCCAGAACTAACATGAAATTAAGAGCAATATTTGTCAAGTTTGATAAAAAAACCCAAAACTGTCTGCAGTTTAAAGCTGTAAACGTCACACGGAAAAAGTTACTGACTGACAACGCACCACAGCACCAGCCGTTCTGGTCTGTGACCAGTAGAGCTACTTACAACTAAAACATTGTAACCAAGACACCAGTATCACCCATCACAACATATTCTATATACAAAAAAATATAATATCAACACTTAAAATATATAGGCAGAAAAACAATGCCAAAACAGATAATTGCCAATAAAAACAACAGATATGACTAACTGTACTACAGGTGTGGAGGGCCACATATATACATAAAAATAATTTAAGTAACATAATTTTATATGTAAATCAGGCATGAGGATGTCAACATTTTTTAGAGTACATGTAGGTTAAAAATATTTTACCTAAAAAAAAATGGTAGTAAAAACAACATATTTTATAGCATAAAAGTATTTTGAACGGTCATAATCAATGCAAATTTAGTGTTGTTAAAACAACAATGTGTTATTAGATATATTGTGATAAAATTAAAAATTATTTTGAAAGAAAGAGTTCCACATTTCTTAATAAAGGCATTTGACAGATATAACAGGTAGATATTTTTTACAAATCTATAGTGTTGCTTAAACAACAATGTGTTAAGATATTTTGATAAAACTAAAAACTATTTTGAAAAAAAAAAAAAAAAGATTATTATTTTGAAAAAAAAAGAAAGAAAGATATATAACACATAGATAATTTTTATAAATCTTTATCTTGATAAAACTGCTTAACTATTTTGACAGATAAAATGTCTCCATCATATATATTTCCATGATTATTCAAAGGATATTAAAAAAATAAAATATTATTTATATACCATAAATCAAAAATACTTATAAAATGTAAGGTTTTACTCAATGAATTGTTTTCACAAAATAAACCATCGGGTGAAACATGTTCTGGACAATAGGCCTAAATAAATCAATAATTGCTTTCAGACTAAAAATTCAACACTGGACTCAAATATTGTTAAAGGCATTAATTTGCCAGATTATTTATTATTCGCACGCTATTTAAATCAACATTTAGCAGTGAGATGGAAGATTCCTATCCTTATATATCAATTCTTGATTTATAGAATTGCTTTTTATCTCTTTTAGTAATGAATAAATGGAGAAAATACATGGTGCAGCTGACATGGTGGGTGGGGTATGCATACATGTAAAGGCATAATGTAAGGTGATTTTAGTGTGTTTTTTTTTAAAATAAGTGCGATTCTTACTGCAGTAAAAGACATGGACCGATTTGTAATATGACATTTTAGAAGCCCTGATGTATGTTTTTTTTTATATTTTGAGTAGTTGAGATAAACGACTTGCAGAAATATAACTTCAGTATTTTTTTTTTTTTTTTTTTTTTTTCTGGTGATAAGCGAAAGTTTGCAATAAAAAATCTTATAAATATTATTCTTACAAAATGACCATAACAGATTTACATAATAACAATAATAATAATAATACTTTATTTGATGAGGGTAACACAGTTTAACAAATCTTCCCTGTGGCCCTCAAAACAAAGAGACTCGTGTGTGACTGTATTGCTCTGCCTTTGACCTGTTTTCAATCTCATCCGAGGTCCTACATGGCTATGCTTGTATCAACAATTACCTTACCAACATTATCTTGTTTATAATATATATAACAATAGTCTGCTTGGGACATTCGTTTTAATCCCTGAATCACTGTTTCCAAACACCAACTTCTATTAATTTTCCAATATTGTTTTCATCTTTAAATCAATTTTTCAAATTTTCCCAATAGAAATCTTCATAATATCATTTCATTAAAAATTCTATATACACACTCCATATTTTTTAAATCTGTTATGTAGCGATCCATACTTGACTACAAAAAGATTATGAGAACCAGTCCCAGTGACTCAATGTTAATCTGTTGGTCCAGTCTATTTTTCTATACCAATCTAGTAGAGAAGCAGTCTGTAACTCTTGGTAAATCAATGTTTATCAATTGAACAAGTCTTTTCTGAGAGCAAATCTGTTGAACAAGCCTATTATTCAATGTCAATCTATAGGAGAACCAGCCTATAACTCTTAGTTACTCAATGTTTATCTAATGAACAAGTCTACTATTCAATGCCAATCTACAAGAGAACCATTCTCTAATCTGATGAACTGGTCTATCAGCCAATGCCAATCTATGAGAGAACCAGTCGTTAACTTTTAACACTAAATGTTTATCTACAGATCCAGTCTGTTATTTAACGCCATTCTACAAGAGAACCATTCTCTTACTAGGATTAAATCTATTGAGCCAGTCTATTATTCAATATCCATCTGAAAGAGAACCAGTCTCTGGTACTTGTTCTCCATCTCCAGGAGAACCAGCCTCTTTAACTCCAGTCTTTACTTCAGATGCATTTTAACTCGACTCTTCAAAACTCAAAAGTCACACATAGTTAATTTCCATGAATAGATTCATTTTACCTATTTATTCTGATAGAGCAGAAAACAGTGCAGAACCTGTTCTGATTGCTCGTTACGAACTGGTTCTACACTGTTTTCAGAGGACTTCTATATTAGAGGTGTTCAAAGATGTCCATATGAAGTAAAGGATTAAGAGAATCAACTTTGGTACTCAGTGCCAGTCTATTGGAAAAACAGGTCTTCATTACTCTTTACTCTGTATCCATACTGGAGCTACCCGTAAGAATCTGTAATTGATGAGTCAGTGAGGTGAGCGAATTGTTTCCAGTTGTGTTATAATGATCGACTAGCTTCATCCACATGAAATTCGGAATGGCATTGGGTATCTTGAATCTGTGGACAGAATGCACATTTTATTACATGGTAAACCAAAAATAAACAAACATGAAAATTAGATGCATACATTTCTTACACAGAGGTGGTGAGTTTGATTCTCCGCCCAGCTCCAGTCTCAGTGATGACTGATATATGACATTGTATCTCATTATCATTCATCTCTCATCGCTTATTCAAGTGGGAAAGTTATCAGTTACTTGCAGAGATAGAGTGTGCATATGGCTGTATGTTGGCAATGGGCCACAACTTCTGTAAAATTTAACCGATGTTGACAAATATCGAACACTTCTTATAATTTATAATTTTACAGCTATATACAAATGAAATGCATAGACCCTCCCAAACGTTTTTCCTTGGTAACAAATTTGATGTACAAATGGAGACACTCAACACAAACAGATGAACAGGGGTAATACTTAATTCATCTTTGCACTTCCTGGAATGGTAAGGGCCTAAAAATTTGAAATTTGAAATTTTGGCTCTGCAGACTTTTGTCCCATTACATGTTTTTCTTTCTTTTTCGATGATGCCAGGGCCCATTAGCTCAGACGGTTATGTGTCTGACTATCAATCTAGGGGTCATGAGCTTGAATTCCCGCCGGAAACAGTCTCTGTGATGATTGATATACGACATTGTGTCTCATTATCATTCGTCTCTCAACGCTGATTCAAGTGGGAAAGTTATCTGTTACTTGCAGAGATGGGGTGTGCTTAAATACTGGTTACCTTCCAGGATCCCAGGAAACAATGGTTAGGTTAACTGATCATTTGTTAGCCCTCGATGGCATAAAAATGATACTAAATATTCACCTAATCAATCTTTCACAGACTCCAGCCTCCCAATACCAGAGTACTAAAATTCCTCACATTAGAGCAAAGGTGGGTATTGTTTTAAACTTAATAATTTTTACTTCGATTGTGAAACAAGTTCTTACAACTTAGACAAATCATGATTGAGGTCTTGCTGGGTATAACCAGTATTAAGCATATGTGGATAAAGTCTCTTGCTCAAGGACACTACACAGCACACAGAGTTGTGGTGCAAGATCCTACCCACAACACTCCATCCTGGGTCCAGAGGGTCTTATCTTGTAACAGATATGTACTTTAGCTTATGAAAACTTTACACTTTACAGGTTTTGTTATGCCATTCAGTTTTATTGGTGGAGGACGAAGACCTTGAATTTATCTTAGAAGAACCACTGTCCTTCCCCCATATAGCTGGTTAACTTTCTCACTTAAGGTTTCTTAACCAAGCTGGGTGTTGGTTCGAATCTGTAACTTCAGCTGTCAAAGGGAAGTGATCTGAGATAACGCCTCAAACACCTAAGCAAAGGAAAATGATCGATAATTTTTCTTCTTCTTCAATATAAGGTAATAAAAATGTTTTTTATGTAATCAACATTATCTCTTGTTTCTTTGATATTTGTACAAAAAATAGAATGAAACCAATACAGAACTCGATGACGATCAAAGAAGTAACTTACCCAGCACTGTCATTGTCATTAAAGAACGAGTTGCCGACAAAGTCCTTTGTGACAGAGCCCATGTATTTCTCTACATTTGCCAAGTCAAACTTAGCATCACCTGAAATAAATTAAGAAGACATGAAAAAACAGAAACATGTAATACATGAAATGGTGTACGGGGCATGTTAATATGAAGAAAAGAAATACAGTAAAACCTGTGTAAATGGTCACCTCTATTTAGCAGCCACTTGTCTTAAGCAGCCATATTTGCTATTTCCCATTTCTATGCTTTCAGATCAAATTAACCTGTATTAAGCAACAATCTGTCTAAAAAGGCCACATTTACTCCTTCCCTTCACTGTCTGCTTAAGACAGGTTTAACTGTAATTATTGTTTGGGGGTGAATGTTTCAGTAAAAGTTTTATAGCTTTTATAATTTTTATGAATACAAGTTTAGTGGCACACATTCAAATTTAATTTTAGTTTTAATTTTAAAATCGACTTATATGTTGCCCATATCTCATTAACCTCCATTATATTTTTTAGATCAACATTTTGCTTAAATAAGGTTTTTCTTCAATCCCATCATATCACATAGCTTAGCTTTCTGTTTTATTGAATCTTATGTCTAAAACCAATGTTTGTGACGTATAGGATTTACTTTTTTAATTTGTCATGCGAAAATAACACAAAACAACTGGTGACGGTAATCATGATGCCGTGATCCGTTAAAACTGGTTTCTTAAGAAAATGGTCTTAATATAGAACAACTGAAGAAATCAAAATCGCAAAAGATAAATTCTCTGTAGTTCCTTAAAATAGCTGATCTGACACAGGAAACCTTTCAACTGTTGATTATCTCATCGCAGGATGATTGAAACAAAAATAGAAAAACAGCCCACGAAGCTGTGTATGAAAACTTCTTATGCTTGCAATATTTCTTATACGTGTTCTGTTAAATTAAACAAGAGCTACGCAAGCAGGTGCAGATGCTCATATTTTATTGCGATCAAGGTGTTGCATAGCGCAAAAGTATGGCAATGTAAATTTCATATTCATACAAAATTAATAGATGGGTATCATAAAACTTAGAAACTTATTTCTTTTACTTCGATTGTGAAACAATTTACTACAATTTATATAAATAACGCTCAAAGTCTTCCCGGGCAGAACCAGTACTAAGCATAATACAGTAAAGAATTGTCTTTCTCAAGGACACCACACATAGCCGTGGGAGAGGATCGAACCGACAGCCCTCCAATCCTTGGTTCAATGCTCTACCATTGGACCAAATGCTTCACTTAATGTAGACTGACTAGTTAAAAGTTTCTAGTCGCCATAAAGGTAAAATATCCAGTATGCCAGTTGTATTTTAATTGTGTTTTTTTTTAAATAAATTCATTACTAATTAGATGGCTTTTTTTTTCACAGAGTAATAAATGCCCCAAAAGTCAAAAGTTTAAGAATTTTTGCAATAACTTAGCAGAAATGCTCCCCATATTACGACAATGAGCAGAGTGCAACTACCAGTTATGTTCAATGACATTGTCGTTATTACAGGTCAAAGGTTAAAAAGGACCGGTGAACAGACAGATACAACAAATGTAAAATATTAAATGACATGGCACAGAACAATGACTTTACAAATACCACACTCATGACATCTTCAAATTTTACATCCTCCTATTGTCCAACTCACCTTTCTCAATCTGGCCGAGCAACTTTGCCTTTTCTACCAATTCCTGGATCATCCAGTGACTAGGGATTCTGGGATACCTTAGTCCTGTCTCCTCCTCCAATCGGAATCCTAGCTGCTGCAGCAACACTGCCATGTGGATGTTCTCGCCAATCTTCTCCTGGTCGTCATTGTAATATACTAATGGAATATCTCGTTCCTTACCTGAAAAAAAATACAACCTCATATTTATACTGCCAGCACATTTACAATCAATGCAGGATCACTGTATTACTCCCCAAAAATAAAAGCCCACAATGGGGTGGGTTTATTTGGATCTGAGAAATAATAAAACAAGAGTTGTCAGAAGACAACAAAGCTCGCCCCTGGGTGTCTAAGTCCAAAAAGGGCCATAACTGTGCCAAAATGCAATCTGTCTGTGTGTGTTCCATTGATGATGGTGAACACACATGCAAAGTTTCATTCACATCCAATGAGTGGTTGCATAGATAACTTAAACGCAAAAGTTTAACCTGGGTACAGACGCCGCCAATGCCCCGCCGGGGTCATGGCAATAGTTTTCCTTATACTTCTTCCCGGCAAACTAAAAATAGTTTTAAAATACACATTTTCAAGCAATCTGAACTCTTCCTGCACTGTTTTCAAAGACCTTCTTTAATTGGTGCGGGAAAACGTGTATCTATGGAGTAAAGGGATACACAACAATTAAGACGCCTGTGAGAACCTGTATTCTACTGAAACTATCTAATGTAATAATTTTATGGGTATGATGCTACAGACACCATGGGACTGTTTTACTAACCTACCTATGTCTTAAGATTTTTGTATGAATAAATTGTGACATCTAGGAATGTTTCACTTGCACAGTATTTTTTTGCAAATTTTCAAATGAATACTTTTTATAAGGTCTACTAAAATCAATTTACGCAAAACTTTAACCAGAATTTCTAAGTCAAACAAGGGTAATAATTTGCATTCTATTCATGCACGAGTTACCTAACTTAGTTATTGTAGTAAGTTTGATGACAGGGAAGTCTTGTGTAAACTTTCAAGTCAATACATGCAAAGTTTACTGGGACTTGCACACAAAACTTTAACTTAGGTGTGACATCGACGCAAGGATGAGTAGAATAGACCTCTTTATCCTTCGAATAGTCGAGCTAAAGACTGCTTCTTTTTTATGCCATTGAGGCTTAACAGACAATCAGGTAACCTAACCGCTCATTTCTGAGATCCTGGAAGGTTTACCAGTACTCAAGTGAACCCATTTCCACAAGTGATTTCCCACTTGAATCAGCAGTGGGAGATGAATGAAAATGAGACACAATGTCGTATATCCATCATCACGCAGACTGTGGCCCTGGATTTAATTTATTCAGATGCATTTCCAGTTACAGAACCATGATCTGCACACCTGTTTACCTTAAATATCAGGTTTTCAACAGCGTGGCATTATGTAAGATTTTCCAATCCTTGTGCAATAAAATCAGGTGATATTCTCTCCCAGACTATTCCAGATATCACTCAGCTCTAGCATGGTACAATCAATATTCCTGACTGAAAGTGCAGATATAAGAAGTGCCTCGAAGAGGAAATGTGTCACCAAGATTTCATCAGCTGATGTTCTTGATTTTTGCAAAACGATATTTAAGATACATTCAGTTACAGAGGAGAATCTTCTGTGGCACTTTATCAGTGGTGGTATAATTATCTGAGATTCAGGAACACCATTTTCCGCGCATTGTACTTTAGGATTTGAATAAATGAATGGGGTTTTACAGCATACCTACACATTATTATTTGACCCCAACAGGAAGGAAGATTCAAAGGTTCAGTATACATGTAAAAAAGAACAACAAATTAAATTCCAGATAAAAACAACAAATGAATATGAAGAATGAACCTAGAACCTTGATACCTACAGAGTTCCAGCAAATTCTAGCGTACCTCTCAAATTGTCGCTTCTTACGACATGCATGAGTCACAGTGATCCTATTCTTGCCATCACTCGTATGGCTCCCTGGAACTACACAGGGGTTGGTAATTTAACCATAATAGTGAACATGACAAAGAATGATAAAACAGAAATGACACCCATTAGGAAGATTCCTGCCCCTCTGCAGAGATCGACAATGATTCCATTCTTAGCCAGGACCACACATGCTTACTTTAGGATATATATAGATGTATGTTTGTTTGTTTGAGTATTTAGCACCATATTATGCCACTGAGGGCTAACAGACGATCAGTGAATCTAACCACTCTGTTTTGGGATCATGGATGTGTAACCAGAACTCAAGCATACCCATCTCTGCAAGTAACTGATAACTTTCCCACATGAATCAGCAGTGAGAGACAAATGACAGGTCTGGCTAGGTTATATGTAACACTATCATGAAGTTACTATATATGGAATCCAGTTTTGTGGTGGAGAAGATCTCCAAATGTCTTCAATATCATGCAGCTTGTTTACATAACAGCTTTCCGTTTGTTCTGGGCTCAAACCCATGACCACATCCATAATATCTACTGCGTACAGTCAAATCTGTGTAAGCGGTCAACTCTATTGAATAGCCATTTGTCTTTAAGGGAGTATATCAGGAAAAAACACTAAAATTGTCTTTAAATCATGTCAACACATCTAATTTCTGGGATCTCTAGTTGGCTGACCAGTTCCAGACACACCTCAACTCTAAAAGTCATTGGCAACTCCTCCAAATATTTTATAAGGTGGGAGGTTCATGGGAGCAAACCAAGGACCATGGAATTCAAACCCATAATCCCTGAACTGACAGTCAGATGTGTTACAGATTGAGACATTTAGCCAACGTATTGTTCGTATAAAGAAGATTTTTAAAAAGAATCCTAAATTTGAACGTTTCCCAGCCCTCTTCTACCTTCTTATTCAAATTTAAGACCTTAAATGAGCCAAATCGAAATTATCATTAAACAATGTTGTTTTTGTCGGTGTTCAACGCCTGTTTCAGCACATTTTAGATTATGTGGCATATCCAGTTTTATTGGTGGAGGAAGACCTCAGAATGAATCTGAGTAGACCACTGCCTTACCACAAGTAACTGGCAAACTTTCTCATATAAAGTTTTTGGAGTGAGCGGGACTTGAACCTTGAACCTACAACCTTAATGGTGCAAGGTCAGTGATCTTGAGACAACACCTTGGATCACTCAGCCATGGAGGACACTAGATGACAATTTTAAAGACTTCATGTACAAACAATTGATTGAATATTTAGCATCATATTATACCATCGAGGGCTAACAGACGATCAATTAACCTAACTACTGTTTCCTTGGATCCTGGAAGGTTAACCAGTACTCGAGCAGAACCGATCTCCGCAAGTAACTGATAACTTTCCCACATGAATCAGCGGTGAGAAATGAATGACAATGAGATACAATGTCGTACATCAACCATCATGGAGATTGTGGCCGGGTGGGAATTCAAACTCACAACCCCTAGTTTGATAGTCAGACATGCTAACGACTGAGCTAATTGGGCCAAGCCTCATGAACAAACAAAGAACTATAGTAATCCTTACCTGAAAAATATTTTATGACAGGCTCCTCAACAAATTTTTTTTCCATTTGTTCGCTGTCTGAAAATGACAAAATTGACATGTCAAATGTTAGCTTTAAAGCAAATTGTATAAAAACATTTCAAACTAAGTAAAGCAACAACAAAAAGATACACAAAAATACAATTCACAAAAAAAAAAAAGAAAAGAATATTATATTAGTTTCTGGTGAAAACAGTTTGTACGTCTCAACATTTTTTGTTGTCCTTTTCTTTCTCAACAGCAAAGACGCTTACCATGCAGTTTAAAAGACAATCCAACAAAGGAAATTAAATCTCCCACAAAAAAACGAAGCACAGTTTCTCTGTCATTTATATAGAACAATAAACAAAAGTGCCCTAAAGCGCTCACCTGTGGCAGAGGAGAAAATGCCAAAAGAAGGTAATTTTGATAATACCAGGCCGTACCTCAGACATTTAAATCTGGTCAGTAGATATATTATAGATATATAACTACTGTGTAAGTTTGCGAATATTAAATGAAAACTGCAAGTGCTAGAGTGCACATAACTTCAAATAACGCAATTTTTGACATTTCAAGTGCCATATGTGTAATAAGATATTATGGTTATACAACTACTGTGTAACAAAGGTGAAGATCAAATGATGATTCAAGGGCACTAACTATGACAAAAATTATCCAATTTACCCAGTTCAAGACTTGTCTTGAGATAATTTGGTTGTACAACTACTGTGCAAGTTTGATTAAGATCAAATGAAAACTGAGAGTGCTAGGGTGCACTCAAAATAAAATACATACAATTTTTTATGGTTCAAGGGCCATAACTCCAACACTAATTATCTGATTTTGCCAGTTCAAGAATTTATCCAAGATATCATGGTTATATAACTTCTGTGTAAATTTGGAAAGGATCAAATTAACAAGAGCTGTTGATAAGACAGCACGCTTGACTCTTCAAATATTTGTCAACGTATAAATTTGATTGAGACTGATGACAAATCTAAGCAAACAAGAGTTGTCTGACTTACAACATTCAGTAAGTCTTATAACTGCGATACCTTGTATGAAGTTTCAATCCAATACATTCAGTGGCTGCCGAGTTAAAAAAAATTAAGTCAAACAAAGGCCATAATTTGCAAAAAAATCTGGCAAGAGTTATTTTATTAATTTAATTACTTTATTAACTGCATTGGTTTCATGAAAAGCCATACATAAAGTTTCAATCAAATACATTGAGTGGTTGCTGTGATATGGACTTGATGGTACTTACTCGCAAAACTTTAACCAAAATTTTTAAGTCAAAGAAGGGCCATCATTTTCATATATTCATGCAAGAGTTATCTACCTTATTTATTTTAGTAGGTCTGATGACTAATGACTAGGAAATCTTGTGTGAAGTTTCAAATACATGTACATTAAATGGTTAGTCAGATATGAACTTGATTGTACTTGCAAGCAAAACTTAAACCAGAATTTCTAAGTCAAACAAGGGAAATAATTTGCATTATATTCATGTTAGAGTTATCTCACTTGGTTATTGTAGTAGGTTTGATGACTAGGAAGTCTTGTGTGAAGTTTCAATCAAATACATTGAGTGGTTGGCAAGATATGGACTTGATGATACTTGCATGCAAATCTTTAACCAGAATTTCTACATCGAATAAGGGCAATAATTTGCATTATATTCATGTAAGAGTTATCAAACTTAGTTATTGTAGAAGGTTTGATGACTGGAAAATCTTGTGTGAAGTTTAAACACATGCAATGGTTACTGAGATCATAGTAACTTGCACACAAAACTTTAAGCAAGGTGTGACTGAGATGCCCACCCAAGGGTGAGTAGAATAGCTCTCTTTAATCTTTGAATGGTCAAACTAAAAAGTAAGGAACTTACCAATTTTAATGTATGCAGTTTCTAGCAGGGTCTTCTGTATGTATTTCAGCTGTTCTGAAAGTCCCTGCTCCTTCACCTGCAACACACAGTGAGGGATGACCTTTTCCTCGTCCATCGATGACAATTCTGACAGGAAACTCAGGCTTGCCTTTTGTGGTGTACTCTCCTTATTCTCTCCATGGACAGATGCCTGCGAAAGAAAGTTGAATGTATTTCATTTGTTTACGAGATACTTTCTTTGTGTGTGTTTTTGTGCTGTTTATTCTTATTCTTTGAAGAAGGATAAAAAGAAGAACAAGGCAAAATAATTCTGAATTTTGAAAACTGCCGTGAAATCATTAAATTTCGCTGGTATTAATTTTCGTGGCTTTTGGTTCATGGCCATATTCATGGGGGCATAATTTCGTTGAAAATGAATTTTAGAAAAAACAAGAAATGTCACTGTTAAGTGTCACATGCCCCCCAACATGTCATGATGTTATGTTGAACTTTTGTAGCAAGTATCATTAAAATTCATCTATGCATGACAAAGTTACAGGCCAGAAACGAAATCTCACATAAACTCAAAGTGTTGTCAAACAAACTGAAATTGTGACCTTGACCTTTGAGGTACGGGTGTGGGTCTTACTCGCGACACGTCATCATGTTCTGTTGATCATTTGTTGCGAGTATCAACAAAATCCATCTATGCATGACAAAGTTACAGGCCGGAAACAAAATACTGGACGGAAGGACGGACGGACGCTGCGATTACTATATGCCACCCAAAAATATTTTGGGGGGCATAAAAATGTTTTAGTTCGATCTTTGAATTTGAGTATTTCTATTACATACTGCATTTTAATAACTGACCTGTACCAGTATAAAGTTGCTGTCTGCACTTACACATGCAGTAATAAATGCCACTCAACATGCGGTTATCCTGGGGAGAGGTTTAAATTATTCGGTTCTTTGGTTTTTGATCAAACTATTATGAATACAACAATTGATTTGCAGAGGACAATTCACAAGTTGAAGATATAAGTAGGTCGAGACCAAACGCAAATTCACTTGTTAGAAATATTTATTCCTCGTTGACAAAAAGAAATAAAATAAAAAAATAGCCGAATATGTTATTTTTCATTGAATAATAGAAATCTTTACTGCATTTATTCGCACGCATATTTTCTTATTTAAAAACAGTTACTTGAAACAATGCTGGAAAAATACTTCAAGCTGATGTTAAATGGGTTGTAATTGACACATTCTGGAAATAGTCTATTTGTGCCAAAAAAAGGCAATCTTGCAGGTGCTCGAGTGTACCTATATTCAAATAATGCATTTTTTGTTGATTAAAGGATCATAACACCGAACATTAATTATCCAATTTGGCCAGTTCAAGAACTTGTCCAAGATAGTTTGGTCACATAACAACTGTGTTCGAGTTCAAGAACTTCGTTCAATCTATGGTTAAATAATAACTGTGTAAGTCTGTCAAAGACTAAATGAAAACAGCAAGTGCAAGATCAAGGTCAAATAAGGTCAAATAATGCAATTTTTGACAATTCAAGGGCCATAATTCAGACATTAATTACCAAGTTCAGCCAGTTCAAGAACTTGTCGAAGATATAATGGTTATATAACAACTGTGTAAGTTTGGCGAGAATCAAATGAAAAATGCTGGTGCTAGAGTGCACACAAGGTCAAATAGTGCAGTTTTTGACGATTGAAGGGTCATTACTCTGACATTAATATTCTGATTTGGCCAGCTTAAGATCTTGTCCAAGATATTATGGTTATATAACAACTGTGTAAGTTTGGCGAGAATCAAATGAAAAATGCTGTTGCTAGAGTGCACACAATGTCAAATAGTGCATTTTTGAGTGTCTCATGGGCCATAACTCTGACATTAATAATCTGATTTGGCCAGTTCAATAACTTGTCTGCAATATTATTGTTATATAAATACTATAGAAGTTTAGTGAAGATCAAATGAAAAATATGGGTGCTCAAGTGCACACAACAAAAAAGTTAACGAACGGACAATGTACAACAGGCGATCAGAATAGCTCACCTTGAGCTAAAAAATCTGGCATATTTGTCTCCACGAGTCATCGCGTATGACGTAACGTCTCAAAATAATGTCATTTAATCATGACAAATCAACATCATTTATAAACTTGGGCAAGTCTGACAGTACTATAAAATCATGAAAGAACCAATCATATGGTTGCATTGTGGCTTGGTAGAAACGACGCAAAGCTCGTGTAATATCCCACATAAAAAGCGAGTATCGAAATGGAATACGCGTGGGTATCCGACAATGCTTTAATGGAGAAGGATAAGTATTATATACCTGTATGGACTGGAGGTCCTTGTCGGTAGACATGAATGTTTCCATTTCTTCTGGGGACAACCATCCTAGCTGACACAACTGACTTACAACCTAGAAATCAGAAACATCTCAAATTTAGAATTCTTCGTAAAATTCAGAAACAAGAAAATCATGCCTCAAGTTTAACAAAAGTGCAAAGAACTCCGCATAACTTTGTTCTTTGCATTTATATTTTACTTTTAGGTGAAATTCCTTTTACATTTTGAAAAAAATGAAACATTTTTATTTCCCGCAAAAACAGACTGATCTCCCGATATATAGTTTATACATAAGGGCCTCAGGGCAAAACTAGTCCAACTCATATAGACATAGATGGTAGATAGACTATTTTTGCACCAAGCCCTCAAAATTTATTCCATGCTACTAAAATTGCATTTATAAAAGAAAAACCTGGTCGAAATATTTGCCCCAAACAATAAACATAAAAATCTACTTTCTTGATTGATACCCTGCTTGGCTATGAAACTCAACATTGAAAAGTAAAGTGTCTTTATGACGGCACTTTAATCTGCTTGGTAACATTGGAACAAAGTTTAAAACTAGCTAAAAACTCATTTTTAGTTCAGACATCTTGATACCCTCGTTGGCAATATTGCACTGCATCTCAACAGTGTAAGGTAAGTGTCTTATGACGGCACCTTAAGCTGCTCGGTGACATTGGAACCAGTTTAGACTTCTTGATACCCTGGTTGGCAATTTGCTCTGCACCTCAAAAGTGTAAGGTAAGAGTCTTATGATGGCACCTTAATCTGCTCTATGGCATTAGAACCAGTTAGGACTTCTTGATACCCTGGTTGGCAATTTGCTCTGGACATTAATACCTCTTACAGTGGCAACTTAACCTGCCCTTAACATGGAACCCAAGTTTAATAAACTAAACTTCAAACTCACCTCCAGTTTAGATTTCTTGATACCCTGATCGGCAAACTGTTTTACCATTTGACCAAGAAGATCTGGCTGGCCTTCCAAATCTGCGAACCATACAACAAGCTTATCTTCCTCCTCGTCCGTCCATTTGCCCTCCTCGGACACACCTGCTTCACTGCAAGCAGAGGGGGATTTAATTATTTGTTTAGGCCTAAATTAAAATATTGTTTGTTTCCCCTTGCACAACTGACCCACGAAAAAAGCACCGACTGAAAAAATTTTATTCGGAAGAACTATTTGTATTACTTTTTTTTTTTTTTTCGACCACTCCGGGCTTGTCTTAAAAATTGGACAAGCGAGTTTTCAAAATACACAGGTCTGCAAATATCTCTATTCTATACAACACATGTGAAACTGTTGATTATAGACTGTAACTAATCAGTAGAAACAATTGACCCCGCGGTAATTACCGCATGCCCAATATTGCGACTTCGGAAAACCTTCCATACATATTCAATTATCTGTTTTTATCTGTATAATTTTCTTTGGCATGATTAAAATATAGTATTGAAAACAACAATTAACATAAATTGTCTTTTTTAATATTTGAAATATAGTTGACTAGTTGCACTTTTCTAGATATTTGAAGGCTATCATAGACTGCTTTTATTTATCATACTGACAAGTTCTCTTGGATGAACTGAATAGCTTTGTAAGCATGACATTGCCATTGTTTATGTTATGACATTTAGCAATCATTAGAAATAATATTTTGAATTGACACCTGCTCCCACACTGCCACAGAGCGGACAGAACAGAAATGATAGTCAATAAAGAAACAAAGACTAAATACAACACAATAAGTCGGGTCATACATATAGAGACATAGTCAGTTCTCCCTGAAATTCTTTCACTTCTCCTGATCTTATTCCAACTCTAAACCTTGTGATTTACACATGCATAACGCTATGGGGAGCTAACCTTATGTAAAAATTAATACATTTAAGTCAATTGATGTTTAAATATTTTATAATATACCGCAAAGTGTATTGGTAATAAAAATCTGGGCAAGTGAATTTTTGGTCAGGGCAAGTTAGTACTACAACTGCTGGTTTATTTTGATATTGAAACAATGTTCAGAAACTGTATATATAGAATAACTAATATTAGAAAATTTGACTGCAGTTACTAAAACTGTTGGCATTTAAAATGCCTATGAACTATATTAAATAATGCCAACAGATTAATACTAATCATTCTATATACAGTTTCATTTTTTATATAGTTCTGTAGGCATTTTTAAATGCCAACAGTTTAAGTAACTGCTACCAATTCACTTATACTAGTCATTCTATAAACAGTTTCATTTTGTCAATCAAAATAAACACAATTCAGTTTATTATAAATATCACCAAATAACTGGCAAACTTTCTTACATTCTATATCAATTTGGCTGCTCTCTATTTCCAATATTTTGACCTGATGAGTCTTTATCAAGGATGAAAGACAATTAGTAATCTCATCTTACTGACTAGAATAATCCTGACACAAACGAAGATAATGAAAGTGATTTATATGCTAGACGTGACGTCAATGCAACTTTCAATTAAAAGATGTTTCCTATTTGTATTTTCATCCTAGATAAAAATCCATCAGGTCGAAGAATTGGAAAAAGAGAGTAACCAAGAGCTCGAACCAAAAACCTCAAAATTGACAAGTAAGTGGTTGTTAAGCCACAACTCCTAAGACCACTCAACCATGACATGTATATTAAAATTCTCATACACAAAATGCTTGACCCTGTATGGGAAACTAGCTTATCTCACTAATGTGATCATAAATGAGTGCAGGAAGCTCATCTTGTCCATTTGGCGAGAATATAAGAATCTTAAATGGGTAAGAGAGCTTCCATCCTTTCCACGGGATGGAATTTTGTATCCGAAACAAAAAAGTTATGAACATTTTTTTTCTTGCATACCAAATACATTGACTTACTATTCGAACCTAATTCATCATTATATAGACAACGGTCACTTTTATGACGCTAAAGTAGATCACTTGCGTAATGTATTTTATATGTTATGTCATAGTTGATTTCAATGTCACAGCGCGAGAATTTTATCTTGGCCCTAGGGTGAGACAATAAGTTGAAGGTTCAAATATAAAGTCCCATGGGAAAACTTTATTTGCAGAAAACAGTTATCCCAAGGGACGGAATTTTCTATCTGAACAAAAAAAGCTATGTAAGATTATTTTTCTTGCATACAAAACACTTTATAATTATTTTAATTAAAAAGTATTATCAAAATTTTTAGATGTCAAATTAAATATTATCACGTCATGTGTTTTAATACGTCACGTCATAAATAGTTCCCGCATCACAGCATGGTAGGATGAGTGCGTGGAGGGGGGGGATGAAGGATGAAAATTCAGTACCCGGTAAAAATATGCAGATATCCTAGTCTGGTATGCAAGAAAGAAAGATCTAACCATGGTTAAAATTAAGAAACCCTTATCCTGTATGCATGAAAGATATATCTGAGACTTGGTAAAATTGGTATATATCCTTATAAGGTATGAGACTTGGTAAAATTGGTATATATCCTTATAAGGTATGGGTAGCAGGTACATACCCATATGTGGCCATGTCTTCTTCCTGGCAATCACTGTACAGCTGCATCGCACAAGATAGAGGGTTTTCCTCAGCAGTAGACAGAAATGTCTGTGTCACATACTCCATCAGGTCATTCATCTCCTGAAATATTGATTGATTGATTGATTGAATATTAAGTGTCATTTTTATGCCATCGAGGGCTAACAGATGATCAGTTAACCTAACCACTGTTTCCTGGGATCATTAAAGGCTAAATAGTTCTTGAGCACACCCCATTTAAGCAAGTAACTGATAACTTTCCCACTTGTATCAGTGGTGAGAGACGAATGATAATGAGATACAATGTCATATATCAATCATCACGGAGACTGTTGCCGGGCGGGAATTCGAATTCATGACCTCTGGATTGAGTCAGACGCGTAACTGACTGAACTAATGGGTCCCAGTTCTGCCGAAATAACAAGCAGCAAATAAATCGATCATCGTCGGCATGGATGGATGGGTGGGTAAATTGATGGATGAGTACATGAATGGGGTGAAAGGATGCATAGATTGGATTAAAGGACAGGCAGAGAGACGGATTAAAGTAAATGAATAAATGAATGATGGAATAAATGAGTTTACCTAAGAGAAGACCAGACTAATATAGAGATGAAATATTCATGATGGAATGAATGAGTTTAACTAACAGATGACTGGACTAATAAACAGATAAAATATTCAAGATTTACTCACATAAAATTGGCTAATTATGTACTTAAATACCAAGAAGGAATGTAAACTGGTTAATGCGTCAAACTAACTGTGTCCTGTTAATGTCCTTCCTCTAGTAACTGACAAATTTTTTCATATACAGATTTGGAGAAAACAGGACTCGAACAGATGACCTATATAAATATCTACTGAGTTAAACATTTATTGGTGAAGCTCGACTCTATGTAACATAGAGAATATATATGTGAGTCATTCTCGAGAAAACAGCAAACATTTTCCAATATTAAATGCTTCATTTTGTTCCATTTAAAAAAATTGAAAAACAAAAGAAATTGTTCACGTGCCTCTTCCATTTGTCATACTTGTTTTAAAAAGGCAGAAACAATAAGAGTTTTATCGCATGTTCATTAGAGATTTATTGCTATTACTAATTAACGTCACGTTCTTTTATTTGCAAAGTGACAGACAGTCGTAAAGTTACAATGCTGCATATAATTACTTGGAATTTATTGTATAAAACTGGTGTAAAACATCTAATAAATGTATAAGCACTCTTCAATTAGCCGCAGTTATGTACGGCAACACATAATTATCACGTACTGTTTAGAAACTTCACCAATACAGATAGTACATTTCACTCAGATATCTATAAAAGGACTCTCTGGTAACAAAAGACCTTTGGATCACGCACTGAAAAATTATAATAGAGTTATGATCTTTTTTCTCAGCACTAAACTAATTTAATATGATGCTGTGTGAACAATTCCTAATGAGCCGGTCATCAAAAAAATCATCTTATCTGTTAATTAACATCTTGTGAGTGTAAACATCTTGTAAGCGTACATATCTAGGAGAATGGCTCATACACCCATTATTTACACTTGTGAATTTTCACTTTTAGGGGTAGCTTCGAAAAATGGAAAAAAATGCATCAATAATTCAAATCTAGGTCATGAAATTTTGACAGTAGAAGACAAAGATGGCACTCTTAAGGCCATTTAAAAATAAATGTTTGTTTGCTTTGCTCCGACCCAGTATTTTTCATGTGGGTATATAAGAATATAATCCCTTTAAATGGACTGATCTGAATCTGAATCTACACGGCATATAGCCTATTACAGCATATTACAGAACTGTTCTGTAATAATGTTTACCATTTCTGAATCTAATATCAATTGAATTTAACCATGATTGACGTCAACATGAAGAAAGCCGGTAATATTACATTTGCGTCAGGGACTATTTCCATTGTTGATATGTTAATTAGTATGGAAACTCCTACAAGGGACTAATTTCATTGTTGAGCAATACGCTAATTAGTATGAACGCTCCTACAGCCTTTGTAGTAAATAACAATCGTGTGCAGACATCAAATATCAAAAGTAAACTCAAAATCGTTTTCACATCATTAGTTTTATTTTTCGTACATTGAAAAGTTACTTTCATCTGTCATCTGACATATCCATGAAAAAAAAAACTCGACTTCCACAATCATACGATTCTAAGAGTAAATCTGTGGTCTCAAAAAAAAAAAAAAAAAAAAAATCAAAAATTTTGAAAAAAATAAAAAAAAATAAAAAAATAAAATCCTCACGCCCTCCTGGTTTTTAAGAAAAATTTGGATGGTAATTTAGCAATTAATTTATAATGACCTTAATGCAGAAGTGTACTAAATATGTAAACAAAAACAATGCACTTATGACTGTGACATTTACAAAGAGTTCTCTGATTTTAATTATTATACAAAAACCTGCATGAGAGCCACCTTGTGGCATTGTATATCACAGTGCCATGGGGCTTAAAGATAGCTTGCTGTGTTCCTATCAGATTCTTTGACATCTGGCATAAATTATCAATAATCTGTACACTTATATTATAAAGTCTCAGGTTTCGTCTAAATCTTGTTTTGATACCGCACTTTCTTGTTTAATACCAACAAATTTTGAACATTCACAAAAATGAAAACACTTAAAAACACATGTTTGACTGCAATTTTGGACCACGTCATATTTTTTGTCAACATCACACGACGCTTGCTTAACATTGTCCAAAATCACAAGCAATTGTTGTCTAGTTTTAAGTGTCTCATTTTAATTTAAATTAGAATTTATAAAAAAATTATCCTGAACACCATCTGTCTCTTTCAATTATATTATAGTAAAATGAATTAAGTTTAATGTAAGAACTTGTACCGGAGCGTTTTTGCGCAATCAGATGTGAATGTTTAAAATTTGTGTTTTAAAACCCTTGAAATGATGGTTATATGGACATGCAACACAATTTGTGTTTTTTCTCATTAAAAGTTACAATCTTATCAGAGGAAATAGAATATGTGATTTAAAAAATATTGTCAATTTTGCATTAATATTTGTAATTTCATAAGAGATACGAAAAATTTGTATCACCAGAGGAAACTGTTTAAAAAAAACTGTGGCACTTTACCAAAAATGAAACAAACTGAAATTAAAGGCAAGACTTCATAGTCAAGTGTTATTTATGCCAATGTAAAGAAATAGACAAGAACACCACAAGCTTCCTTCAGGTTGTTCACGGCGTTCCTATCAGATTTTTTATAATCTGGCGTAAATTATCAAAAATCTGTACACATTTACTATTAAGTACAAGCTTTTGTTTTAGCTTTTTTTTTTTTTAAATATTGTCCTGCAGAATCTTGTTATCAGTACCCCGTAGTGGTACATGTTTTTCAGACGATTTTCACTGTTTTTCTCCCTACAAAATGGTCAATGTTAATTGAAAATTGTTTTTTCATATTACTTATTTTATTTCCTTTGGTATTAAATTTTAACTTACATTTTTTTTACGTGTTGGTGTTTTTTTTTTAAACTGTATTATTTCCTTAACACAGATAAAATGCAATTTGTGTTACCTTTACATCTAATCATTAGGGCAGAGTTGATTAAAACGCAGGTTTAAAAACAATGAATTTTGAACATTTACGGTTGATTGCGCAAAAAATCTCTGGTACAAGTTTTTGAATTTCACAAATTTTAAATTTTATCCATTTCACTACAATATGACTGGATAAAAAGAGGTGTTTTTTTTCATTAATTCAAATTAAAAATGAAACCCTTAAAAACACACGACGTTTGCTTGCTATTTCTGACAACATCGTATTTTACGTAAGTATTCTTTGACAAAAAATCTAAAAGAATTTTGTAATAAATTAAAAGCAATGGATAGAAATAAACAAAAAAACAGTATTCAGGATGAAATACTTTTAAACGATGTAACTCCTTCAAAAGAAATATTATTTTATTTTAGAAAAAGAGGGCCTGAGGATGCTCTACTGATTCAAATTTCGCAACATTTACCCTCTTTGGGGGGGGGGGGGGGGGGGTCCTCTTAACAACTTATGGATAAATACACCCATCACACCTATACTGAACAAAAACTTAATTGCTATGAAATGGAAATACTTTAAATTCCCATACCATTCATCTGTAAAACAAATATAGTCCCCGTACAGAACCCTTATACAACCCAGCCCTTTGATTCGTCAGAACTTCAATCACCCAAGAATTTAATATGAGCAGAAAGGCTTTAGATTTTAAAAAGAAGTTTCGTTGTACATTTATATTAAATATGAACTAGTTTGACTGAAAGGTTATTTAGAGGAAGCTTTGTGAAAATTCCCAATTTTAACCTTATTGCCACACCCATCCCCTGGCTCCTTATGGAAATTCAATCCTCTTTATTGAACAAATTAAAATTTATTATTACTAGATAATGCTTTAGATCTCAAACTGAACAAATTATTTTCACAAATGGAAGAAAAAATGAGAATTTACCATTTTCCCATAGTATTCCTATGTAAAACTCAAAGACCTCTTAAAGGGCCTCTGTACATCCCAGTGCCCCTTGATTTAGAAGTCTTAATCATAGGGATAATTTATATCAAATTTGAACAAATTTGACTGACCGGTTGTTGAGAATAAGATTTATGACAATATTAAATTTTAACCATTTTGTGACCCCCATCTGGGCCCTTTTAGAAAGTCAATCCTTCGTTTCGAACAAAACCATATTTGTTATGATAAGAAGATGCTTCAAAACCCAAACTGAATAAAAAAAGTCATAAATGAATGAAAAAAAAGAGAATTTTCCGTTTTCCAATAGTATTCCTCCTATATAAAACTCAAAACCCCTTACAGGGCCCCTATAAATACAAAACCCCTGATTTGTACAAACTTTAAACCCATAATCTATATCAAATATGAAAAAATTTGACTGATCAGTTGTTGAGAAGAAGATTTTTGAAAAATTTCTATTTTAACCCTTTTTTGACCCACCCTGGCACCTCATAGAAAATCAATTTTCCTTATTGAACGTACAGATTTATGCTAATATACGCCAGATGAATGCCACATACAACCTAAAATAAAACAAACACATTATAAAAAAAAGAAAGATAAATGAAAATATTGATTTTCTCTCAAAACAGGAAGCAAAACGTCTATAGTTTAAAATATCTCACCATTAATTCTACAAAAAAAATGAACGACACGATAGGTGACATCTGACACTCACTGATTTTATTTGCAAAACTTATTTTAAGAACTTGAGTCGAGAAAGATCTCAAGATGAGATGATGAATGAAGTTAAAACCTGACAACTAGATATACTCAGGGGAAAAATGCACCTCTTAAATACTTGTTATTTTAGTACAGATAATGTCATCCAATTTCAATGAAAGTTTATCCCTTTACTCCATAGATATGCGTTTTCCCGCACCAATCACAGAAGGCCTTTGAAAACAGTGCAGGAAGAGTTCAGATTGCTCGTAACGAGCAATCTGAACACTTCCTGCACTGTTTTCCACACTGTCAGTTAATATAAACATAATTCACCCATTGCTGATATGTGGTGAATTAATGCTTTCAATATTAGAGGTGTCCAAAGGTGTCTATATGAAGTAAAGGGTTAAATATGTTAAGAGTGCCACAGTGCCATCTCTATCTTCTATTGTCAAAATTCCGTGACTGAGACTTGAATTTTTTATACATTTTTTTCTCCATTTTTTGAAGCTACCCCAAAAGTGAAAATTCACAGGCGTCAAAAACAAGTGTATGAACCATTCGCCTGGATACGTATACTGTTTATTGATGCCTGTGAAGTTTCACTATTTTGGGTAGCTTCTAAAAATGGGGAAAAAATGCATAAAACATTCAAGTCTCAGTCTTGAATTTTTGACAGTAGAAGCTGTATTTCTACAGGTACATGCAGGCGACACATCATCATGACATGTTGACCACTTGTGACAAGATATTTTAAAATCCGTCTATGTAAAAAAAAGTTTCAGACCAGACATGAAATATCAAACTCAAAGTGTGACCTTGACCTTTGTGGTAAGGTTCTGGGTCTTATACGTGACACGTCGTCATGTCATGTTGATCAATTGATTGATTGAGTCAAGTGTTTTTGAAATCCATACATGTATGACAAAGTTACACACCAAACTAGAAACCTCAAACAAACTCAAAGTGTGACCTTGACCTTTGAGGTACAGCTTTGGGTCTTACCCCAAGATGATGAATTGAGCAAAGTGTTTTTAAAATGTATCCATAGGTGATAAAATTACAGACTGGACATGAAATCTCAAACAGACTGAAAGTGTTGTCAAACAAAGTTAAAGTGTGACCTTGACATTTAAAGGTGGAGTCTGGGTGTTAAGCGTTACATGTCGTCATATTATATTGATCATTTGTAGCAAGTATTTATAAAATCCATTTATGCATGACAAAGTAACAGGCTGGACACGAAATATCAGACGGAAGGACTGACAGATGGAAGGACGGACGGACGGACACTGCGATCTTGCCCATGTAATCTGGAGCAATACCATATGCAATTATAAAAACATGACATCAACAATTTTGTTGAACCATCTTGTCCACTGGTAACCTTTTCAGGGATATTAAGGGCGTATAATTCAGGATCTCTGTTCCAAGTTTAGAATAAACTGGGTCACCTTATTGCGTGTGACACAGAGTACCAGAAAGAGCAAAGTAGTTTTATTTAGGTCACCATTAATTCTATTAAAAAATTAAATGGCAGCGAGATCACAGGGTGACGATTGCCACTCACTGTTTATAATTGCAAAACACAGCAGGAATTCCCAATCTGAAAATTACGAGACAAGCTGTTAATGAGATTATTTTCACAGCTGCTATACATTAGGGAGGATGACAAATCTAAAACCTGAGACGACAACCTCCGGAATTATTTCTGGAATAAGAGATATTTAATTCAAATAATAGTTCCTGTGCGCTACCAGCAACTCTTCATAGATATAATTTTCAAAGTCATATGAAATGAATTCCTATATAGCCCACAATAATTACTTTCAATGCATTTTTTTTTTTTTTGAGACCAATGAACCACTTTTTTCTAAATATAAATCACATTTTTTTTCTCTTAAGTTTTTAGTCTTAAAGGGAGTAAATCAGAAAGAATTAATATAAATGTTTAAAAAAATTTTTTTATTAAAACTTATACAATGTATCACATTATCATTAATAAATACAATCCCAATGGTTTGGTATATCAAATTCACCAAAACGTGACAAAATCGATATTTAAATTGAAGTGGTAAGCTTGAAACGAAATAATAGGCATCACTTATTATAAATACTGTTTGGCGACCTTCACATCATCATTTTAACTCTTTCTAAGATGAAACCGGTTTTACTACGTGTATAACGGATGAAACTGTGAAATCAAAATGAAATCACCCGACTCATTTATTGCATCATAAAAAGTTTTTTTTAAACGAGAAACCTCCGAGAAGCTTAATTGCATTACAGGGAATTACATTGCAATAAAGCTTCTTTCTTGCTATAGGCTTTGGGAAGACTCGACATTTGAAACTTAAAAGTATTACTTTAATGCTGGAACAGTTCCCAGTTTCACGAATGTACTCAAGACTGGTATAAGATTTTTGGTTTGAAACAGTTTACCAACATTATGCAGTTCTGGCACTATATCAATTTGTAAAAAAGAAAATAAAAAATAAAAAATTGCTACTCATAGTTAAAATACTAGCACGACTCCACAACTTTTATAAAAATTTTAATATATTATATGAACTTGAACATCGGGTTTAATTTAAAAATTAATATTTCCTTATGGTGACATAGGCATTAAGATATACTGGATGTCTGAAAACATAATAAAATTCAACACTGCCATGTTAAAGATGAGTCTGGAATAACTAAATAACCATATTTTTTTGGATTAAAAGGCAATCATAATGACAGCATCATAAAACACTGGAATACCATAAAAGCAATAAATAATTATGCCCCCTACAGGTTTACCAGTTTACCAATTTTATTGCCATACCACAATTTTTGTCTGACAGAATATATAAATGACCTACATTATCTCCTATTCGCATACAAAGTTTCATAAAACCTAGCTTCTTTTTTAGTAATGTTTCCAGAGGTGTGTTCTGACATATGGATATTTAAGTGGCTTCTTTGCATCCAGCTGGTTACTTGTGTAATTTAAGCCAAACAACAGATTTTAGCCACATAAAAGCATTTTTTAAATGTCTAGAAATGGCCACATAATATCTTTTCAACTGCTTTACAACTGTATGTAAGTAATTACTAACTTTAAACCTTAGACTTAAATACTTGTTCGTGTCTGCAGATGGACTGATGTGTGTGCAGAGCTAGCTTAATTCCCCATGGGTGATGGATGGAGAGTAATTGAATTGACAACAATGGTTATCCAACAATGAGTACCGTTACATGTTTTCTTAGCTTCATCCTTGGTCTGTGTCCTATTAAAGACTTAAAGACAATGGCACTAAAAGTTTCCTCACATGGCACTCAGCATTTAGAGAAAAGTTCCAGGGGTCTTATTCACCAACCATTCTTGAGAATATTCTTAAGACTTGGGCTTGAAAATCCAAATTTCAACCTTAGATATCTAGTTAAGATAGAATAATTGTGAGAGTTTATTTGACTTTATGTTAGGTGTCCCTGCATGCATGCAAATATTGACTTAACACAACTCAAGTCTAAGAATATTCTTAAGAATGGTAGGCGAATCATATAGCACCCCAGGTCCGATTGGCCAAGCGTCAGTATTATGTGACTGGTTTTGGCTTTATATTGTGTTTCTGAGCACTAAAATCACCGTCTGATGTAGATATCAACATGATTAGTTATACTTTTCAAGTTAGTCATTAAAAATAAAATATATATGCTATATAAACAAGAGGCCCAAGAAAGCCAGAGGACGTTCCACTGGCTCATAGTGGCCATAGCACTTTTTGAAATTTCACAATTAAATTGACAATATTAACTCTCTTTAGGGGTTGTTTTAAACCTTTATGGATACCCCAACCGCACCCATACTGAACAAAACGTTAATCCCCAGCCCATTGATTTGTCAAAACTTCAATCTATATTTTTTGGTAATGGCAGCCATCTTGTATTTCAGATCGAAAAATAAAATCTTCTGTATAGACTCCTATACAATAGAAACACTCATGTGAAGTTTGAATTTAATTGGCCTCTAGGATTAAGAGACAGTGCTGCTAACAGACAACAGATGACACACAATGGAAAAAGGATAAAGGTAGGTAGTAAACTCTAAAAACAATATTTTTGATTATTCACCATTTTATCCCTTTTGGGGTCCCTGCTGAACCGTTATGGATATCAAATACCCTTTAAATGACCCAGTCTCAACTGTTATGACTAAACAATTTTCAAGACCCCAAGATAATTGAAATAATATGCAAAATAGTTGAGAAAAACAGAGTTATTTGTTTTCCAGTAGTATTCCTATGTAAAAATCAGAAGTCCCTTTACTGGGTAACAATCGATCCTAGGCCCCTTTATTTGAATAATTTGAAACTCCAAGTCATAGGGAACATTTATACCAAATAAGAACAAATTTGGTTGGATGGTTCTTGAGAAAAATACTTTTAAATGTAAATTTCCCTAAGTTAAACTGACATGTCCCGAGGGTGGGCCCAATTTTGAATCTAGTTAATAGAGGGATACTAGCTACTACCACAAGTCTGGGCTTCAAAATCACCCTGCGATTTATATGTGAGGGCGGTTTATAATTGTATATTTATACAGTAATATTAAGCTTAATTAATGTTAAACATCAAATTTCAAAATAACTAATAAATAGTAGTCTGCAGTTCAAAGTATTTGAGACCAAAAAAGTAGTAAACATGGTTTTATTTCCTTTGAAGACTGTTAAACTATCAAATAAACCAAACTGTGAAAGTAAAAAAAAATCAGTACTAAATTAAATCTGAATCATTTTTCTTTATAAATTTAGAAAACAATTTATTAACGCACAAGAGAGGAATCAGTTGTTACAAATCAATGGAAGCCAATGAAAATTCATGAAAATGTTTGTTATTCATAAACAAGTTGTTTACTTCTTTATAAAAAAAAGTCTTCAATTACTGGTTATGTCACTTACAGGTAGTGCAAATTATTCATTTAGTTTGTATCTATATTTGGAGAAGCTTCATATTTGAACAAAAATTGTTATTTTGTTTTGCTTGAATATTTAGCTTCATTTTTTAAGCCATTGAAGGCTAACAGACAATCAGTTAACCCTTTATTCCATAGATACGCATATTACCACACCAATCACTGAAGGCCTTTGAAAACACTGTTTTCCACTCTGTCAGTTAATATAAACATAATTCACCCAATAATTCAAAAGCCTTCTATATTAGGTGTCCAAAGGCATCTATATGAAGTAAAGGGTTAACCAAACCACCCTCTCCTTGGATCCTAAAAGGCTAACATGCACTAGAGCACACTCATCTCCGCAAGTAACTGATAACTTTCAACTTGAATCCACAATGAGAGATGAACGGAAATGAAACACAACATCAATGTAATATATCAATCATCACGGAGACTGTGGTTGGGTGGGAATTCAAACTATTGACACCTCTAGATTGACAGTCGGACCTGCTACCTACTGAGCTAAACAGGTCTGGCATATTATTACAAACAGCATTAATAGGGCATTTTACAAATACATTGAATCAGGTAGACAAGATGTGATATTATGAGGAGAATATATTTAAGTCCAAGAAAATAGCCAAGTCAATTATTGTATCATTCAGTGAAGACGTGATGAGCAGTTTGATTGGTTACAGAAATCATACAAATCAATTATGATATTATACTATTCATTCAACATGGCACATCGTCATGTCACGGTGATCACTTACGTGACTTTGGCCTTGCATGCAACACATCATCATGTCATGGTGTTCATTTGTGCCAAGCTATTTCAAAATACCCCATTGAATGGAATAGTAACAAACTTGGCATGAATACAACTTTCTCTCTCTCTCTCTCTCTCTCTCTCTCTCTCTATATATATATATATATATAGGAGCTATGGACTTGTGTCTTACATGCAACATATCATCAGTCAACTGGGTTACAGGTCAACTGTAATTTGCTCAGGATTTTGGTAGTCACTCGAGTGACGCAAAAGGGGGGGGGTACCAGTAACTTTTTGAATGAGTAAAAAATACAATGTTAGTATGATGGCATCTTTGTGATGATTGATATATGACATTGCTCTCATTATCATTCGTCTCTCACTGATTTAAGTAGGAAAATAATCAGGTTCTTGGGGTGTGCTTGAGTACTGGTTAACCTTCCAGGATCCCAGGAACAGTAGTTAGGTTAAAAAGGAATAATTTGCATTTCATTGGTTGGACGATTTTGTTTTACTGGTGAAACATCACGCTGCCATTAGGTTCATGCGACGTTTGCCGTCAGTTGCCATAAAAATGCGTGAACTTATTCAGTTTGATGACATTGTCACTGTTAGATTCATCAATGCGTTTAATTTGGTTTTTAAATATCAAAATGTCAAAAATAATGTATATAGTTTTATCTAAAATTGCTGGAAAATATATTGAAATATAAGGATTAAAAGCTGAATTTTGTGTTTTCATTGGATAATGAAAACAGGAGACTACCGTAGTTTAATGTTGCCGAGAAGTCCTTCAGGCTTCACAAACATTAAACTTTCTATATTTTTACCAAAAAAGCTGAAGTCATAATGTTTATTGTGACAGACGAAAAAGGATAACACATGCACAATACATGTCCTACCATGCCTGTAAGTTATTTGGAATTATGTACTAGGGTGAATGAGAGCCTGAATCGCTCTGCTGGCAACAAATGGATAGATGAATATTTCAGAGGAAATGTTTTTTGTAAGTTCCTTTTCAACAAATCTTTCAAGAGACCACCAAGCAATGCTACAAGTAAAAAACTTTTTTAAAGTTTCTCTTAAAATGCTTTTTGGACCTGTGGCGGGGGCATTGGTGGTCGAATCACACTGGTTCAAGAACTTGTCTGAGATCTTGTGGTTATGTAACTGCTGCACAAGTTTGGTTAAGATTCGATAAAAAATGAAGTTGCTATTGCCCCTACAACATTTTCCCTTTATCACTCAATGTAAATCAGTGACCCCTGTGGCAACCCCAAATTTGACCCCATAGACATACCTTCAGCAAAACTTTTAGGGGACTTCCATGCAATGCTACATGTAATATATATAAGTTCTAGGCCTTAAATCTCAGAGAAAATGTTTTTTAAAGTTTCGCTTAAAATGTGTTTTATAGGACCTGTGGAGGGGGCATTTGTGGTCGAATCATGCTGGTTCAAGAACTCGTCCGAGATCTAATGGTTATATAACTCTGTGCAAGTTTGGTTAAGATATAATGAAAAATTAAGGTGCTATCGTGTCTACAAGAAAAAGGTAAACTGACAGACAGACGACAGACAATGCAAGTACAACTAAAAAGAAAGCAAGAGTCTAACAAATAAAGCAACAACAAGCAATCTAAAGATTAAAATTATCCAGTTTCTTACCTGAGTGACAGGCAAATCTGCGTCCCAAATCTGTAGAAATGTCTTCAGTATACCAGCTTGTAACAGAGTCTCGGGGTGTTGGCAGTCTCCAGCCACATGGTGCATCATGGTAAAGACACAGTTGTTGACATGGTGATCGTTTTTCGCAAAACTTTGTAGCAGAAGTCCGTACTGTTGCATCACTGCATTAGATGCAAATCTGGATAATTATAAAAAAGATGGATGTTAGAGCCTTTGTGACTTATATACAGAGGAGCTTACATGAGCACTCATTTAATATCAACTTTATTAAACGAGCTACTAAAAATATGTGATGGTCTGTCAAGCATGATTTCATATTTGTCAACAAATTAAATACATTTAGTATAAATGAACATGAATGTGATGCTGCATCACTCCATTAGATGCAAATCTGGAAAATTATAAAAAAAGATGTGGGGGTCTGTCAAGCATGATTTCATATTTGTCAACAAATTAAATACATTTAGTATAAATGAACATGAATGTGATGCTGCATCACTCCATTTGATGGAAATCTGGAAAATTATAAAAAATATGTGACGGTTTGTCAAGCATGATTTCATATTTGCCAACAAATTAAATACATTTAGTATAAATGAAATGAATGTGAAATTGCATTACTCCATTAGATGCAAATCTGGAAAATTATAAAAAAAGAGGTGGGGGTCTGTCAAGCATGATTTCATATTTGTCAACAAATTAAATAAATTTAGCATAAACGAACATGAATGTGATTTTCTATTTATAGCACAACTCAAAACAAGAAGCCCTAGCTGGCCTGCATCGCTCTACTGGATTGACTGAACATTATAAGAAAGAAAGGATGTTACACAAACACCATATTGTTTGGAAGATAATCTTTTTACTTTAATTCTATGGAAATCTTTACATTTGATATTTGTAATTCAACAACATTTAAAAGGATATATTTTAAGTGAAATTCTATATTTTAAACTTTGACATTTACCTAAATGACCTCAACAGCAATCCATGCTTCCTTTTTACATATGCAATGAAACTACCCAAGTTCATCAGATAATTTTAAAAAGAAATAAAGATACTGTGCATTGGCCATTTTTGCTGTTTTTAGGACAGTAACCTTGAAATTTGAACTCAGTAACCAACCCAGAAATAATCATCTAACAGAATCAATTTGTGTTAAAGAAAGAGATTTAACGCCTTTTCAGCACATCACATGACCTGGTTATGCTACATCAATAAAATTTAATGGTGGAGAACCATCCCAGGTTTTTGTTTCACCAACACTTTACTTAAATACCTAATTGTCTTTTGACTGGCTATTTCTCTATAATTGTATAATCAATATCAGTGAAACAATATGCAGTTATACTGGAACCAATCTAAAATCATGATCACCTGGCTGCTTTTCTAAGATTAAAGCCTTTAAGTATTTAAGAACATGCTGATGAAACAGGAACCAATTCTATAAATACATGAATCTGGATAAAATCGCCATCCTTCTGCAAGTAACAGGAACATCAAACTTTTTATTGACTAAGCTGGGCTCAAACCCATAACCCAAGATTAACTCACTGTTTCACATGCTCAAGCATGTCCACCTTGCTGTCCAGGCAGTAATCCTTGCCCAGCCATTCCTCCAGGAGTAATAGGAAGTAGTGGTTTGTCACTATCACATCACGCAGAAACAGGCTGCTATGGCAACCAGGTTGGTAGGTCCGTATCAGCCATAACATCACCTGCCGTAGTTCAGTCATGTTGGCCAAATCACCTGAATGCATAAGAAAAATTTGTTTAACCCTTTACTCCATAGATACGCATTTTCCCACACCAATCACAGAAGGCATTTGAAAACAGTGCAGGAAGAGTTCAGACTGCTCGTAACGAGCAATCTGAACACTTTTTGCACTGTTTTCCACTCTGTCAGCTAATATAAACATAATTCTCCTAATAATTCAAAAACCTTCTATATTAGGTGTCCAATTAAGGCGTCTATATTAGAGGTGTCCAAAGTCGTCTATATATTAGGTGTCCAATTAAGGCATCTATATTAGAGGTGTCCAAAGGCGTCTATATTAGAAGTGTCCAAAGGCGTCTATATATTAGGTGTCCAATTAAGGCGTCTATATTAGGTGTCCAAAGGCGTCTATATATTAGGTGTCCAATTAAGGCGTCTATATTAGAGGTGTCCAAAGGCGTCTACATGAAAAAAAGGGTTAAGACTCAATTAAGAGAACATCAGTCCTATTGATCATCAATTTTTACTCAATCCTATATCGGTCTTATTCATCAACATATTCAATTAATAATTAAAAATGAAACCACTTCTATTATCAAATAAATGGTAATGAAGGCAAATTTGAATTCAGGATTTTAGTACTGTGCTGCAAGTGCCATTGAGAGCATTCCGTATCTCTTTCTCTTCTTCAATTTTAATATTTAAATGCACCTTCCCAAGCACCATCTTTTCAACAGTATCTGACAGTATTAACATTGCAAGCATCAAGCAAAACTTGGTGTATATAATTATGCAGATACATATTTATAATATATGTCTATATCGCAATCCGCCATTCTAGCTCCCGGGTACAGCGTTATATCAAGACTGGAGTGTAATAACTATGAAGATACTTACGATGTAATAACTCTAGATACTGTAACTCAGCCTCAGATAGGGCCTTCTCTCTATGAAATGCCAACGTCTTTAACAATTCCCGCAAGGCACTAACGCAGAGGTGCAACCTGGCAAAAAACAAGAATTATCAGATTTAAATTTAACCTTTTGGGTCCAAAAAGTTTCATTAATTTTCTAAAAATGTGATTTAACAAGAACAAGAAAACAAATTTTGGATAAGTGTCCTTTTTCCAAAATTGAAGTCAACTATAACTTCTAATTGGTCACAAGTAACTAGTAAATTTTCACAAGGCTAAGTTGAGCAGTAATTTTGTCTAACATTAAGCATCATTTTTATCCCTTCGAGGGCTAACAGCAAATGATTAAACAATGTACTCGAGCACAACCATCTCGGTAAGTATCAGGTAACTTTCCCACTTGAATCAACGGTGAGTGACCAATGACAAAAAGACAATATTCTATATCAATAATCATATAAACCTTGACTGGGCGGGAATTCAAACTCACAACCCCCGTATCAAAATTTTGATACACTACCTACTGAGCAGTCACTAGTTATGAGATTATGAGAAGCAAGTGATCTTGAGACAGTCTTAAACCACTACCATGCTGGGGGGGGGGGGGGGAGGGGGGGACACATTGCAAATAGTATAGGTCCTAAAATACAAACAAATTGGTGCACCTGTCCCTTCTAAATCAATTTGTCACATTATAAACATTAGTATAATGACACGAGTTCTCCCCTATTCAAATCAGGTGATGATGATGACCTGGGGAATCAGACCAATAGCTATTCTACCAATGTGATGGCATTCAGAGGGTAAAACAATTATTATGCATAGTGTGATTTATAGCATTTTAAAAAACTTTTTTTTTTCTTGTTCTTTATAAAGATCACCTGGAAAATAAATGGTAAATGTACCGCTTTTCTGAGAAATCAGATAAAAACAAAATCACACGTGAGATGTCCATTGTTCGACAGACAGCAATATTATTTTTCCCCTACTAAAATCTGCAAAAGTATGTTACATGCGTACTAAGATATAAATACACAATGTAAAAGAACACCTGCAGTGTAGCCTGGCAACCAAATGTGAAATATCAGCATATCATACTTTAACATAATTACTGATGGTACAACACCAAAAATCAATATCCAAGACACCACTCCCGCAGCAACAGTAGTACTTCAAGACCAAGTAGTGGTTGATGTGTTAAATGACCTAGATTATTTTTGCATTGAGATGTTAGGGAACATATTTCTTTTCTTTAATGCCAAATTTTGAATTTTCACCACTAATCAAAAATGGATGGAAATACTATAACAGAAAAACTGCAAACTAGTAAGCACCTGTACTAAAATTGTGAGCTACCGGTATATCATACAGTAAAACGTTGTGGGCTCGAACGTGATGTCTGGAACACCGCATTATGGCCTGAAACCATACTTCTGTTGTTATTCTATTATCACATATTTCTATATAGAAATAGAGACATAACTTTAAATGAAACACATAAATTTCCCACAAGTGTATGGATTCTGGTATATTTATATAATCACATGTCATGTGATACCATCAACTGTTGTCAAGGGTTAATGACATAAACAGCACATGACTGTAACAAAAACTTAAATAACAACTTTCGGCATCGTACAATTTAGCAATAATATATATATATATGGAGATAACTATTTGTAAATAACCAGACATAAATGTACAGACTACAATGCAAACCATAGATACAATATCAAGGCATCTGCCAAACCAATAAATTTGGTGTCAACTACGCCTTATATACTATGGATTTACATGCAACGCATCTGGACTGGATTGACAATTTACATACATGAACCGATAGCTTTATATGAGTAGGATCCAGTTAAGGATTCATGACTATTCACATGCTATATAAAGGACAGATATCGAAAACTGTTGGATCATGAAGATACTGTGAAATCATATTTATTTTATTTCATAAAGGGAGATAATTGAAAGCACAACAACGGAATTTCTGATTTTTGGGATCTTTTCAGATGTACATTCACAATTTATAATATATATATATAGATAATTATTTGTGACCAACCAGACATAAATGTACAGACCAGGGCTCTTAACTAGCTACAATGCAAACCATAGACACCATAGACGGACAATTTACATACAAAAACAGATAGCTTTATAAAGGATCCAGTAAAGGATTCACGACTACTCAAATGCTATTTTTTTCTGATTTTAACTTGCTTACTTGTTGTATACATGCATCTAGTTTAATGAGCTTTTCATCTTTTCCGCATTATTCTTTTGGTTTACAAGAATTTTATCTTTAAATATAGGTTCTCTCGTTTTAGAGATTATGTACGTTTCAATGGCATTATTAAAGTGCCTTGTTCCCATAGATAGTTAGTCCAATTATGCAGAATAAAGCATGGGTTTGGCCACTTGCTTTTTCACAATTTCGATGATTTGATGGCACCCCTTCATTTTTGCAATTCTGCCCATTTGTTGCAGTGTATCACTACGCATCTTTAAACTGTTATAGCTTCATCAAACAGATCTCAATGTCACCCAAACTTGGTAGAAATCATGAAAATGTTCAAATGTTCCCATATACACAAAGAAATGACATTTTATGCATTTTTAACAAAAAAAATGCCCAACCGCTTTACACAGCTCTAATTTCTTGGGCGTAAGAATATCTTGCTACCATCATGTAAGGGAAGTAATTCTTAAGTGAGACCTTCTATTGATTTATAACACAGAGTGGTAAACATCTTTAATAATAAAGACTTTGTACACTTAATATCATGACCAATTTAAAGAAACAGATGAAAAAAAAAATACTTTGCTATCAGAACAAGATATTTTTGAAGAACAAATTGTCATAAAAAGTTCAGGTCCTATAGTTTCAATTCATGATGAATTTAAACATCATAAACATTCAAATAATTACAAATGTATTCTGTCCTTGATTTTTTACAAAATGGAACAACTGATTCTACACATGTTTTGTAATACAGTGTATATATTTCAGGAGAATAATCATTTTCGAGATAGGTCATTATAAATTAATTGCTAGATTATCATCCCTGCCCGCCCCCTAATGTTCATGCTGCCCCGATTTTTTTATTTTCATAAAACATTGTTTGAAGTTCGGAGAGAAAATTACATTTGGAGGCAGGGGCGTAGCTTGGTAACTTTGTCACAAGTGGTCTAGGTCCCAAATCCCTACCCCACCTCCCTATTTTTTTTTTTTAAATATAAATGGCCAATGATGCATCTCAGGGGGTTTGTGTGTATTTTTTTTGTCAGATTTTTTTTTTTTTCTGGAAAATGTGCAGTTCCGGTCCTGGATGCAGTGCCTATGTTTAGCTATGCCAGTGACAGGGATAACAAGGTTCTGCCAAGTATGCACCAAAAGTATCAAAGTAGGTTGTTATGAACAAACAACGAGCAGACAGACTGGGACAGGGTATAATCAATGCACAACTCACCTTCTCATACTAAGACAACAGGGTTTGTTATTTCTGTACTGGATCATCACTTCTTCGCCATTGCTTATGGCTTCATACACAAGAAATCCAAATACATCTGTCGTGAGCACATCCCTGTAACAAACAATAATGGTATGTTACTTATGCCTGTGGTATAAAGGTGTATGCTGTAGGTGGAGCTAGTGGTCTGGTGGCAAAGATCTCTATCTCCCACCATCAAGGCCATGTGAGATACATATACATATATATATATATATCACTTCAAAACTGTGGAAGAAGTCCGCTAAACAAGTTACCGACAGACTCACCAACCAACTTACCGATTGGTCAAGTTCCTTTGTGGGGGTATTAAACAATTCCTATTTACGATTTGGACACAATGTTGACATGTAGGGAGACTGCTGACAATGACAAAACATCACAATTTCTCCATTATTTGGAGAAACATTATAAGGAAAAAATGTTTATGGACCGAGGGTAGATGTAAAGTTTGCAGTACTAATGAAAAATGAAATTAATCGAGACTTGATGAAGATTGGTTATAATTTTATCAAACAATCAGGTCCCTTAGATTTTACAGGCACACCTCGACATATAAAAATTCTCCCAACCTTAACCACATTCTATTACTCCTATTATCTCCAAAATGACCTTCACCTTTCTGTTCTCTCATGTAAAATCTAAAGCCACATTTTCTATTATCCACTTTTATAGTTCTATTTTTATCAGAACTATTTTAATCAACCTGTATTAAGCTGAGCAACCTGCCATAAGGGGTTATTTTTTTTTTATACTTATTTATTTTACTTCGAATGTGAAATGAGTTATTAAAATTTAGATAAATGTTAGAAGTACTAGTTCTTTGCTCAAGGCCATCACAGATATCCATGGCAAAGGATCAAACTCACAACACTCTTATCATGGAACCGATGCTCTACCATTGAACCACGTACTCCAACTTGGGAGGTTGCTTAACCCTTTACTTCATATAGACGCCTTTGGACACCTCTAATATAGATGCCTTTGGACACCTCTAATATAGACGCCTTTGGACACCTCTAATATAGACGCCTTTGGACACCTCTAATATAGATGCCTTTGGATACCTCTAATATAGACAACTTTGGACACCTCTAATATAGACGTCTTTGGACACCTCTAATATAGATGCCTTTGTATACCTCTAATATAGACAACTTTGGACACCTCTAATATAGATGCCTTTGGACATCTAATATAGAAAGCTTTTGAATTATAGGATGAATTATGTTTATATTAACTGACAGAGTGGAAAACAGTGCAGGAAGTGTTACAATCAATCTGAACTCTTCCTGCACTGTTTTCAAACGCCTTCTGTGATTGGTGCGGGAAAATGCGTATCTATGGAGTAAAGGGTTAATAGAGGTTTGACTGTATATAAGTAAGCAATGTACAGTTCATTTCCCTCTCTTTATACCTACTGAGATGGCCAAAGTGGTGTAACAGTCAAACCTGTCTGAGAAGCCAGACAAGGGAAGGTGAAAAGTGGATTCTTTTAATTTCAAGTGCTTGAACACACCTATTTAATTAGCAGTAAATTTACATAACTAAACTATATAGTTCAGAATTCTCAAACTATGTAAGTCAGAATTCTCATATAACAAACAACAGAAATATAGCACATTTCTCAGTTACTGTGCGTCATTATTGATCGTTTATTGTTAATAAAACCATAGTGTATCTACCGGGTTACCATGACAACAGAAGTCTTCACAGATTCCAGCAGAGATGTGGTTTCCAAGTTATTGATTTGCCCACCTCGCATGCCTCAGCTTTGTATCATAATAAAATTATATACATAACAAACGTTTTTCAGGTATCCAGTTACATGGTATGCGTTTTCCTTGCATTAAATTCCATTACAAAGTAATTAGTTTAATGATACTTTCAACACGTCACGGGTTGTATATGGCAACCAGTTTTATTGGCGAAGGAAGATTTCAGATGAATGTTCATGACTCTCAGCAGAATAACCATCCTTCTAATGTAATAGGCACATTTTTCTCATGTGAAAATTTTTTCCAAGCCACGATAAAATGCATGACCTAAGTGGTGGCAGGAATGTGATCAGAGGGCGTCTTAGACTACTCTGCCATGGAGGTTGAAAAAGTTAAAAAAAAAGTAGAGTTGTTTCTTTTTTTACAAGATTAAAAATTTAGTACAAATTTCATGGCAACCATTTCTAATCCTTCAGGGGGAAACACTAGAATATATCACAGTGTGTTCCTCTGTAGTCCTATAATGGCATCTTATCAACAAATGTTTCAATGATTTGCTTTTCAAACAAATTTAAATTTTAATCCCCTTTCTCGCATAGTGGATAAGGTAATAACATCTGCCTTTTTACTTCTGCGCGATATTGTATCCCACTTTAGGGTGGGAAAACTCATCCTCTCATAGGCTGTGGGTGCTAGTATGACATCACGAGAGTGTTAGAAGTGTTTAGTGCTATGCAAGAAAAAGAATCAACCATAAGCATATGACAGTATATGTTGAGTAAAACGTTTGTTTATTATAGTGTCACCCCTATTGTGATAGACATTTCCGGTAGTAGATATGTGATATATAGACATTTCTGGTAGTAGAAATGTGATATATAGACATTTCTGGTAGTAAAAATGTGATTTATAGACATTTCTGGTAGTAGAAATGTGATATATAGACATTTCTGGTAGTAGAAATGTAATATATAGATATTGCCTGTAGTAAAAATGTGATAGACATTTCTGGTAGTAGAAATGCGATGTATAGACATTTCTGGTAGTAGAAATGTGATATATAGACATTTCTGGTAGTAAAAATGTGATTTATAGACCTTTTTAGTACTATTAAACTTTTTACAAAAGAAAGCTTGTCTCAACTCGGAATTGGAGATTTTCATATAGATTCCCATCTCATTATAACTACCGGTAAGCATCACAAGTTAATAAAATACGAATTGTTAAGTATATCAAATCCACCTAAATGTCACAAAATTAATACGATATTTTCATCATAGCGGTAAACTTGAAACAAAATCCCCATTTTAAAAAAAGGCAGCATGTAAATACCACTGGGTGCCTTCACATCGTCATTTGGACTCTTTCTAACAATAAACAAATTCTACACTAAGTAAACGGGAATGATGGTTCAAATCGAAGTGAAAATGAAATCCCTTGACTCATTTGATACATTATAAAGACAATTTTTAAGCTGTAAATCTATTTCAGTTTAACATGGATGTGTAGGTCAAGTTTGGGAATCACTTTACAATATATTATTTTTTGCATGTTTAAATAGATCTCCTTATGGTAATTCCGGATCAGTGAGTAAATGCTTATGAGCAGGATATATTTGAAAACATTTAAAAGTTTTTATAAATCTCATTATACTGCCTTGAAATGAAAATAAAGTAACAATAGAAATTGTTGTGTAACAGTCGCTCATCTTATTTCCCTTTATACTTCTTTCACAATTTTGAACGACTTAGCCTATGACATATTTATAAATGAGAAAAAGACAATTGAACATTTGCCTGTAGTACTATGTTAAAATCAAAAACACCTTACTGAGCCCTAATGACATTTTTTTAAACAAACTTGAAACCCCTACTCATAGGGATCATTTATACAAAATATAAACAAAATTCAATTCATAGAAAGACATAAAAAATCCTCTCTCATGACACATTAACAAGTAAGGTAGTTTCACTAAAGGCAATTCCCCCCCTCTCATCCCTCATGTTTCATTCTATAAGCAGCATATAAAGAACATAAGTATCAGTTGTTACAAAATAATCCCATTAACTTCGTATGTTTCTGTTGATCATATAGTCACGTTATTGATGGAAACGTGAGGACCGTCTCACGTTGTGCTGTTACCGACAGAAAGGCAATTTACGTCAACATCCCTAAGGAAAATTACCAGTTCTGTATGAAATAATTCGATACTGTTTGGGTACACTAAAATCGGGACTTTTTATTACCAAGTGAAATAAAAAAATAGCAACAATTGTAATTGAGTAGAAAACACATTTCTACAAAAATACTAGAACAGAAAATATAGTACATACATGACATTTTTGTAATAGTACTGTTCTATGAAAGTGCTGGAATGGAAAATATATATTTCTACAGCAGTTCTGGAACAGAAAATGTATAAACTGTGTTCCAACTGAATAGATGACCGGCAGGGGTAATGCATTTTGCAAAAGGGGCTGTTAATTTGAACCATTGAAATAAAAATTCAACTTTAGTATAAAATGTATGAAACATGCCATAAAAGACACTGAATAAATGAGGTATTTATTCAACTTTAATATATTAGATAAGATGCGATTCAACAGCCAATTTCCAGAGTTGCAAGGTTTTTTTATTTTCCATAAAAATGAGATGGGGGTGTTTATATGTGTGTGTGGGAAAGGGTCTAGTTCTATGCTCCAGACTAAAAAACTAAAAAAAAAAAATATAATTCACTAATCTGATTTTCTCATTTCTTTGTTTTTGATTGATTGTTCAGCGCCTTTTTCAAAATATTTTAGGTTATATATGGCATATCCAGTATAATGGTGGAGGAAGACATCAGAATCAATCTGAGTAGAACCATCATCCTTCCGTAAGTAACTGGCGAACCTCTCACATAAAGTTTTTGGAGCGAGCTGGTCTCGAACCTATGACCTTAGCGGTGAGAGGTAAGTGATCTTGAGATGGCGCCTAAGACCACTCGGCCACAGAACATGAAAATATCATAACATTACATATCTATTTTCAATGACATAATATAAATCTATGTTAAGCATAGCATCTCAAGTTAAATTTTGTAACCAAGCCTTTTCACCTGCCGGTGACAAAAACTTCCAGTATTTCAGTTATTTGACGCCAGTCACCCTACTCACCGTTCATGTGATCTGCTAAGTGACACGCCTATGTCTGCAAACCACACTATTAACTATTATGACACACTTTAACATGGTGGAAATCTACTCAGTGCACCCTGAACTGATAGAACAGGAAGTGAGCCCATATGGTGTGTATGCCACTATTTTGATATCATTTACTACAGTATTCTGACAAATAAACATTCCAGAGTTATTTCTCTACAGGGAAGCATTAATTTGGATCTGAGAATCAAAGATACATTTTTTCAATTCTCAGATCCAAATTGGTAGAGGTCGTTTCTTAGAGGGGGAGGTATTTTTTCGTGGGAATACAGTATGTAAAGGCCAACAATACAATAATCTTACATGGGTTTGAGGTTCGGATAAAATTCCGTCTCGATTTATAACTGTTTTGGTGGAAACGAAATTCTGCTGCTGAGTTCCTGATAACATTATTCTAAGGAACGGAATTTTCTATCCAAACCGAAAAGTCATAAATGATTCTTTTTCTTGCATATTGAACACATTGAATATTTATTTTAACTTAGTTTATCATTATAAGATGTTTAATTATGTGATTTATGTCATGTATTTTATACATTATGTCATCTAGATGGTTTCAACGTCACAGTGTGAGAATTATATCTCGGCTCTAGGGTAAAAATATATCATACATGTAACTTGTATGAGCATAAGATGTAATACTTTGATGGAATGTTTTTTGTTGTTTATACTTGAAGTTATAGGGCAGTCACTTCCTTTAAGATGAACGGGACCCACGACTCGTTAAAGAATTTTATATAAAAGGGAATTTGAAAAAGGGACTTTGAAAAAAGACAGAAAAAATATGTTCAAATGTTTCATTGTCAGAAACCTGAATAGTATAAATGTTTCTGAAATAATGACACACAAGAATCTGAACAAAATATTCAATATTCCTACCAAATGGCCAAGGGAATTTTGACCCTGAAAAGGGGAAAAGTCATAATTTTTTTGTCTTAATATACAGCCTAAATATTGATGACCAACAGCCATCAGTAGCACAAAAAAATTTTTTTATTACGTTTTAAATACATTTTTTTTTTTTCAGTCGGTCTTATTCTTTGGCTCAAATTTATCCTATTACACTTACATGTGGAAGGTCGTGGGTTCGATAACTGACCGGGTCATACTAAATACTTGTTAAAAGCAACGCTAAAAACCATACAACATATACTTACTGTATATTTTTAAATGCTATTTCTTTCCTTCGAGCAAACTTGAGAAAGAATGCCACACTCCAGAGAAAATATGAGTCATCAAGCAGTGGCGGGGAGTCAGAATGATTCATCAACACATGCTGAAAATGTGAAAATAGCAGATGGTTATCGGTACTAAATTTATAGATATATGGCTTCAAGCAGAGGCAAGGGCCAGAATGATTCATTTATTTTAACACATGCTGAAAATACGAAAATAGCAGACGGTTATCAGTACTAAATTTATCTATAGATATATGGCTTCAAGCAGATGCAGGGGGCCAGAATGATTCATCAACACATGCTAAAAATACAAAAGTAGGAGAGATTAGATGACAATATGCCAAAGTAGAGTTACTCCACCCCACCCACCAAACCAGCCATACTGTGGTTAAAATTCTTATTATTTCTAATTATTATGACCACAGTACAGCAACTCAACACCCCCCACCCCTCACCTCCAACACCCAGCGCTCCTAACTAATCATACTTTTAAAATTATATCTATGCGGATGACTATCTTATAATTTCTCTATCACAATAAATGCAAGTTTAGTCGCAGTCGAGCGAGAAGAATATGAAACTGCGTAAATATTCCAAAACTGTGATATAAATGTGTCTCGATTACAAAATTATAGGATAGAATGGTTCTCTAGGCTCCTTTTGAATAAATCACAATCAATAAGTCAAATTATTCAACTTTGCTGTTCAACAGTGCTAAATAATCGTAAACCAGTCAACAGGTCGGCATTAATCTCTCAGAAACAAATGAAACTGTGACTGGCTTAACTTAATTCGTCTGGGCTATAATCATTATTTGCACACCATTATATGGCTGAAAATTTATACAACCTTGATGTAAACCGGCAACAGAAATCCATTTGCGCAGTAGTAATATCTAATAAACTCGGTTAAAGGGAATTTATCAGGATTTTTCACAAATTTTAATATTGGCTAAAACTTTTTTTTTCAAATATATGAGGCCTATATAATATTATAATCACTGACCTCATATTGCAGAAAGGATACCTATTTAAAAATGCAAAAGTCTAGGTTAGACTAAAATAGATTTCCCAGTTAAAATTGCAACATATTTTGTGACGTATTAAATGAGTCACAAGGTTACATTTAAATTTTAATTTTTGATATGATCCGTAAAACAGGTTTGCATGTAGTGAAACTTGTTTCATCTTAGAAACAGACCAAACGATGATATGAAGGTATTTAAGTGATGTCTATTTTTAGAATGGGGATTTCGTTTCAAGTTTTGCACTCTAAATTAATTATCAATTATATAACATTTAGGTGGATTTAACATACCAAACCATTTGGATTATTTCCCTTAATGATGAAGAGATGCTTTTTATCTATTTTAAAAATAATTTTATTTTTTAAGACATTTATAGCATTTTTTCCTGATATTCTCTCTTTAACATAAGTATGTACACATACTGTTCAAGTTCTATTTGAATAAATCATATTCCAATAATCGGTAACAAAACAGGCCAGGGTCTGTCATTATTTCTTTCCCAGCTTGAAACAAAATAATATAGCACACCATATGTTTTTGTTAGCTAATATGCAATCACCATTGTATTGTCATTATCAGCATTAAGAAAATGGATGTAAATCATAATAACAATATATATCCTCACTCATTAAAACAATTACTGCTCCCTATATTACGTCACTTCAGTGACAAGCTTACGAAATCAAGAGCAAATAGAGCAACCCTGTGGCCGATCGGCTACTAATCGTAAATCAAATCATCTGCAAAATCAGGATTTTTTTCATGTGTATAGTTACAGACACAAGACTCTTTTCCAACAGATGTATTTAAACAAAAAACATTGCACACTGCTTTTTTTCCCTGCAAGAGACACTTTCAAATATTAAATAATGAAAATGTTCAAAATTATCATAGATTGGAGTTTACATGGGTGATTGACCTTTCACCACAGGAGAGTATGTTTTATTAGTTGTGCAGGTTGAGTAGTAGTCTTTTCAAAAAAGTTATAAATTCTACGGTCTCCAGTTTTAGGTTGAAGAAAGATGGAATAATTTTTGATTAGAGGGCCTGATTAGCTCAGTCGGTTACGCAGTTTACTATCAATCAAGGGTCATGAGTTTGAATCCCTGCCCGGCAACAATCTTTGTGATGATTGATATACGACATTGTGTCTCATTATCATTCAACTCTCCCCGCTGATTCAAGTGGGGAATTTATCAGTTACTTGTGGAGATGGGTATGCTCAAGTATTGGTTAACTTTTTCGGATCCCAAGAAACAGTGGTTAGATTTCTGATCATCTGTAAGCCCTCGATGGCATAAAAATGACGCTAAATATTCAATTAATCAATCAATGGTTAGAGTGCAGTCCTTAGCTGACATTATTTCTCTTCAACGGATTGACACACATCCATTTAGATAAAAAAAAATCCTAAAATATTATCCAAGTTACATAATTTTCTACACAGAGCAAACATGTTTGCTTGAGTTTTTCGTTATTTTTCAAGTGGTCAGAGCTGGGACCATCAGATTGAAAATTGTTTGCATCATTAAATATGTGTGTACCGTGCAGTGTAACTTGTTTAAAGTTGTTTTTTTTAAATAGTACCTGAATTATAGTATTAAACCAATTTTGTTTTGATGTTGAATCAGAATTGTCTGCCTTAGTCAAAGCATTTATAATTTAATGATTAACTTAAAAAAAATGAACTTGTTAAAAAAAATGGTTTTAATAAAATTTATGATTTCTACTGTCTCGACTGAATGAGTGAGTCAGTTATTCTCTTTGATGTACCATTTGCCCTTTAGTTGTAATGAAAGTAAAAAGGTCAGCAACAAAAGAGACCAACGGAAACTTCATTATCAATATACGGTATGACATTTTCATGCTGACTATGCATCTCTGGCATAACTTTGATATATTACACTTTGATATATTTCCTCAATATAATTAACTATGCAATCCAACAACAGTGCTTTAATTTTTAAAAAAGAAATGACGTTAATATGTCAATATCCAGAATTTCACCCTTGATATTAGCTGAGGGACAGTAACATCACATCCTTTAACTACCACAGTACATGGATGATATCCTTAAAATATCACAGTACAGTGAGGATATCATTTAACTATCACAGTATATGGAGGACATCCTTAAACAATCACAATACATGGAGGATATCCTTAAACTATCACAGTACATTGAGGATATCATTAAACTATCACAGTATATAGAAGACATCCTTAAACAATCACAATACATGGAGGATGTCCTTAAACTATCACAGTACATTGATGATATCACAGAACAGTGGGGATATCCTTAAAATATCACAGTACATTGAGGATATCACAGTACATGGAGGATATCCTTAAACTATCACAGTATATGGAGGACATCCTAAAACTATCAGTACATGGAGGATATCCTTAAACTATCACAGTACATGGAGGATATCCTTAAACTATCAATACATGGAGGGCATCCTTAAACTATCAGTTCATGGAAGGCATCATTAAACTATCACAGTACATGGAGAACATTATTCAAATATCACACTATATGGAGGATATCCTTAAACTATCACAGTACAGGGAGGATATCATTAAACTATCACAGTACATAGAGGATATCCCTAAACTATCATTTCATGGAGGGCATCCTTAAACTATCATTTCATGGAGGGCATCCTTAAACTATCAGTACATGGAGGGCATCATTAAACTATCACAGTACATGGAGAACATCCTTAAACTATCACAGTACATAGAGGATATCCCTAAACTATCACAGTACAGTAAGGATATCATTAAACTATCACAGTACAAGAAGGGCATCCTTAAACTCGACTCGATGTCTCTCATAAAACATCACTCAGTACTGGTTCTACCCAGGAAGCGGACGTGAGAGCGGTTCATATAAGCGCTTAGCTTTCATCGCAATCAAGCTAAAATTAATTAGTATAAACTAAGCTAAACGCTATTAATAGAAGAGAATCATGGGCTTTAACAACACCACAACATGATTTACGTGACAATTTACTCTATACTAAGCAGAAAGGTATTAATTTATCTCATTTATTTCATAATATCTGACTTAACTTTCATTTAGGACTAACTCTGTATTAATTCTTAATTAAAAACAGTGGGAGACTGCTTTATCATTTATAAATCAAAAGATGTTAAGGCAAATGTCTTGATGGAAATTATAAAAGTCCACTATTCTTGTCATGTTGATTCAGCTTGACATACGTATTTAACAATACAATGTCACATATATCCCAAATTATTTTAATGGTAATCTACGCTGATTTTTTATGTTAATAATTTAAAGGGAGTAAACCAGGGGAAAAAATGCTAAAAACGTCTTAAAATATGAAGTTATTTCTAAAATGGTTAAAGAGAGCATTATCATTAGTAAATACCCTTTGAATGGTTATTGTTAAAACTTATTTGCAATTCTTACGGGTGGTTAAGATAATAGGGAACCAAGATGTAATTTTGTACCTATTTCTGACCTTTAACCTCTTAATGTGACCTTGACCTTTGACCCTGGGTCTTGTGCATGACACATCTTTTGATAATGGTGAATGTTTCTGACCTGTAACCTCTAAGTGTGACTGACCTTGGACGGACGATGGACGGACACACATTCGTCCTTTACCCATTTGTGTGCGCAGATGAACGGACAGACAGAAAGGGGAAACACTGAATGCCACTACACCATTCTTTGAATGATTGGGGCAGAGGCATAAAAATTACAGCTTAACACAAAAACATTTTGTAGACTAATTTTATCAGTTCAGCTTAAGGTCCTACTGCAAACTGCTGCTAATTTTTATAAGTTCCACTTATAACACTGTTCTGGACCCACAGTTTACAAGTATAGGATCATAACAGCAGAGCTACAGATAAGGATTTGGCAAAAATAGTACTTTATTCTCTATTTTTAATTTCAAATTGTATTTTTACAACCAGATTCTCACATCAATTAGTATTTTGCAATTTTCAATTGGTATTATCATTAAACATTCTTATCAAACTAAAATATTACTTTTAATCCACAGCAATGTTTCAAAATACTTCAAGTGTTAATGACATTACATTTTAAACAAACGCTACATTTGAAATGCATTTCAAGTCCATCACCTTCAAATAGCCATGGGTAATAATTTTTTCATGATCGTAACACTTTTTCCAAAACAGTCGCACCCGTATGTTTTTTACTCTTAGATTCAAAAATGTTCAATGAATGGTCTATTATGTCATTAATAACAAGACTGGCGATTGTTTTATGAGCAACGGAAACAGATGGTTGTGTTACGAAATTTATCATAGACGGCGTACTTGTGTCATAATTTTGTTTTAAAACTCTACCTCTTTTAGAGCGTGAAGCTCTCTATAACTCGCCATTTCCAGACGTGCCGAAGTTTCGACTGTTTTCTATACAACGGGAGGTAACGGAGTATGTCAACTTTCGATTTCATCAAACCTCTTATGAAAACTGAGGTATAGCGACACTTGTGAATATCACAAGTACTAAATATGACGGGACCGGGCGGTGTTGAGGTAAAAAATTACCGAACAGCGTTATCCATAAAAACAATGTTAAAACGTACTTCAGAATTCGCAATTTGTTTTATAACTCCCTGTTTTTAATTGTAAAGCGTTTTTTTACGCCCTGTTTCAAAGTTCAAATCCTTTTTGTGAAATATTAATTTGTTTTTACGCCTAAACGCCTCTTATCTGTAGCTCTGATAACATTAAATTGACGTGAGAGTCAACCACGCCACCAATGCTGGAAAAGTAACGATTAGTGTATTCTTTTTATCCATCTTTTTTCCTTTGGAAAAAGTAAACAAAAAAGAAGACTTCATAATTAACCCTTTACTTCATATAGACGCCTTTGGACACCTAATATTGAAAGCATTAATTCACCACATATCAGCAATGGGTGAATTATTTTTATATTAACTGACAGAGTGGAAAACAGTGCAGGAAGTGTTCAGATTGCTCGTCATGAGCAATCTGAACTCTTCCTGCACTGTTTTCAATGACCTTCTGTGATTGGTGCGGGAAAACGCGTATCTATGGAGTTAATGGTTAAATAATAACAACAGTGATACTATATAAACATCAACAGCAGGAGCAGCTGTAAAGGTAGTCATGACAACAGAACAAATGATAAAAATCAGCAGTAACAGTAGCAGCAACAAAAACAACATCAATGGTAACATTCATAATCATGATATCGGTTATAGGTAAACTGACAAATAATGTCACAAATGTCAAAATGAATAAGAAAATCTTATTTTGTGAGGGGTTGGGGGCAAGGGGAATGTTCTGCCAATGCTAGGAAACTTTAAGAAAACAAAACCTTCCTAAAACTATTATTAAAATCCACTCGATATAATACACGCAACATTTTGCATGATTTCAAACACACATGGGGAGAAAACTAACGCCGCAGAACCTCTTATATTTATATTACTTGAAGGAATTTTGTATCAGCAAATAATTACAATATGTAATCCTAAGATTGAAAATCCAGGCTTGTTTTGTTTGCACCTTATTCATTTTACATAGATTGTGAAACAAAATATTACAACTTAGACAAATTACACCGGAAGTCGAAAATTTTGGCCCCTTATTTGTTAGCATACCTGTATTTGGATATGCGCCTATTTCAAACACAAAACGATGGTAAGAGTTTAGCATGCATTTATAATTACATACAGGTTGATGGTAAGGCTGTATGCGCTTAAGTTTGGTATATGCTTATATTCAAGAATGCGCTTATTTACGAGATTCTACAGCATGTAGATAGGTGTCTCGCTCAAGGATTTGCACATTACCTTGGCGGAGGATCGAACCCATGACCCTCGGATCCAGTTTCATTCTTTACCATGAGACCTTGTTTTAGATACCAAAAGATGATGAATATTTGTTGTTGTTTTTATTTCACATACTAGACTTATCTTCCTGAAATCGCATACCTAAACGTTGTGAGGTTGCTTTTTTTGGTAATTCAGTACTTTTGTTATTTCAGATGCTTTAAGAACTAACTAAACATGGCCAGACTTAAAAGGGTATGTAAATGCATTTCTATGCACATGAATAAATATAAACAAAAACACAATAACCTAACAAAGACCTACCTTTTGAACATGTACAAGACTTGAGAAGCCATCCTGTAAGAATTTGGTGGTGAAATTTACAAGACATGACCTAAAATAAACAAAAAAGCCGCTATTAGTATTACATTATGCCAATTGTACATGCATATAAAATAACTATATAGGAACATTTTACAATTACTCTTGTATATAATTTGTTCTTCAGTGGCTAAGTGGTCTAACGCTCTGTCTCAAAATCACTTACCTCTCACCACTAAGGTCATAGGTTCAAGTCCGCTTGCTCCAAAAACTTTGTGAGAAAGTTTGCCAGTTAAAAGTGAAAGAATGTTGTTTCTATTCAGATTCATTCTTATGTCTTCTTTCACCAATAATCCCAGGATTTCTAAGCAAACGTTTTACAGTTTCATACCGAGATTCTAAGCGAACATTTTACATATTCATACTGAGCTCCTAAGCAAATGTTTAACGTGTTCATAATGAGCTTCTTAGGCAATGTTTTACATATTCATACTGAGCTTCTAAGCGAACGTTTTACATATTCATACTGAGCTCCTAAGCAAATGTTTAACGTGTTTATACTGAGCTTCTAAGGCAATGTTTTACATGTTCATACTGAGCTTCTAAGCGAACGTTTTACATATTCATACTGAGCTCCTAAGCAAATGTTTAACGTGTTCATAATGAGCTTCTAAGGCAATGTTTTACATATTCATACTGAGCTTCTAAGCTAACGTTTTACATGTTCATACTGAGCTCCTAACCAAACGTTTTACGTGTTCATACCGAGCTTCTAAGCAAATGTTTTAAATAATCATACGGAGTCTCTATGCAAACGTTTTACGTGTTCATACTGAGATTCTAAGCAAACGTTTTACGTGTTCATATCGAGCTTCTAAGCAAACGTTTTACGTGTTCATACTGAGATTGTAAGCAAACATTTTACGTCGTTATACTGAGCTTCTAAGCAAACGTTTTACTTGTTCAAACCGAGATTCTAAGGAAATGTTTTACATGCTCATACCAATATTTTAAGCAATTGTTTTACGTGTTCATACCGAGCTTCTAAGCAAACGTTTTAAGTGGTCAAACCGAGATTCTAAGGAAATGTATTACAAGCTCATACCGAGATTCTAAGCAAACGTTTTACGTGTTCATACAGAGATTATAAGCAAACATTTTACATGTTCATACCGAGCTTCTAAGCAAACATTTTACGTGTTCATACCGGGAATCTAAGTGAAAGCTATACATGTCATAACAAGGTTCTAAGCGAATGTTTTACATTGTCAAACCAAGCTTATCAGTCATTGTTATACATGTTCATACCAAGGTTCTAAGCGTATGTTTTACATGTTCATACCAAGCTTCTAAGTCATTGTTATACATGTTCATACCGAGGTTCTAAGCGTATGTTTTACATGTTCATACCAAACTTCTAAGTCATTGTTATACATGTTCATACCGAGGTTCTAACGAATGTTTTACATGTTCATACCGCGGTTCTAAGTGAATGCTTTACATGTTCATACCAAGCTTCTAAGGAAATGTGTTCATACCAAGCTTCTAAGCAAATGTTTTACATGTTCATACCAAGCTTCTAAGCAAATGTGTTCATACCAAGCTTCTAAGCAAATGTTTTACATGTTCATACCAAGCTTCTAAGCAAATGTTTTACATGTTCATACCAAGCTTCTAAGCAAATGTTTTACATGTTCATACCAAGCTTCTAAGCAAATGTTTTACATGTTCATACCAAGATTTTAAAGGGAAATATTGAGGGGGGGAGGGAATATATCCCTGGGCAGGGGCAATGAGACCCTTGACAGGCAAAACGGAAGCCCTTGAAGGCCCAACACTCCCAACTTCCGCACATTACTACCAAGGCGAAGGTTGAATCACACCAAAAATTAATTACAGAGATAGATGCCTACTCTCATCTACAAATCAACACCAAAATAAAAATCAATGCTTACCCAAACTCATCCAATGAAAATGACTGTGTGCAGGTATCCGAACTTGAAGCGCTTGAGTGAGAATGGTTGTCCACCAAGTCTCTATATTCAGTCTTGTTAACATAACTCTTACTTTGTTGACAATTTTCGCAGTCTTCTCTCTCTTCCTTATTTGCACTGTGTTGTGAGATAATGCATGATTCTTTGAAATCGGTGCACAGCGGGCTTGTGGGCTGAAAGGCGCATCCTTCCAACCTACTTATTGTTCCACCTTCCCCTGAACAGCTCTGAACAACAGTTCCACTATCGTCTACTGCGTTGAAATCAAAGCTCAGCTGAGAGCTTTCCCTGAAACTGTTGGAGCTCCTCGGAGACGAACTACTGAAGGCCTGGTCACTTGTGTACGGCCGATCCATCGCAGCTTCGCATTGAGAACAATTGGACGAGTCGCAGGATTCTTCACTGCAAGACGAAACATCTTCAAAATGCATGAAGACCTCATTCACCTATAAAATAGGATAAACAAAAACAATAACAACGGTTTATTTCAGTAGTTTAGGCCGTAATAAATTAATTGCTAGATTATCACCCCCGTCCGCCCCCTAATTCTCATGCCGCCCCGACCCTTTTTTTTTTATTGATTTTTGTTTAATTTAATTAAAATTTAAATAAAAAAAATATCAAATAAAATTCTTCCCACTCCCCCTTTTTATGAAAAATTTGGAAGAGAATCTAGCAGTTAACGGCTTTAGGTTATCTTTTTATTGATACTTACTTCCATCTTAAAACCTTTAAAAAAATGTAAAAAATTATGTTTTATTTGTTTTCAATATATTATGCAAAATGGTCAAATTCACAATGAAGTTTCTAGTAAATCTACATAATTTAAGTAAGTGGTGTCAAACCTATCAGGTTGTTATAGGTGTCAAACGTTCAAGCAATTATTTATTTATCTTTGCAATCTGGATTTTCATTGTACTCATTTTAAATCTATTGCGAAAAAAGCTTTTAAAAATCTCTTTTCAGCCCGTTTCCTGGGTTGGACCAGTACAAGGTGTTATTTCAGAGAAACATTCATTGTTTTTGTATGGTGTTTAGCGGTGCTTTTAAAATACTTTAGTTCACATCGCAACAGTATCTACTTCAAACAGTATTCTGAGTGCAGCCACACTGGAGTATCATGCAGCAGACATGGTATGATATCCCACCCAGTCACATTATACTGACACTGGGCCAACCAGACCTAGAACTATCCTCTAAATGCTGGGCAACAAGCTAGGAAGCTTTCAAGTATCTGGTATGAAGCAAGAGGCCCAAGAGGACCTGAGGATGCTCTACTGACTCATAGTGGCCATAGTACTTTTTGAAATTCTCATATGCAATAGAAACATCGGGCACGGTCATTTTTAACCATAGGGACACCATTTGAACGAATCTAACAAAACTATAATTGGTCATCACTACTACATAAACATTTTGAAAGTATGATGAGCCATTCATGAGAAGAATATCTTTTAAGTTTTGGACTATATTTAGTAATGGTGGCCATCTTGAACTTTAGATAGAAAAAAAAAATCTTCTGTATAGTCTCCTATGCAATAGAAACATCCATTTGAAGTTTTAGTTTAATTGGCCTAGTGGTTTCAGAATAAATGAAAAAAAAAGAAGAGAATTTTCTGTTTTCCTATAGTATCCCTATGTAGAGTATTTATGTAAAGTCCCCTTACATAAATAGCCCCTAAAATTCTTATCTACAATCAAACCCCTAGATATAGGAATAATTTATATCAAATATGTACAAATCTGACATACCGGTTCTTAAGAAAACGATTTTAGTAATTCCCAATTTGTACCCTTTTGGGGCACCTCCTGGCCCCTTAAGACATAGGAACCCAGTCATTTTTACAAAAATCTGAATCTCCTTCACCTTACAATGCTTTTGTGAAGATAAAGGCAAAATCATTTCCATTTAAAAAAAAAACAATAAATATATATATATATATATATATATATATTATATTGACATGACATGTGTCCCCTAATTGAACTGCGGGGTCATTTTTAATGCTAGGGACACCATTTGAACAAATGTAACATATTTATAGTTGGCCATCATTAATACATAAACATTTTGAAAATCTGTTGGGCCGTTCATGAGAAGAAGATTTTTTAAGTTTTGGACTATTTTTAGTAATGGCAACCATCTTGAATTTCAGTTCAAAAGAAAAAAATCTTCTGTATAGTCTCCTATGCAACACAAACATCAATCTGAAGTTTCAGTTTAATTGGCCTAGTGATTTTATAGAAAGTGCTACTAACATGACAGACGATGGACGACAGACGATGGACAACGCACCATCGCATAAGCATTTCTGGCTAAAAACATTAAACAATTACATCAACCAACGTTTTCTGGATATATTAGTTATGGTAATCACAGAAAAGTCTTTCTACACTGAAAGCAAAATTTAATAAAGCAGTAAATAAACTCCAGTTAATACTTAACAGAAATAAACTTCACACAATTATACAGAAAAAGCTGACGATGAAAGCAAAGTTGCAGAGGCACACTTCCAGATCAGGTCTGAGGTTATAAAACTGTTCCATGCTAAACTCAAGATTTCATGCTCAACTTTAAATGCACTCAATGTTACAAAATAAATGTAAATATCTGTTATCTTTGACCTCAAATCTGCATTAATACTTTCAATTCGAGGTCAAGTTAAGTTTTTGTGCTTTAATTTGTGTTTATATATGAATCCTAGAAATTGTGTTCAAGTAGAATTTTGAGCTGAGCATGAAAAAATGTTTTATAACCTTGGGTCCATTTTACATCTTAAGAATGAAGCCAATAAAAGAAGATATACATCACTCTGGTATACTTAAACCACAACTTTTACAGTAAGCAATCATCAATATCCAATCTGCTATCATGTCTAATTGCTTGAGCAGCACTTTAAAATACTTTCACCAAAGTGTTTAAAATCACAAAGTGTGAAAATAAAGTTAAAGATAAAGAAATAAGCACACAACTCTTAATTATTTTTTTGGGAGGTCTGGGCGTATTAGTAGATATCTGACTATTTGACATCTGCAGCTTCAGGTACTTAAAAAAAACCTGACACTCAGTTTGAAAAATTCATATTTTTATAGAATTTCCCTTAATGGCAGCATGGGTTGTCTGAGGCCACGTGGTCTAAGACGCGGTCTCAAGATCACTTACCTCTCACCGTTAAGTTTGTAGGTTCGAATCCTGCTCGCTCCAAAAACTTTATATGAGAAAGTTTGCCAGTTACCCTGGTAATATAGCTTAGATAGAATCACAGAGACGTTAATGTCATTAAAAAAAACTTTCAAATAAATTTATATACTAATAAACGAGTCATGAGATTTTAATTTCATGATATTATCCATCTCCACTTAACTTATGTCATCTAAGAAAGAAACTGAAGGATGAGGTGACAACACTCAAGCATTACATATGTGGCAGTTACTTGTAAGAGTTGGCATTTCTCTCTGTCTAAAAAAATTAAATATCTTTTTTAGTCACATTTTGGCAGATTTCCAGATCATTCAATTGAGGGTACACTGCAACACTGTTCCATCAACAAATATAAAAAAAAAGGAAATAGAGCAATGTTGCACTGACCCATCAAAAAATAGAAATGACATCCTAGTAGAAGCGTGAAAAAACAAAAAACATATTTGAAGAAATAAGATTTTTTTTCTAATTGGCTTCAATACTTTCCTTTCCAACACATTTCAGGTTATATACATGTATGGCTGCTGGCATATTCAGTTTTATTGGTGGAGGGAGACCTCAGAAAGAATCTGAGTAGAACTACTGTCCTTCCCAAATAATTGGCAAACTTTCTCACAAAATGTTGTTTTTGGAGCGAGCGGGACTCGAACCTACGACCATTGCGATGAGAGGTTATGAAAAAAACATGAGTTTAAGAATAGATATACAAAGTAAATAAAAACAGTAACAAAAACAAAATCGAAGGTCATACCACTTTCCATTAAATATATGTACGACGGCACAAAAACCTTGAATTGTACTTACCCGGTCCTTATAAAGCAAGGAGATGAGCTGTACCACAGAAACACCCCAATAATCCTGAAATATGACAGTAGACAACATAATCAGTCAAAGAACCACTTAATTGAGTTATACATAGTATTTAATACTCATTTAAACTTGACTATTTACATCAAATACTCCAGTTAGTTTTAAGGAAATTTATTAGTAAAAAATATGATTTTATGATATTTTCTGTTAAATAAAGACTGAAACTGAATTGAATTTGTTCTAAGAAAGCGTTAATTGATTTCTTGTCCAATCATTTTATATTCAAAATTTCATAAATTTTGATGTTTTATGTCCAAGTCTAAATATTACAACTCAAATGATTGATGTATTCAGACCCAAAGTTATGAATTTTATCTCATGCTCCACTCAAATTCACACTCAAGTAGTTTCCGTGATTTATAAAAAAACACAAATTAAAAGTTCAAACACTCAACTCTGCACGAAGTTGAAAGTATCTTTACAGACTTAGAGGTAAAAAGTTACAAGTATGTCCATTCATTTTGCTATTATCAATCCATTTCTTGTAGGGGTTGAGCACGGAACAAAATTTAAAACCTCCAACCCTGGTCTTGATAGCCCTATGCTTACCAACATTATAACATAATAAGGCCATTATAAATTAATTGCTAGATTCTCATCCAAATTTTTCTTAAGAAGAGGGAGGGGTAGGGTGGGCATTGATTTAAAAAAAAATAATTTCTTTATTGTCGTTTTTTTTTTACGAAAACTAAAAACGGTTCAGCAGCATGAAAATTAGGGGGCTGGCAGGGATGATAATCTAGCAATTAATTTATCATGGCCTAATGGAAGTTTACACAATTTCATTAGCAAGATAGATTTTACAAACAAATAACTGGGTGTTTATAATAAAAAATAAATAGCAAACCTTCTGTCTTGTGTTGAGAAGGCAAAGTAATATCTTATCGATCCCACACTGAAACAGCTGTCTGTAAAAATGAAGAAATCATTTAGAAGGGGTACAATAATACACTGCTGTAATGGAGCAGGTAGCACAGCACAACACAATGTTCCAAATAGGATGATTTCATTACAAGTTCATTCTGACCAAAACATAAAGTCACATGCAATAATAAGCCCAGCGTGACAATTAATTCTCTTAATGAGCCCCGGAGATCTGACAACCAAGCCATTTACTCATTAATAAACGGTCATCCACCAATGCTCAATTTCAACAATGCGGGAAAAGTTGACAGCTACATTTGCTAGGTATAGTGTATTCCCCTGACACGCCATCAATTTTACTATGCTGATTGTATAACATTTAAAACGCGTTTGATATTCGTTTCGTTTGCGTTTGTTTGGCGTACTAGAATAGATTACGGTCTGTAGGTATTTCGACACCAACAGGAAGGAAGACTCCAGGTTCACTCTACATGAACAAAAACAACAAATTAACATACAGATAAAAAAAACACACTCAACAAATGATTATGCAGAATGAATCTAGAACCTTTTTACAGCATACCTACACATTATTATTTGACCCAACAGGAAGGAAGATTCAAGGTTCACTCTACATGTAAAAAAGAACAACAAATTAAATTCCAGATAAAAACAACAAATGAATATGCAGAATGAACTTAGAACCTTGATACCTGCAGAGTTTCAGCAAATTCTGTCGTACTGCTCAAACTGTCGCTTCTTATGTCATGCATGAATCACAGTGATCCTATTCTTGCCATCACTCAGATGTCTCCCTGACACCACACAGGGGTTGGTAATTTAACCACATTAGTAAACATGAAAAAAATGGTAAGCTGAACATGACACCCTTTCGGAGGATTCCATCTGCAGAAAATGACAGTGATTCTTTTTTTACCCGAAACTGCATGGGTTCTCATGAAATGAAAGGTAAGCTTGATTTGAAAACAGCCGTACTCACTTTAGAAATATCAAATGTATGTGGGAGAGGCCATCGTGATTCGACTGGTCCTGGATATGGAGGAGATTACGCATCAGAAGAAGACATTGATTGATAGTGTCACAGTCACTCTCCACAAGGTCATACTTGCCAGTCTGGAATGTAGCATAAATATGATTAAAATAATATATATGGTTAAAGCAAGGATTGGTATACACCTGGATGAAATACATCAATTTTGGCCAGTGCCTACGCTTTCAACTGGCCAAATTTGAAATCAACTAGCCAAACCAATTTTCGCAGAAACTTGTAGTCCTAAATGTCTAAACAAACCCAAAATTAATTGTTTCAAAGCCCATGTGTTATTTAATGTGCAATATTAGCTTGTATTTATTTTATAGACAATGGTATCAAGGTCTTTATGAATGTTAAAGTATTTCAATTTCAAAGCAGTACTTTACAAAACAAAATATTTTAAACAATAAAATTGTCTGTTATTTATTATACTACCATAAATAAATGCATACAATGATATATCATAAATTTCTAACTAAACAAAAATATGAATCAATGGCAGTTTGTTTAAAATTAGATCTACATCTAGCCAAGGACGATTGTTTAACATGTGTAAATGTTGTGATATCATACTTATATAGTTTAATTATTATGGATGATTTGTCATAGTGGTTTATACAATTGACACACCATTTTGTCATTGTCAACTTAATAGCCCAGTGTGATTTTGAGCTCTCGCTCCCATTTCATAACAGTATCAACAGAAGATTATTTCTCTTTTTTCTTGTTGGGACTCGCTTTCATTCATCAGTTCAATGGAGAAAAAGATGTTATTTTATCAGCCATTTTAACAGCTGACAAAATATGTAAACAATAAATTTGACGGGTTTCAACTTTACTTTTATTTAATAGAGTGAGTGCGCGATCTATCAAACTAGACACAGTTACCTCATTATGTTGTTGGCGGGTTTTAACTTTACTTCCTTTTTGTAGAATAAACTTGAGATCAAAAACAATTGGACGCAGTCTTCTCATTTAAATATATAATACAAGTCATTGACAATCAGCTGCTAGGGGGTAATTTGGCAGGAGAAGCAAAAGTAATTCGGTAAATTGACAAAAACCAATAACATGAATACAATAAGTAATTTTTTCAACTTGAAATCCACTCGCAAAAAAATGCAAGCTTAAGAAATTTCAACTCACATTTTCAAAATACAGCTCGCATTTTGCAAGTCGCGAATGCTTAAATTCAAGACCTGCAAGACGCAATTTCCAGTGTGCTAAAAGATGAACTGAACTCCAAGTTAGCCAGAACTCAATACATTGCAATTTTATTGGATGAGAGTTGTGGCATATCAATTACTAAAAAACTTTTAATATATGGAGGGACAAATTTTGACTTAGAAACAAACTTCATATTATTTATGTAATGTACAGATACATGATGGTAGAGCATCAACCCTCAACCTCATTAAAATCAAATCAACTTTGAAGCTTCCATACTATACGCAAAGTAGATCTGACAGTATCACAAGGAAGGTAACGCAACATGTCGTCATGTTATGTTGATGATTTGTAGCAAATATTTTTAAAATCCAGATATGAACAACACAGTTACAGGCCGGACACGAAATGCAAAACAGAAGGACAGACACTGCGATTACTATATGCCACTTATTTTTAGTCAGTGGGTTATCAATGACCCCGAAAAAATTAGAGGTCGAGAAAACACTGTTCATCCAACAAAAATATTTTGGTGCATGTTTTATTTTGGTGAATGCTATGTTTTGGTGAATGTAATATTTTGGTGCATGTTATATTTTGGTGTATACTATATTTTGGTGCATTTTGTACCAATTCTTATTATGTTATATTGTAAAGTTATTTTACAGTGTTCTGTACAATATGGGAATATATTGTACAAGTATCCGGTATGTATTGTGTTGAAAACCAAGTCCAATATGGTTTTCACTATAATACATATGAGTATAATGTATATATTATGCTATACCTCAATTTGAAAATAAAATCAAAAGAATAAAAAATCAACATCCTTCTAAATAAATGAACCACGAGTTCAAAGCAGCAGAAGAAAGAAGATATTCAAATTTTCTCAATGTATCGATCGTCATGCAGAACATTTTATCAATTGTTTGTTTTTATTGTTGAAATTTATTTTCTTTTTTTTTCAGTCGCTATCTTTAATTTGAAACTGTAAAATATAAAAGTTATTGGATCCAATAAACTTCTACATATTGTACGGTCACGTGGTAATATCTTGTGTAGGTGACTGGTTATACACTTACAGATATAGATAAAGGAATATATTGTACAAGTATATATTGTGGTAAAAACCATATTGGACAAGATACCATAATGCTAAGTACAACATGGTTTTCACCACAATACGTATGAGTACAAGATCTTCCCATATTGTACAATATGAAATTCGTTGAATCCAATAAACTTCTATATATTGCACGATCACATGGTAACATCTGGAGTGGGTAACTGGCTATACACTTACAGGTATAGAATAATATATTAATTTAGTTACATGTTATATTCCTTCCAATGAGAATATCTATATCCGACTTACATCTTCTATGACTTTTCTCATTTCAGCACATATTGCTCCGAGGAACTTCTCACTTGCGCACATGGTTTTCGCATCCACCAACATGCTGTGGATGTCCCAGTACCAAGTGGGCACATCCTGACCATCACCATTAACACTTGGCGTCTGCTGAAGGCACTCTACAGGTTGCGTCAGATTCACTAATAACCTACCATAGAAAGTAATATTAAAGATTCATTTCTACCAGTCCAAACAAATTACAGGGTGTGCCCATGACACCCAATACCAGTAAAAACGGGATAAAATAAAGAAATTACAACCTCTCCTACATGTACACTCAGTCTGTTAGACTTTCATACCAGTTACTTGCAGTAAGACAGTGGTTTTACTCAGATTCATTCTGACATCTTCCTTAAACAACAAGAGGACCTGAGGATGCTCTACTGACATCATTCTGATGTAAAGGTCTGGGTATTTCTACAGGTAAATGCAAGTGTCCCATCTCCGTGACATGTTGATCACTTGTGATAAAGTATTTAGACAAAGTAACAGAGGAAACATGTGATATCAAACAAACTCAAAGTGTGACCTTGCCCTTTGAGGTAAAGTTCTGGGTCTTACAAGCGACGTGTCATTATGTCATGTTGATCAAATGAGCCAAGTGATTTGAAATCCATCCATATATGACAAAGCTACAGACTGGACTTAAAATCTCAAACAGACTCAGTGTTGTCAAACAAACACAAAGTGTGACCTTGACCTTTGAAGTTCTTGTCTGGGTCTTGTGTAACCCGTTGTCATGTCATTTTGATTTATATAATTGGGGACTCAAAGTGTGACCTTGACCTTTGAGGTGCGCGTGTGGGTCTTAAATGCGACACCTCATCATGTCATGCTGATGAATTGAGGTAAGTGTTGCATATTATCTGTTTTCCCATAAGTCCTTACTGAACCCAAATATATCATAGCCTCTTCAAATGAACAAACATGAAACGCTTACTTGTAGAGAGCATAAAATTGTTTACCAAATATAAACAAATATGGCAGGACAGTTCTTGAGAAGAAGATTTTTGAAAATTCACAATTTAACCTCTTTTTGGGCCCCTGCTGACACCTTATGGATATAATCCCCTTAAAAGGTCCAACTGTCAACTTTTACAACTAAACAATGTTCCAGACCTCAAGATAATTGAAATAATATGTAAAATAGGTGAGAAAAACAGAATTATCAGTTATCCTATAGTATTACTATGCAAACATCAAAGTCCTGGTACTGGACACCCATATACCCTAACCACATTATTTTTTTAAATGTAAATTTCCATGTCTCCAGGGCTGGACCAATTTTGACCCTAGAGTCATGGCTTAAACAACTTGATAGAAACTCATTAGATGATACTTCATGTAAAATATCAAAGCTCCAGGCCTTGCACTTTCGGAGAAGAAAATTTTTAAATTTCACGATTTTAATATTTTTTGGGTCACTGCTGGTCCCTTATTTATATCAAATCCCCTTTAAAGGACCCTGTCTAAACTGTTATATCTATGCAATGCTCCAGACATGACAACTAATGAAATAATACGTAAAACAGATCGGAAAAACAGAATTTTTCATTTTCCCACAGTATTCCTATGTAAAAATCAATGTCCCTTTACTGGGTCCGAATTGATCCTAGTCCCTTGGTTTGAACAAATTTGAAACTCCAAGAGATAGAGATCATTTAAACCAAACATGAACGAATTTGATTGGACGGTTCTTCAGACGATTTTTAAATGTAAATTTCCCTATGTTAAACAGCCATGACCCAAGGGCGGGGTCAATTTTGACCCGAGGGTCATGGCTTGAACAAATTTGATAGAAACTAATTAGATGATACTACATGCAAAATATCAAAGCTCCAGGCCCTGCACTTTCGGAGAAAAAATATATGAAAAACTGATAAACCCCTGGGGCGGGGCCAACTTTGACCCCATGGCCATCATTTGAACAAACTTGAGAGAGCTTTGTGTAAGAACGCTTCAAACAAAATTTGGTGAAAATCTGTCAAGTGGTTTCAGAGATGAAGTTGTTTGAAGCAAAATTTAACAACGTATGGATGACAACGGATGGAGCTTGATCACAACAACTCATCCTGAACTTTGGTCAGATGAGTTAAAAAAGCAAACTGATCAAAGTGCTATTCTCCGGTCACAAAAACTAAAGAAAAGAATATTCTACTGGTAAATGTAAAGTACTCTTACTTGACTGTAAGGTTGAAGGCATCTGGATCATCTTCTAAGTAAGACACCAGCGGTACGAGATCCTGAAATGTTACACAATTAGTAGATAGGTATATTGATAATGTAAAATAGTAAGTAGATAGGCATATTGACAATGTGACACAATACAAAGATAGGTATATCGACAATGTGACACAATAAGTAGATAGGTTTATTGATAATGTCAAATAGTAAGTAGATAGGCATATCGACAATGTGACACAATACAAAGATAGGTATATTGACAATGTGACACAATAAGTAGACAGGTATATTGATAATGTAAAATAGTAAGTAGATAGGCATATCGACAATGTGACACAATATAAAGATAGGTATATTGACAATGTGATACAATAAGTAGATAGTTATATTGACAATGTAAAATAGTAAGAAGGTAGGCATATCCACAATGTGACACAATAAAAAGATAGGTATATCGACAATGTGGCACAATAAGTAGGTAAGAATATCGACAATGTGATACCGTAAGTAGATAGAATATCAACAATGTGACATGATAAGTAGATAGGTATACTGACAATGTGAATGTAAACAAGGCGATATTGACAATAGTTATTGACAATAGTTACAGACCATTGGTAGTTTCGGGTATCATGCATACAAGAGGATATTAACAACAGTTACAGACCATTGGAAGTTTCAGGTGTCATGTATACAAGGGGATATTGACAATAGTTACAGACCATTGGAAGTTTCAGGTGTCAAGGATACAAGGGGATATTGACAATAGTTACAGACCATTGGAAGTTTCAGGTGTCATGGATACAAGGGGATATTGACAATAGTTACAGACCATTGGAAGTTTCAGGTATCATGTATACAAGATTATATTAACAACAGTTACAGACCATTGGAAGTTTCAGGTATCATGTATACAAGAGGATATTGACAACAGTTACAGACCATTGGAAGTTTCAGGTATCATGTATACAAGATTATATTGACAACAGTTACAGACCATTGCAAGTAAAATTGTGAAAAAAAAACACTTTATGTTCATTTAGGGTTATTAAACCTGAATCAGGAGATATCAGGTTCCGGGATAGATAAGGGTTTACTTTTCCCTAGGATTTTTCATTTGACCGCTACAATAATATTTGGCGGTCCCAACACAAATTTTAGGGAACTATTAGACCTCATGTTAATTTTAAAAGGCTTTTTATTTTTATTGCAACCTTTCAATACATGAAGACAGCTGTCAGCTGTAAAATCACACCCTCTTGCTTGCACTTTCGGGAATGAGTTTGGAGCCGTTGACTTTGGAACAATTACCTTTATTTGAAAAGAAATTGGGGAAATTACATGGCCAAGGGTCCTTCAACATACAAAACAATATATGTTTAATGTATAAAAATGTGACCGTCTTGTAGAAGACTACCTTAGACATGCAATTTCATTTTTTTTTTACATTAAAGTGTGACTTTGAACTTTGTGTATCCTTGACCCTGACATCTGATGTAAAGGTCAGGGTATTTCTACAGGGAAATACAGGTGACACATCATTCTGACATGTTGATAATATCAGACACTAACATGGTATTCTCTATATATAGCTCATTTATAAGCATAACGTTTGTTGAATGAGTGGAAAGACATCGAATGAACGCAAAGGGTAAAGATTAAACAATTTTTTTTCGCAAAATCGAAATACCGGATAACGGAAACAAACATTTTATAGACCATAATATGTTCATTTTTTCCCCTAAATATTTAGAAAATAAGCATTGCATGCAAATATAAGGAACAAAATATGAATTGGAAGAAAAGCTTAATTGGAATAAAAATTTAAATAAAATGAAAAAATACTCAAACCTTTTGAATTATCTGTGATGACGCCAGCTGTCTACGAGTGCTCCTTTGAACACAATCATCTTCATTTAGTTGATCCAATATTGACGACAGGTTCTCTGTAATGGACAGTAAATTGCACTCTTTACGTAATGCATTTACACATTCAGAAATGATGCATGTTTTATCATCCGTTTTAAATGGCAAACTTTCAGACGTTTTTTTCTGCGAAATTAATATAGTCAAGTTGCCCTTGTTATTACTATGCTGACTGGCGAGAGATTTTTTAATTTCCTTGTTATTGTCAGTCTTTTCCTTTTCATTTTCAGGCACTGTTTCTGCATTTATACAACTAGACTTTTCGCAAAACGAGTGTTTTTCATCATGAGTTTTTGCTTCATTTGCTACATCTGTGCAGCCAAACGTCAAATCATGCCTTGACCCACTTAAGTTATGCAAATTACATGTGCAATCTTCAACATGATCAATCTCTGGAATTTGTACTTTCTCATCATTTTGTTTACCAACATCTGCCTTGACATTTGACAACATCGTTACTCTCTATATTATCACTTTCAGATCTTTTAATTGTCAAAGCTTAGTTTTCAAATATGAACTAAATCACACTGGTTGAGAAGGCTCTACTAAACATGTGCCTATATATTTTATAGTCTATATATTATTGTTCATATGTATTTCAAACTTACTCATTTGATTGATAAAATTCGTATAGTTACGACTGCAAGTTGTATTTGTTTCATTTTTATTGCTAATTTGAGCATGGTCGTTATTTGAATATGAAAGTAACGTTTGTCCAACTGAATTCTCACCAACATTTTTGTATGGTTAATCATTTTATCATTTAATAAATAGCCCAGACAAAATATCCGTATAAAATTCTTAATTAGTAAAACTATTTCAATAAAAGTATTTCATTTAACTCTTATACTTCTATTTTTCGGTCAAGCAATCACTCAATCCTTAACTGACATATTCATTTTTAAATAATTTGCCAAAACATAAATCATGTATCAACTATTTTAAAAAATCACCAAAAGATGGAAATTCAACAAATGTTAAAATCCAAAGTTACACTGGTCAGCAAAACACACTTGTACCAAAATATTACACAATATAATCCTAGAACTTGTTGTCAACACAGTTAAAAAATAAATAATTGAAATTCATCCAAATATAGCCACCAACAACACGTTCTTAAGCAAACTTTATATCACAGCTTTAAAATCCAACGAATTCGATCTTCCACATCCGACTTATATGACAGCAAGAAACCATAATGCATTGTGTTTTAAGAAGGACTTCTATTTTCTGGGAAAGTGAGAAGTAATTATATTTCTCAACAGGACGCCAATCAAAGTCGTCGACTTCAGCCAATGAAAACACGCACAGCTAAAAATGAAGTCGTTTGTTCACATCCTCAGAACAACAGTATGGAAGATGCATCAATATTCGTTCATTTGTGTTAAATAAGATCAAACTGTTTTCTCATTGGTATTTGGAGATAATTCTAAATCTAATTTTTATTTCAAGAAGAAAGCATGCATACATGTAAGTTCTATTCAGTTTATTTAGTTCAAATGACATCTTGTTTTATAAATTAAATTCTGATTAAAACATTGTGTACACTACTATTTACTAGATTTTTGACCTTAATAGAGTTTGATAGATTTTTTGACAAAAAAAAAGATAGAAATAATTAATTATAATTTATTTAACTGTTTTCAAAATGGCTCATTATTACACTCATTACCCAGAAACGTCTCCATACGATACGTTAGTAAATCTTACCAAAAGTTAAGACAAGCAGCATTAAGTAAAACATTTACACTTCCAGGAGAAAACAGTTTTTTACCAAAACCCAATCCAAAAGGTGCCACATTGATAAATATCAAGTTGCTCTGTTATAACTACCATAAACCCCCAAACCAATAATCACTCTTGCAAGCCATGCATTTTGCATTTTGCTTTTGCAAAAAGTGGAGAGGGGGTTACTGTATACATGTACAAAAAAAAATTGATTGAGCAAATGAGCAAAAAGACCCATTTTAGAACTTGCTCATCGAAAACCAGTTTTTTACCAAACGCTCAATTCAAAACATCACAAGGCCACAGTTTCGTAATATTGTATGGGACATGAGTGTATATACTGTGTGCCAAATAAAATTCAAATAACTGTAACCTTGTATGCATGTCGTATATCACAACTTGCACCAAAACTTTAACATAAAGTTTAAAGACAATATATGAACTTTTCACCCTGCAATATGACCTTGACTACCAAGTTAGGAGTCCAACCTGTTACATAATACCTCAGTGTATAAGTTCCAGCCATATATCTGCAAGCATTGTTTTCATTTTTTGTTGTTGTATGGTGTTTAGCGTCGCTTTCAACAATTTTTCAGTCATATCGCGACAGTGTCTACTTAAGACAGTATTCTGAGCGCTGTCACACTGGAATATCATGCCGCAGACACATGGTATGATACCCCACCCAGTCACATTATACTGACACCGGGCCGACCAGACCTAGAACTCTCCTCTAAATGCTGAGCGTCAAGCAAGGAAGCTTCTAGTACCATTTTTAAAGTCTTTGGTATGACCCGGCGGGGGATCGAACCCACGACCTTCCGCATGCGAGGCGGACGCTCTACCACTAGACCACGCCGCGGTCTGTTTTCATTTGCAATGCGTATCGCATTATTTCATTATCAGGACGATACATATCACCATACATATTGCATGTGAAAATAAAAGGCGATGCGTATTGCAATATTTAAGTTGTGATGCGATTCACGATACTGATTTTTAAACTGTATCTTATGCAATCACCATGATTTTTTAATAAGATGTATGTAATAACTATGCTTGTATGCAACCTAAAAGTATTTTTATTAACAGAGAACAACATAACTTAAAACACTTCATAACTGTGATAGTGATGAAATAAACATAGTGGGATAGTACCTGATGGGAAGGAGATGTTGTCTGTAGCCAGTTTAAATCCAAAAATTCGTCTTGCTTTTTTAAAAGACGTTATTTTTTGTTTGTTAGGTTTATGAACTATCTTTTTATGTTTCATCAAGAATGAAATTGTGATGCAAAATATCTTACAACTGTATTGATGCATCGTAGGTCTAAAGAATGCATTGCATTGCGAACTAATGAAAGTTTCGTTTAACACCCGAAACACACATTGGCGGAAAGGTGAATCACGATCCATCGATGAATCGTTACACCTCTACTAATAAACAACTTGCCCCAAAACTTTAATGCAGGTCAGATGCATATATGCTGAAATGAGTACAAAAACTCCCCTATTTTATAGCAGTCAAGTTTTCGCGCATTTAACCTGTTTGTTTATACATTCTGTCCACGAATGCTTGGAGATACACAACAAATCAATACACCTATTAAATGGTATGAGAGTGGCAGACTACACAAAGAAAACAGAGACAGCATTTTATGAACATCATTACAATTCAACCAAATTTCCCCAGAAAAATAAAAAACTGTTAAAACTCATCACTGTTGACATATTTTAAATTAGTGAAACACTATAAATCTGCAGCATGTTATATTCAGGAAACTATCACCAAACGAGGAGATTCAACCGTTTTTTTCTTCAAATAAGTCAAAACCAGGCAGTCATAGACGAATAAAGACTAAAGTCACGACACCATGAACAGAACTAGAAAGGTTTGAAGAATATGGTATTGGTGCACATTTATTACAAAAATATATTTGAGTATGTGACAAACAAAAGAAAATTGTCGCAGACACATGGTATGATACTCAACATTATACTGACACTGGGCTGACCAGACCTAGAACTATCCTCTAAATGCAGAGCACCTTAACAGGGTTTTCAACTGACGCGTACCCTCGGGTTTTGACATGCAAGATTTGTAGTTGACCGTTTTAGACGCGTGGAAATTATAGCCGATGCGTATTTTTGACGCACGGAAAGTTTGGATGAAGCATCAGTCCAACAACATATTGAATTACATCCCACTGGTTTTACTGCTACCGTTTCAATGCCTGGACATTATGACCAATATTGCCGCCTCCGGCATAATCTTAAGCTTGCCGATGTAGTGTTTACAACACACGCGTAAATGACAGTCACTGGGTAAATAGGTCAGCCAATCACAGCGTGCATATGAATTAACTAGTCGGAGCTAGGTAGAGCTGTATTTTGACAAACATAATTTGAGGTCACACATGATCGTGGCCTACTGGTTAGATAATTGGATTTCCGATTATTGGCGACTCAAACAATTTTATTGCCATTCATGAACACCATTTTTTTTTCTCTCAAATTTTTTTTATATATATAATCCGACTTTTTGATGATATGAAAAAAAGTGATCATTGATCATTATTAGCACGGTTTGGACTAAGCACTGCCACACTTGCAATATGCAAGATGATTTTAGACAATGTGAGTTGAAATTCAGGGCAAATAAAAGAACAAATGCGATTCTGGCTGAAAAATAAACTTGGAAAAACTGTCCAAAAGAAAGTAGAACTACGAAGTCATGTACAGTATTGTTCTGGTATTTTATTCTTATTTACTTTGGATGCCGTTGATATCATTAAAGCATAATATGTATCTTGTTATTCATTATAAATATTATCAAAGGCCTGAAGGGCCTGAAGGGAAGGCTCGCTGCTTTTGTTAATTCAAAAATGTAGGTTCGGAAAATTGGAAAACTTAGTTAGATTTCTGATATGTTAAAAGGCAATTCGTTGGGATTTAGAAAAGAATGTGGTGTGTTTAATATTTCTCCTGCATACAATACAGAGTCCATATCAATACTTTTCCAACAGTAGCTATCAAACGGTTTTAATAATGCATTTGAAACAAGAAATGTCACTGGTAAGTGTCGCATGCCCCCCAAATAGTCGTTGAAAAATAACAATATAAATATGTTATAATAGGTAGCGATGTAGTCATGAATATAAAGAGTAATGGACTGATGTTTCAGACAAGACATGCAATTTCATGTTTTTTACATTAAAGTGTGACCTTGACCTTTGTGTAACCTTGACATCTGATGTAATGGTCTGGGTATTTCAACAGTTAAATGACCTTGACCTTTGAGGTATGGGTCTAAGATTTACTTATGACATGTCGTCATGTCATCTTGATAATTTCAGCCAAGTTAAAGGCAAAGTCACAGACAAGACACAAAATATCAAACAAATTGAAAGTGTGACCTTGAGGAAAGGTTCTGGGTCTTACATGTGACACTTAATTATGTCATGTTGATCAACTGAGCCAAGTGTTTTTAAAAGAAATGTCAAAATGACTGAAAGTGTTGTCAAACAAAGTTAAATTGTGACCTTGACCTTTGAAGTGGGAGTTTGGGTATTAAGTGCAACACGTTGTCATGTTATGTTGATCATTTATAACAAGTATTTATAAAAAAAAACCATCTATGCATGACAAAGTTGCAGGCCGGACATGAAATCTCACAGACTCAAAGTGTGACCTTGACCTTTGAGGTAAGGGTGTGGGTCTTACTCGCAACACGTCGTCATGTTATGTTGATCAATTGTAGCAAGTATCATTAAAATCCATCTATGCATGACAAAGTTACAGGCTGGACACAAAATCTCACAGACTCCAAGTTAAACAAACTCAAATTGTGACCTTGACCTTTGACGTACGGGTGTGGGTCTTACTCACGACAGGTCGTCATGTTATGTTGATCATTTGTAGCAAGTATCATTAAACTGGACACGAAATCTCAAACAGACTCAAAGTGTATTCAAACAAACTCAAATTGTGACCTTAATCTTTGAGGTACGCGTGTGGGTCTTACTCGCGACACTTTGCCGTGTTATGTTGATCAATTGTAGCAAGTATTTATAAAATCCATTTATGCATGACAAAGTTACAGGCCGGACACGAAATCTCACACAGACTCAAAGTGTATTCAAACAAACTCAAATTGTGACCTTGATCTTTGAGGTACGGGTGTGGGTCTTACTCACGACATATCATCATATTTTGTTGATCATTTGTAGCAAGTATCAACAAAATCCATCTATGCATGACAAAGATAAAGGCCAGACACGAAATACTAGACGGACGGACAGACGGACGGATGCTGCGATTACTATATGCCACCCCAAACATTTTTTGGGGGGTATAAAATTGCAAACACCATGGTACACACCGTCTTCCGTTTGGAAATTGACTGAATATTTGATGACCCTGGTGAAAAAATATCCAGGTTCCTGTCATACGTAGTTTGTATAACAGATTGCTAGGGCTGCACGACAGCTAAGGAAGTCAGAGCTTTGCTCGCCTTCCAAAAACAGGAAAAAAATAAAAATAAAACTAATAAAAGATTATCTATTGTTTAATTTAATTTCTTGCCATATATTATACATAATACAAGTCAACACATAGAAATTGACTTCCAACCACAAAATCTGCAGAAGTTTTGCGATTTAATGCGTAAAACCATCCTTTCATATTGACTCTCAAGATCTCCAGACTTATGGGTCAGGGGTCAAATGACTCTCCAATTTTGAGTCCTATTGAAAACCCTGCGCCTAGGTTTTAGTACTTACCAGTTTTCAAGTCTTTGGTATGACCTGACCGGGATCAAAACCGGCGATCTTCCGCATGCGTTTTACCATCACTGTTGTTTCCACAGCATAGTCAGTATATATAATAATTAAATTTAGACTATACAACTTACCATAACAGTCAGGAGAGCCTCGATATACGTCGTCTTCCCATGATCCAAGACTACTACTGAGGCCACCCAGGCCGCCACAATTCATGATCTGCCATTCCATCGTTAATGCTTTGGAAAACTACCCTAAAAAAGAAATTATAAATTCAATTAAAAACTTTTGAAAGGAATGCAATGCATTTCCAGTACGATTAATGCATGCGTATTTAGATGTTTTGTTGTTATTTTTATAAATTATGGACATACTATGCCATCTGCAATAGAATTTTTAACCCAACCCTCTGGCTGCATGTTTTTTTAACAATCACTACGGTTTTAACAAACTTGGTGAAGGGTCACCTAAGGAACATTTCTGTGAAGTTATATCAAAATTGGCCCAGTGGTTTCAGAGGAGAAGTTGTTAGAAGCTAAAAGTTAACGACGGACGACGGAGGGCGGACACCAGGCGATCAAAAAAGCTCACCTGTGAGCCTTTGGTTCAGGTGAGCTAAAAATAGGTGATGACATGATTTGCTGGTGTCCCTTAAAATTTAAAAGGGGAATAACTTTAATTGATTTCCTCCAATATGAAGAGCATAAAAATATTATATCCCGTTGCCAAAATGGTGGCAATTCTGATTTTTTTTATCAGATATTTCGCGATAGACCGCGTTTTGTATAATGTCAGTGTTAGGTTCTGGTAATTTTATAAATATTTCATAGATTAACTATAACTGAAACTGTATGTAAATTTTCGGGGGAAAAACTATAAATTGTCTTAAAAAATAAAATAGTTATTAAAATCGATAAAAGCATCTCATATCATTAATAAACAAGAGGGCCTAGATGGCCCTATATCACTCACCTGACTGACCTTGAGTCACTCAACTTAGTAGATTATAGTCTAAATTTCAGAAAAAAGAGAAGGGCAAGTAGTTGAATTTTGATTTGTTTTGAATATGTAACAGATGCATGGAAGAGTTCAAACTTGGTAGAGGTTTACCCATGGTAAATGTCAGTGAAATTACATCGAAATAAAGTTAGTAGATTCTGACAAGAAGGCTTTTGAAGTTTTTGCTATAGCTGCCTATATAGTAAATTAGCACCCCACTGTGAAGGTCATGTTTTTTTAACAAATGACAACGGCTTGAACAAACTTGATAGAGGGTCACCCAAGGAACATTTCTGTGAAATTATTTAAAATCGAGTCAGTAATTTCTGACAAGAAGATTTTTTCATTTTTTGCTTATTAAAGTTGCCCTGTCCCCTGGCGGCCATGTTTTTTTATGAATCAAGATGACTTAAACAAACTTGGTAGAGAGTCACCCAAGGAACATTTTTGTGAAGTTATCAAAATTGGTCCAGTTGTTTCAGAGGAGAAGTTGTTAGAAGCTAAAGGTTAATGACGGACACCAGGAGATCACAAAAGCTCACCTGTGAACCTTCGGCTTAGGTGAGCTAATATAATCCGAATGGTTTGGTATGTCAAATCTACCAAATGTGACAAAATCAGTATCAGTAAAGTTGAAACAAAATCCCCATTCTAAATATAGACAGAACTGCTTGACAACCTTCGTATCGTCATTCTGATTATTTCTTAGATGGAATAATTTAACTATGTGTAATCTGTTTATAGGATCAAATGGAATCAAAATGAAATTATGTAACTCATATAATATGTCACAAAATATATTGCCATGTTAAGTTTGGCATGACATTGCAATATAACTAATTTCTTTCAAAATAGCCATACAAATAGTGAATTTATATCATATATTTTCAAATTGTTATTTAAAGGCCCACTACACTTCCGTAACGGTTGTTTTTAGTTTTTATTTAAGTCTGTTTTAATTTTTCAAGATGATAGAATACATTTTTAATTTGATCAAAGAGAGACTTTGCAAATGAAAAAATACATATAAAGCACATTATATGTGAATAAATTAATAACAAGAGAGCCAAGATGGCCTTTTATCACTCACCTGACTAACCTTGAGTCACCCAACATAAGTATATTATATAATACATGTACGCTCGAAATTCCAGAAAGATGAGATGGGCAATAATTAGAATTTTGATTTGTTTTGAAGATGTAACAGATGCGTAGAAGAGTTCAAACTTGATAGAGGTTCACCTATGGTAAATGTCAGTGAAATTACATCAAAATCATGTCAGAAGATTCTGACAAGAAGGCTTTCGAAGTTTTTACTCTAGATGCTAAGTCTTCAAACTTAGATAAAAATCCAGTTTCAGCACAAAACTAACCTGTTATGTTTGAGAACGGTTTCAAACTAAAGCATTAGACTAAAGTATTGTGCATGAAACAATCCGCAGTTCCAGCACAGTAAATATTCCTATGAGTTTCAAACACAAGCCTTCCAAAAGTATACCACTTGAAAGAATCTTTGTCGCAGTGCACTCTCCCCCAAAAACAATAAAGCTCCTCCTCCAAGATTTCAAGTACACTTTGACACTGAAAATCTCAAGCAGACTTCTGGCTGTTATGAAACTAGCTAGAAATATGGTATTGCTTTATTATGAACCAGTAAACCATCCCTGTCTGAACCAGAAAAATTCAGACTTTTATATTCAGATTAACACCTGTTATAACAAGAGGCCCAAGAGAGCCTGAGGATGCTCTACTGACTCATAGTGGCCATAGCGCTTTTTGAAATTCTCCTATGCAATAGAAACATCTGGGCCAGGTCGTTTTTAACCATAGGGGACTATTTGAACAAATCTAACAAAACATAGTAGGTCATCATAACTACATAAACATTTTGAAAATCTGTTGGGGCCGTTCATGAGAAGAAATTTTTTTAAGTTTTGGACTATTTTTAGTAATGGTTGCCATCTTGAATTTAACATAGAAAAAAAAAACTTCTGTATAGTCTCCTATGCAATAGAAACATCCATGTGAAGTTTCGGTTTAATTGGCCTAGTGGTTTCTGAATAAATGAAAAAAAAAAGAGAGAATTTTCTTGTTTTCCCATAGTATCCCTATGTAAAATTCTAAGTCCTATTACAGGGCCCGTATAAGTTTTAGCCCCTAAATTCTTATCTGCAATCAAACCCCTACACATAGCGATAATTTATATCAAATTTGTACAAATCTGACATACCAGTTCTTATGAAAATGATTTTAGTAATTCCCAATTTGTATGCTTTTGGGGCCCCTCCTGACCCCTTGGGACATAGGAACTCAGTCATATTTACAAATCTGAACCTCCTTCACCAAACAATGCTTCTATGAAGATAACGGCAAAATCATTTCCATTTAAAAAAAAATTTAAAAAAAATATTATGACTTGTGTCCCCTAATTGAATCCTTTAGGCAGGGTCATTTTTAACACTAGGGCCACCATTTGAACAAATCTAACAAAGCTATGGTTGGTCATCATTACAATATAAACATTTTGAAAATCTGTTGGGCTGTTCATGAGAAGAAGATTTTTTAAGTTTTAGACTATTTTTAGAAATGGTGGCCATTTTGAATTTCAAGTCGAAAAAAAAAAAAATCTTCTGTATAGACGACATACAACACGCCATCACATAAGCACTTCCGGCCTTTGGCCAGTAGAGCTAAAAATGGTTCATGTATTTGAATATTATGAATAATATTTCAATCATTGACTATAATTGTATCATTCATCTTTTTATGATGAATTATCTTTTAAAACTTATATCTGGTATAATATTGTATAATTATAGCAAAAAAAAGTTCATTTAAAGAGTTTATTACCTCTTCTTATAATAATTGCTATATACAGACATTTATGCTATAAAACAGGGGGAGTAATTTGACATAAAACTAACCCCACCCCCTGGCTGCCATGTTTTTTGACGAATCAAGATGGCTGGAATAAACGTGGTAGAGAGTCACCCAAGGAACATTTCTGTGAAATTATTTTAAAATTGAGCCAGTAGTTTCTGACAAGATGATTTTGTAAGTTTTTACTATAGCTTATATAGTAAACTAATCCCAACCCCTGACAGACATGTTTTTTGACAAATCAAGATGGCTTGAACAAACTTGGTAGAGGGTCACCCAAGGAATATTTCTGTGAAATTATATCGAAATAGGCCCAGTGGTTTCAGAGGAGAAGTTGTTAAAAGCTAAAAGTTAACGATGGACGAGAGACTACGGACACCAGGCGATCACAAAAGCTCACCTGTGAGCCTTCAGCTCAGGGGAGCTAATAAACTGGTTCTGTTTACAAATTAATGACCGTCTCTTTCCGATAAACACCTTCTGCAGAAAACAGGGAGTTACGAAGCTTGTTGGGAAACGCGTTGGTCGGTAATATATAATCAATTCACTTCAGAGAGAAACATTGTATTTATTTATTTACATTGGGGAACTGTAGGGGATGCAGTTAAAAATTAAGTATAGATAGTATTTAAGAACATCCCCTTTATTCCCCTCAGTGTATTAATGAACTGGAACCAACGAGCTAATTTATTGCACGTAACCGAGGAATTGTTCATATAAAATTAAAAACAAAATTACGTTTTTAATAACAGACAGTGCTGTTCTAAACAAACAACCCTTAGTAGCCTCTCAATATTGACTGTAATAAACTGATATAGCCCGTGTGATAGTATCATGCGTATAATATGCAAGGGAAGCTCCTAAACAAAAGTTACTAGACCAAACTAGCTTTCCGTACTCATTGTTTTTCAGTGCATATAAATAATAAAATGCATACTAAGTTTGATGCAGTTTTATTGCAGACATCAATATGTTGTTTTTTTTAAAAAACAAAACATAATAACGATATATAGTATTATTGAAGCCATTATAACTTTTCTAATCTTGTAAATGAACCCCTTGTCTAACGGTCTTAATCTGCAAACTACCACTGCTGTATTTATATGTGTACTTCCTAAAACTGGCAGAGAGCACTTGAGTCATTTATATGATTACGGAATTACAAAAATGTAAACGAACGTTAAAAGCTTGGGCTGCTCTTCTAAGAAATAAAAATTTCGATGGAAGTTATTTATTTTCTCGCTTTTATTAAAAACAGTCACTTAAAGGTCTACAGGAATAGTTTTAACAATACCATAAACACATTTAATTACAATCATTTGTGTTATTATCAAAAAGTGTGCACTTCGAAAGTTTAATAAGGCTTAAAATATATCAAATAATTTCTATTTTTTGTTCATAAACTGAACTTTGACAGTCAGAAATGTAGGTCGCAAGGTTTCGTAAACACACATACATATGTATTTAATGCAGCAATAATCCATTTCATTTGTTTAACATTTCCCAAGATCAAACCTCTGTATCATTTATTATTTAAAAATACGTACATACGAATCGATTCGAGTACGAAACGAGTGACCTTATTATATAATGGATACATGTATTTGTGAAATTAAAACACGTTTTTACATATCAATCTAAAATATATGCAGATTAAAGATAAATTATTAAACAAAAAGTGTCCTGCAAACGTGTCAGCCTCTTAACAATTTAAATCCATTTATCTAAAAGTAGATGGCTAATGATCTGCTAATTACCAAAGTGCAACATTTTACCTGCTATGTTATATTTAACTGTTTAAATTCTATCTGAACTAATATATTAACTCACGTGAATATTCAACAATATATGACTTTATTAACAAGCTTCCTTATGTGTACACGCAGCAATAATCCGTTTTATGTTACCATGTTGTCGCAGAAAACGTTAACGTTATGAAAGGCTGTTATGAACGACCATTTATCAATATGTAAACACGTGATTCGGAAAAAAGTAGGGCATCGAAGTTAGCCACTAGGTGGCGCTTGCGCACAAGTGCGATAATAATCGTGAAACATCGGGTATTTTCGTATCCTCCGTATAATACATCTATTGTGTCAATCGTGAAACATCGGGTATTTCCGTATCCTCCGTAGAATGCGTAGCATAAAGGCCGAGGTGATCAGATTGCTATTGTGTAGCATAAAGGCAGAGGTGATCAGATTGGTGTGATAATCGCTATTCCGATTGAGATAATCGGAGATGTCAACGGCATCGTAGTCGAACGTATGGTGGTATATTTATGCCATGTGTTATCTCCAATAATTTTCTAGTTAACCACTTAATTTTCGCGAAAATGATCTAGTTAACTGACACGATAAGTTTCTAGTTGTGATAAATATCTTTACTAGAATAAATGTCTGTTAATGGTCATTACTGCCACCACTTATCTAGTTAATATGGAAGCGTATATGGGACATACTGATGACGTGTTCATGTAGGATAAATCCTGTTGTGGTATTTCGACGTGCTTCGATAGAACACAGTATTTAGACATAATTCATATTCTCTTGTCTATATAATATCACAGTTTCGCTACTTAAATCTTGCGACATACTAACATATACTTATCATTTTCATAATAAGGATATGTCGACATACATAAACACATCTTTGCATGAAGAAGTATCGCGCTTTGCCGATATATAAAGTGTTTCGCGGTATATCTTTTCCCTGCTTATTTATATTATCATAGTATTCCGACATACATTTTGACAACTTTGACACGTGAACCACATGTATGTACTGTCGGATTACGGGAGCTCAGCGCTATAAATTATAGGATAATGTATGGGAGTGATGTCCGAGCGAGGAGATGGTTGAGGGTGGGTGGGTGTGTGTGTGTGTGGGGGGGGGGGGGGGGTTAAAATATTTTGCGATTTAAAAATTATATTTTTGTCTCAAATCTAAATGATTTGCTGATATAAATTGACTTCGTTTATATATTGCGATATAAATGAAAATAACAGCATTTTAATGCCAGGTGACAGCCACTCGGTGCACGGTGACAACCTCACAATGTCCGGTGATAGTACTATAAAGCCAGATGATTTCATTATAAAGCCTGATCATAGTCATTCAATGCCCGATTTAAAAGTTTTATAATGTTCGGTTAAAGCGTTATAATGTTTTGCGAAAGTCTGATAATGCCCGATTATAGCCTTATTATGCCCGATGATATCCCACATGACCCGATGAAAAGGCCCGATGATAATATCTCAACGCCTGGTGATAACATCACATAGCCCGGTGATAAACTCACAAGACTCACTAATTCCACCACAAAGCCCAGTGGTAGCATTATAAGACTCGGTGCTATCCTCAAAGGGCCTAGTGATAATCTCTCAAGTCCACTGATGTCCTCACAAGGCGTGATAACTACACAGGCCCGTTGATTACACAACAAACCCAGGTGATAACTGATATCCTTACAAGACCAGGTGATATATCCTCACACGACCCGATGATAGTCTGAAAGGCCTCGTGATAACATCCTAAGGTCCAGTAATTACATGAGAAAGCCCGATGATAGTCTTTCAAGGCCTGGTAATTGCTTCATTATGCTCGTTGATATCCCCACAAAGCCCGGTAATATCTCCACAAGGCCCTGCGATAGTCTTAAAAAGTCCGTTGACTTTCTTACAAGGTATTGTGATGTTATCACCAGGCAATATTAGGCTATCACCGAGCATTTTAAGATAAGCACCGGGCATAATAATGCTATCATCGTGTATAGTAAAGATATAAATGGGCTTTCTTAAGTAATCGCCGGACCTTATGAGACTATCACCGTGCTTTGTGACGACATCACCGAGCTTTGTGATGCTATCCATGGGCTTTTTGAGACTATCAACATGTTTGTGAGGATATCCCTAGCTTCTTGTGAGGCTATCACCGCGACTTGTGATGCAATCTGTAGGCCTTATGAGTTTATCATCGTACTTTGCGATGTAATCACCGGGTATTGGGATGTTATCTTCCGACCATATTATCACCGAGCCTTTTCAAACTTTCGTTGGGTTTATAAGGATATCAACAGGCCTTATGAGGATTTCACCAGGCCTTGCAAGGATATCACCGAATTATGTGATATTACACATATTGTTTAACAAGATATAGAAAAATACGAGTAGAAGGTTTTCATAACGGTTTGGTATTGTTACAGGCAAATAATTTTGTACTTGCACATTTTGTCTGGGCCTAAAAAAAATGCTATTATTATAAACTCGTACATGGCGCGAAACTGTATATTTTCATGACTAGAATATCGCGCTTTGTCGCGAAGTTTTATGTTAGAAAGCTGGAAACGTTTTGTGAACAAACATATACTAACACACTTTGTCGACAAATATATGTTGCCTTGTTATTTAAGTTAAAGTCGAGATTGACAAGATGCGATTTTGTCTATTTAATTTAAGTCGTCAAATTGTGTAAATAATACAACAAGTTGAGTTCTTTTTTGACAACATGACGCGTTGTATCTCGACATGTCGCCTTATTACTTGACAACTTGTATATTTTATGTGTGCATGTCGACATACCATAACAGGATTTATCCTACATGAGCACGCATATGAGTGTCCCATATACGCTTCAATAAGTTAACTATCGCGAAAAATATCTAGTTATCTAATTAACTAACGCGACAAGATTATAGTTAAGATAAATATCTTAACGCGAAAAGTAACTGCTCTGCAACTGCCGCCACCATCTACTTAAAGCTAATGCAGTGATTTAATTGCATGACTCTGACTAACTGAATGAATATAATTATTATAATGTTCGTGCAGTGATCTATCTACATAGATTCGAAAGAGCAGGTGCTTCTCACGATATCACGTAAACACCTACAATTGCAGAATTATCGTTCATTAAACTCATACTTGTGAAAGTAATGAGTCGAATGTGTTGGAGAGTGAAACACCTAGTGTTCTCAATCACGTGACTTTGACCTTGAGACTTTGAGATGAGTGATGTTGTGTGTACCTGCAACGCAACGGTGAAAACAATAATGGCGGCGGGTATTTTCTACTTATAATTATATTGTCATGGCAGAATATAATGATGAACACGCTTTGATATTGTATTTTATCATTATTTCGGTCAACTATTGCGTTGTTATAATCATATCAGCGAGTTAATATATCAGAAAAAAACGCTATGAAAGTCTATAAATTAAGATAACTATTACAATGTATAAAAAGTATCTCATTATCATTAATAAATAGAATCCCAGTGGTTTGGTATGTCAAATCCACCAAAACGTGACAAAATCGATATTTTAATTGGATTGGTAAACTTGAAGCGAAATCCCCATTCTAAAAATAGACCGTACTTAAATACTGCTTAACGTCATTCGGATTCTTTCGAAGATGAAACACTTTATTACGTGTAAGCCAGTATCAATGGATCCTGCTCTTTAAAACCCCGGCGTAGCACTCCCCAATGACGGGCGAAGCGTACCACTGCCTCACCGTACCAGGACAAATCGTACCAATTTCTAGGGCGAAGCGTACCACATATAAATTATATAGCGAACATTTAATGAAATTAATGTATTGTTTGTAGTTTTTATATATATATATATAATTATATTTACTGTTAAACTGTTCAAATGTGTAGTATGTTATTTGTTTTATCTCTAAGCACCAATGAATGTCATTTGTAAATAATATTTATGCATTTAACCAATAAATAATTTTATGAATTATAATACGTCTCTGATTTAACTACATGTTTTATTGTTGTTGGTTTTTTATTCCAGTGTTACAGTATATCTTTTATACTGTATAATTTGGTAAAATAATATACTTATTAAAGTATTTAAATTGCATTTATGATATTATAATAAAAAAAGTTCATACCTTTGAGTACTTGTTTGTATATCCATGTACGTCCTTAGTGTATCTGAATTAAATCACTATACACTGATGTGAATTCCTGAATATCCATGTATTAATATAATCTTATATTATACAGTATTTGCGTGTTTATTATATTATGATATTAATCAAGATGTGTAATTACAAGTGTGTACTGTTTGAGGATCTTAATTGGCTTCCAATTAAAGGAGTTCTCCGTAATTACAACTAATTATCATTAATTAATCAATTACTCAATAGTGTCGCAAGACAAACAAAGATGAAATCGTGTAAATATGACAATAGTTTCAGTAGAAACACCACTGGCTCGCCAAAATGACTTATTTCAAAGTGCAAGGGTAAATAAACCAGTCATTCTAGACTTTCATTAGCTATGTCATCTGAATATCCGTGCATCTCTTGCGCAGTGAATATCACTGGACGAAGTCACGCTATCCAATGTGATGAATGTGACGGATGGCAGCATTGCAAGTGTAATACTGGTAAACATTTTGTTTAAATATCTTGTCAAAAGTTGTAATGTGAAGCGGTTAATATCAAGCGTGAATATGAATTATCTCTGATAGTGGAATGCACCAAAATGCGATCTCTAATTCAACTAAATATTAAGCTATGGTTTATACAGTCTTATCTAATGTTCGTCTTGTCTAATTTGCATCGACACTGCTGCTGACATCACGGACACAACTGCTGCTGACATCACAACTAACAGATCTCAGTTTCAACTTTCACCACTACTCACTGAGCCAAACTCCATGATACAGAGGGAGCCGCCACGTAAAAAAGAGAGGTAATTTAATTTTATATAAAATATATTATGATTATGTTATATTTTGATTTCAGATCAATAGAGATTTCCTTCGGGCGAATGATTTCATCATCGAAGATCTGCCATTCGATGGTGCTCGATACGTCTTGTTTGCAACACCAGATCAGCTCCAACATCTGCAGAGGGCCCGTCGGCAGTTAATCGACGGGACGTTCAAAGTCGTCAGTCGTCCTTTCTACCAGCTAATGACGTTCACGCATTCGTGAAGAAGGACGTCGATATCAAACAGTTTCCGTTCCTATTTGTACTGATGGCACGACGTCAGGGACTACGTTGCTGTAAGTATATTCTATATATAATTAAGTAGAAATAAATACTTTGATAATAAAAAAAGTGTGCAAAAGAAAAAGGTTTCCATTGAAGATAAATGCAGTAATACAATGTAATTGGCTATTTATTATTCAATATAATATGATGAATATTTGATGCATATTTATTTTTTATAAATTCCAGGTGTTCGAGGCCCTTCTAAAGATATTCCAACCAGAACAACCAAACGTAGAATGGTTTATGCTTGACTTTTAAGCAGGTAACTAACTTTCAATAAATTACCACATGTACATTACATTCGATTCTATAATTGTGAGCATTATCTCAGTTATAAACTACATTTCAATGTAGTATCACACATACTATTTATAATAATCCTGCATTTCTTAGTATAATTATGACTATTATAAATATATAAATTACCACACATACATTTCCGCCCATGCTTGAATTATGAGCATAAGCTCCGATTCTTTAATAATGAGCTTATGACGTTATCTCAGTTATAAACTACATTTCAATGTAGTATCGCACATACTATTTATAATAATTCTGAATTTCTTAGGATACACATGATCATATTACGTTGAAATCCGTAATCGTAATCATGTAGCAAAGTATGTATTGTATGTATGTTCTAACGTATTTTTTTCTGTATTTTTCAGCGGTATGGCAGGCCGTGCGCCAGTTCCACTGGACCCAGCGCATTTATCGCATGGTAGTGCGTCTGGTTCTTAGTACTACCTAATACGCCTTCATTAGGAATATCAGCCAATATCAATGGATCCTACTCTTTAAAAACCCTGGCCTAGCCCTCCCCCACCTCCCCAACCCCATAAACTCTTATATTTTATGAAAAATCACCACATTTCTACTGAAAACATGTGTGCTTGTTCAGATTTAATGTGTGTTTTTTTTGTTCACCCCACTGAAATCTTTTAATCGCCCCCGCGCATAATGGGTGAAATTGATAAAAAAGAAATCAAGAGACACATTTAATACGTCTTAAAATAGGTTGCACTTTAAAGCGGAAATCTAAAGTAATGTAACCTATATTAGGACATCCGTTTTTTTTTATATATTATTTTGGGATGTTTGTAATATATTATTTTGGCATGTTTAAATAGATATCCTTTTGGCAAAACGAGGTCAGTAAATATATAGGTACGATATATTGGAAAAATATGTTTTTAGCCAACTCTAAAAGTTTGAATTTTGTCACGTTTTGGTGTATTTGACATGTCAAACCATTCGTATTTTATTTATTAATGATAATAAGATGCTTTTGATCCTTTTTAATAATTATTTTACTTTTTAATACCTTTTTAACGTTTTATTTATATATTCCCTTAAACATCAATCATACTATCAGTAAAAAGTTTAATGCAACCATATTCGCACCCAATTTGAGAAACAAACTGAAAACAAATGATATTGTTCAAAAGCAATTAAGTTCTTTTCCAATGCATATATATATATATACACACTTGTAACATACTGATAATGACAATATTTATTAAAATATAATACCTTAAAAAATGCTTTTGGAAGTTCAGTGGATACTAGACAACACATACTATATGGTCGTAGCATTATAGATGGAAATAAACATCCTTAGTTACACCAAGGAATTATATAGAGAAGGAAAGGCAGCCGATTGAGATTTTGTGAACGCTTGTGTATTCACGCAAAATCTTGCAATATCTCATTTTAATTATCTTCACTTCCATTCATCTCAGGAATACGTGGTGGCTTTGCAGAGCAGTAAATACACAACTTTTCTCGTTAAGATAGTTTACTTATCTTATCTGGAAACTTACCGCGTTAGTTAACTAGATAACTAGACATAATTCGCGATAGTTAACTAAATAAGTGGTGGCAGTAATGGGCACTAACAGTAAATTGTTTTAATTATGTTATTTATCTTTATAAGAAACTTATCGTTAAGTTAACTTGATAGTTTTCGCGAATATTAGGTGGCCTTATCGCGTTAGTTAAGCGGATAACTGATGGCAGAACAATGCCACCATACGAACACCATATTTGGTTACAAAACAATTAACGTAAACCGGATATTGCTCAGAATGACAAGAAAAATCTATTAGGTGGATTTAACCCAATTATCTACTGTTGTTACAAGATGCATGTGACTAAAATCTAGCTGAGGCGTAAATGCTCTGAAACAAGTGGAATGAAATATGTGTTAAACACGCGCATTTAATTCGGTAACGCTACATATTACTATATATTACATCGATGGTTTTGAATTTATATAACTGGGTAATTGACGTAAAACATATTTAACTGTACTGAGTATTGTTTGAATGTTAAATGCGTGCTGTTTGTTTGTTTGTTTGTTTGTTTGTTTGAATAAAGACAGTTTCAGCAGTTCTATCTTTAATGTATTTACCGCTGCCAGTGACCCTTATTAAAAGTCACTGTCCTTGCATAACACATAGTATCATTAAGATTATTTATTTAGGCTACTCGTTTCTATTTGGTGCTGTCAGTGATGTTGTCAAAGTAGATGAATGCGTTGAGCATATACATGGGTGCTCAATTGATACTAGTGTTTATTTGTATGATGTGCTCTTGGGCTCGTTGGTTGCGAGTATCACTGCGCACTTGTCAGGATACACATCATAAGTTCCCAGCCCCAATTAGTTAAGACGGTAGAGCACGAGACTTATAGTCTCTGGGTTGCGTGTTCGAGTCCCGGGACTGGCCAACTAAAATACTAATAACCGTTTTTATGGGACTTTAAAGGAGGACCCTTGTGACGATGTTATACACCGAGCATGATAAAGAACAAGAAGAAGCTTACAATAGTTTTCTATCTGTACTAACCCCTACAAACATCAAACAACTAACTATCTTTTAGGGGCACCGCCCATATGGGAAAGCGGCGATAAGTGCATGGGGTTTGCGTTCTTTATGAACTAATATAGTAGATTAAATGACGTTTTGTCTGTCAGATCTTTCTCTAAACACCCTTTATTGATTCTCGTCCAAGATATCATAATGTTGGAACATGACAGCAATACAATCATGTGAAACATTGTCAAGTATTCCAATATAGTCTATGGAAACATTGTCAAGTACTTCAATATAGTATATGGAAAAATAGTCAATCATTTAAATTTAGTCTATGGAAACATTGTAAAGCACTTCAATATAATCTATGAAAACATTGTCAAGCACTTCAATATAGTCTATGGAAATATTGTCAAGTACTCCAATAAAGTCTATGGAAACATTGTCAAGCACTCCGATATAGTCTATGGAAACATTGTCAAGTACTCCAATATAGCTTATGGAAACATTATCAAGAACTCCAATATAGTTTATGGAAACAGTGTCAAATACTTCAATATAGTCTATGGAAACAGTGTCAAATACTTCAATATAGTTTATGGAAAAAGTGTCAAGTACTTCAATATAGTCTATGGAAACATTGTCAAGTACTTCAATATAGTATATGAAACATTGTCAAGTACTCCTGTATAGTATATGAAACATTGTCAAGTACTCCAATATAGTATATGAAACATTGTCAAGTACTCCAATATAGTATATGAAACATTGTCAAGTACTCCAATATAGTCTATGGAAACATTGTCAAGCACTCCAATATAGTATATGAAACATTGTCAAGCACTCCAATAAAGTCTATGGAAACATTGTCAAGCACATCGATATAGTCTATGGAAACATTGTCAAGTACTCCAATATAGTATATGAAACATTGTCAAGTACTCCAATATAGTATATGAAACATTGTCAAGCTCTCCAATAAAGTCTATGGAAACAATGTCAAGTACTCGAATATAGTCTATGGAAACATTGTCAAGCACCTCAATATAGTATATAGAAAAATAGTCAAGCACTTAAATATAATCTATGGAAACATTGTAAAGCACTTAAATAGATTCTTTGGAAACATTGTCAAGCACTCCGATATAGCCTATGGAAAAAGTGTCAAATACTTCAATATAGGTTATGGAAAAAGTGTCAAGTACTTCAATATAGTCTATGGAAACATTGTCAAGTACTCCAATATAGTATATGAAACATTGTCAAGCTCTCCAATAAAGCCTATGGAAACATTGTCAAGTACTCTAATAAAGTCTATGGAAACATTGTCAAGCACTCCAATAAAGTCTATGGAAACATTGTCAAGCACTCCGATATAGTCTATGGAAACATTGTCAAGTACTTCAATATAGTATATGAAACATTGTCAAGTACTCCTGTATAGTATATGAAACATTGTCAAGTACTCCAATATAGTATATGAAACATTGTCAAGTACTCCAATATAGTATATGAAACATTGTCAAGTACTCCAATATAGTCTATGGAAACATTGTCAAGCACTCCAATATAGTATATGAAACATTGTCAAGCACTCCAATAAAGTCTATGGAAACATTGTCAAGCACATCGATATAGTCTATGGAAACATTGTCAAGTACTCCAATATAGTATATGAAACATTGTCAAGTACTCCAATATAGTCTATGGAAACATTGTCAAGTACTCTAATATAGTCTATGGGAACATTGTCAAGTACTCCAATATAGTTTATGAAACATTGTCAAGCACTCCAATAAAGTCTATGGAAACATTGCCAAGCATTCCAATATAGTCTATGGAAACATTGTCAAGTACTTCAATATAGTATATGGAAAAATAGTCAAGCTCTTAAATATAATCTATGGAAACATTGTCAAGCACTTAAATATAGTCTATGGAAACATTGTCAAGTACTCCAATATAGTCTATGGAACATTGTCAAGTACACCAATATAGTATATGAAACATTGTCAAGCACTCCAATATAGTCTATGGAAACATTGTCAAGCACTCCGATATAGTCTATGGAAACATTGTCAAGTACTCCAATATAGTATATGAAACATTGTCAAGTACTCCAATAAAGTCTATGGAAACATTGTCAAGCACTCCGATATAGTCTATGGAATCATTGTCAAGAACTTCAATATAGTCTATGGAAACATTGTCAAGTACTCCAATATAGTATATGAGACATTTTCAAGTACTCTAATATAGTATATGAAACAGTGTCAAGTACTTCAATATAGTCTATGGAAACATTGTAAAATACTCCAATATAGTATATGAAACATTGTCAAGTACTCCAATAAAGTCTTTGGAAACATTGTCAAGCACTCCGATATAGTCTATGGAATCATTGTCAAGAACTTCAATAAAATCTATGGACACATTGTCAAGTACTCCAATATAGCCTATGGAAACACTGTTAAGCACTCCAATATAGTCTATGGAAACATTGTCAAGCACTCCAATATAGTCTATGGAAACATTGTCAAGTACTCCAATATAGTCTATGGAAACAGTGTCAGGTACTTCATTATAGTATATGGAAACAGTGTCAATTACTGCAATATAGTCTATGGAAACAGTGTCAAGTACTTCAATATAGTCTATGGAAATATTGTCGAGCACTCCAATATAGCCTATTGAAACATTGTCAAGTATGCTAATAAAGCCTGTGGAAGCTTTGGCAAGTACTCCAATATAGTCTTAAGAAACACTGTCAAGCACTCCAATATAGTCTATGGAATCAGTGGTTATCTGGGCTGCATTTCACACAAACAAATCCGTTAGTCAATTCAACAAGATCTGCTTTGTATGTTCAAATGTTCAATATTTAATCAACGTTTAAAATAATTCATTTCAAAAATCATTTTCTGCATGATTGGGTTTATTTGGATGAATACTAAAATATCACTAATACTTGCTGGTTTTCGTTTACAGAGATTTTTGTTGTAAGTTTTCCTGTGAAACGCAACCTTCTGACAAGCAAGGCTTTGTTTCACTGCTGAAAGGTATTTCATTTTCAATATTGTTATTTATGGACAGAGTTATCTGTATATTGTTTTGTACATGATACTAGCCTGCTGTATCATCTAGGACACATATGAAATGACAATGGTCACGCAGGGCTTGAACCAAGGAGTGTCACTATCGCCCATTTTGTTTATTAATGATATTGTCGCTAATATCAATTTTGAGGAATTTTAATGATAATGGCCTAAATATATTGACACGATATTTTATCATTTTTGCCGATGCTATTGTGTTATTTACAACGCATTCAAACAGCCTACAGGCTCAGATTAACAGTATTTACCAATTCGCGCATAAATGGGGTTTGAAAATAAATGTAAAAGAAACCAAAGCATGTATTTTCGAAAAAAGGAAAACAAATGTGTAATTTTTGATAAAGGCGAAAAAAATTAAATTGTAGAAAACTATACTTATTTAAACATTAACTTTACTCACACCGTAACCTGTCAAACATTGTAAAAGCGTTATCTAGTCAAGAACATATCATAATCAAAAGAGTACCGATAGCAGTTAAAATAAAACTGTCACTATCCGATTCCATGGCTGTTGGGAAATTTGTATAAGAACTATTGTTGACAATCTTGGTTATTCAAATTTAACTAACGACTTTGGGACCAAATACCAATTATTCCATTTACCTAACGGCAATTAAGAGACAAGCTTATCCGAGAATGTACCTAACCCACATAAACTTGATTATTTTGTAAACTTTAAAAACATATGAAGATTATTATTATTTTTTTTAATTTTTATTTTTATTCTCCAATACATGAGATATTGCAATATGCTAATACAATTCCAATTAACGACATGTATAGTATATGCATATATAACAGATTATTTTCTACAGAAAATATCTTATTTCAATTATATTATTTGAATATTATTTGGATAACATTGGATTTTACCATATGGTGCTATTAAGTTAGTGTCAATTTTGGAGGCAGTAAATCAATGTTTGAATGTGTGTGTGTGTTTTCGTGTTTTAGAAAGTTAAAAGAAAAAAGGAAAATGAACAACATAAAAAAAAAACACAAACAAACAACAACATACAGCCAAGAATATCAAAATCTAAAATAATTTTCTTGACGCTTTTCGTTTATAATTCGTCTTCTGATTATGTTGCTGTTTACATTTAACAACGGAATTATCAAATCTAATGCAATAGGAAACCTTCATAATACATCAAAAAGCATAAAAATGAAAATTGTCTATACAAAAGTGAATTCCTTTTTGTAGATGTAAATATTTATTTTATGAAAGCAAAAATGTTTGAAACTATCATGCCTTAGATCTTCTTTAAAAAAAAAAATAAATATATATATATATATATATATATATATATATATATTTAATTTACTGCCTATGAAATTAATAAAAAATCGATGTTGTAAAAACATGAAACGCAAAAAATAGAATGCACCATATAGGTTTTCACATACATGTATACATAAATATATGTAGCGAACTGTTTTAAATGATTCATAAAAACATTCTGAGGAAAAAATCTATAGTATAACCTATACATTTTGTATGTATTGGGTTTACGTGTTTTTTTTTAAATTTATATACATAATCTTTTAAATATAACAAGATCTGTCAGAAGACAACAAAGCTCTCCTCTGGGTGTCTAAGTCCAAAAAGGACCATAAGTGTGCCAAAATGCAACCCAGAGATATGGTTCTTGGCTCTGTGTGTTTCAATGATGATGGTGAACACACATGCAAAGTTTCATTCATATCCAATGAGTGGTTGCATAGATATGTAACGTTATAAAAAAATTAACCTGAAAAATTAAGTCGAAAACGGGCCATAACTGTGCCAAAATGCAAACCAGAGATATGGTTCTTGTCTCTGTGTGTTTCAATGATGATGGTGAACACACATGCAAAGTTTCATTCATATCTAATGAGTGGTTGCATAGATATGTTACGTTATAAAAAAAAATTAACCTGAAAAATTAAGTCGAAAAAGGGCCATAACTGTGCCAAAATGCAATCCAGAGTTATGGTTCTTGTCTCTATGTGTTTCAATGATGATGGTGAACACACATGCAAAGTTTCATTCATATCCAATGAGTATTTGCATAGATATCTTACGTGATAAAAAACTTTAACCTGAAAAATTAAGACAAAAAAGGGCAATAACTGAGCCAAAATGCAATCCAGAGTTATGGTTCTTGTCTTTGTGTGTTCCATTGATGATGATTAACACACATGCAAAGTTTCATTGACATCCAATGAGTGGTTTCATAGATATCTGAAACTTGTACGCAAACGTTTAACCTGGGTGTCTACAGATGACGACGACGACGCCGACGACGCCAGGGTCGTGACAATAGCTCTCCTTGAACTTCGTCCCGGCGAGCTAAAAAAACAATTTATATGCGATTTTTAAGATCAGATTGGAAGTTAGTGTAAATGGTTTTCATAGAAAATTATGGAACATGAAGTTATATTATATAGCGATACATCTTCCTATGTTGTATAGTGTCCTAATGTATTTTTGAACTGTGTTATCTCAGGCTCTGAATCTTTTAATCTTTGTTTAAATATGTAATACTTTGCAGAAAACAGTATATTATTAATAACATCATCGAATTTTTTGTTGCCAAAAACTATATCAATATCTTGCCATTTTATATCTTTTGTTGGGCATTTTTGATTTAAAAAGTGTTCAAGATTGGCCCAAAATAATTTTGTGACCCTACATTCACAGAATAAGTGTTTTATTGTCTCATCATGTGTTTTGCAAAGTAAACAAAGGTTGTAGTTATTAAAGTTCATTTTTTCTAAAAGATAATTTGTACCCAATATTCGATGATTTATTCTGCATTGAAACCATTTCAGATTAGTGTCATTACTGCATTTAAAAGGGATATTAAATGTCTTAGTTATGACCAATTCTCCACTTAAGTTAAATTCTTTTGCCCATTTTTTGGATGCTAAGGGAGATTCATGTTTTGATTTAATCCTATCATATATGTATCTACATCCTTTTTTATTTCTTAATAAAATTGATATTGGCAAAGGAAATAATGGATTCTTTGCTTTAGAGCTAGAGTGTGAAAAAGAAAAGGTACCTAGATATGTCCTTAAAGCAGATATGAGTCCAGAGTATTCTAAAAAGTGTGTTACAACACCATATTGTTGTGTCATTTCAGCAAGTGTCATAAAATTTCCATCACTATTCAATAAATCATTGATAAAGCATATACCTTTCTTAAAAAATCTATCAATAAAAACACTCGAACCTCCGACCTTTATATTAGAATTATGCCATAGTGGTATCACTTGAAATTCATGCCATGAATATGGCGTAACTTGTTTTAAAAAATTCATATAACAATTAAAAACATCTCTCCAGAAGGGACTTTTAACTTTATCTAAATGTTTTTCAATAAATACAGCTCCAAATGTGCTAAAATGTATAACTGGCTCATATGAAACTTTAAATATTTCTAAATATTTATTTTCACCTTGTAATATTCTTCTTATCCATGTGATTTTTATAGCTGCAATAAATGATTCAATATTTATCAGTTTTAGTTCCCCTAGTGAGTAGTCTTTATAAATAATTGTTCTTTTTATTTTATCTGGTTTTTCATTCCATAAAAAATTAAAAAATAGCAAGTTAAGTTCTTTTATAGTTTCAGAATCTGGGTAAGGCAATGCAAAAATAAGATGAATAATTTTTGAAATGGCCAAAGTTTTAATAACCATAATTTTTCCAATAGGTGTTAAAATTCTTCTTGACCATGTAATAAGCAGATTCTTGATTTCTCGAATCTTATTGTCATAATTAAGCTTTACCATTGAGTCAAGATTTATTGAAAAGTTTATACCTAATACAGTAAATTTATTATCCCAGTTAAGTTGTATGTCACTGCATAGTTTTGTTTGGCAGTCTCGTTTTGCACCTATCCATACAACTTTAGTTTTATCTATATTGATATTAAGGCCGGAGATTCTTGCATAGAATTTCAACACGTTTAAAGTGTTTCTAAGTTATTTTCAGAACCATCCAATATTTAAGATGCATCGTCCGCAAACTGAGATATTACATATTCTGTGGATCCTACATTTATTCCCCTAATATCTGGACTGTTCCTGACAAGGGCAGCAAGTATTTCAGCACACAAAATAAAGATGTATGGTGATATTGGGTCACCCTGACGACATCCTCTTTGAAGAAAAATACATTCTGAGAGATGTCCATTTACAATACAGCACGATTCTGTATTTGTATCAAATAGATTTATACATTTTTTGAAATCAGGACCAAAGATATAAAAATTTAATACTTGGTGAATAAAGTGCCATGCAACCGAGTCAAAGGCTTTTTCAAAGTCAATTAAAAGTAAAAGTCCAGGTATATCATTCTTTTCAGTATAAAACATTAAATCGTATGAAAGTCTTGTATTTTCTCCTGTATATCTGTTTGGGATGAAACCAGTTTGATCTTCATTAATTATACCTCCCAAAATATTTTTAATCTAATCGCAATACTTGCTGATGCAATTTTATAAGACACATTTAGTAATGAAATGGGACGCCAATTTTTTAAGTATTTTTTGTCTTTGTTTCCCTTTGGGATACATGTAATTACACCTTGTTTTTGTGATATAGACAATTCTCCTTTATTGAAACCGGCATTTTTAGATCTTACCAAACAATTTCCTATATCACGCCAAAAAAACTTGTAAAATTCAAATGTGAGTCCTGAGTGTCCAGGGCTTTTTGAGTTCTTCATTTTCTTTAAACTGTAAAAACAGTCTTCATATGATATTTGCCCTTCCATTGATCTTTTTTTATTTTCATTTAATTTGGGAATATTACAATTTGAGAGAATTTCAAACAAATTGACTGTTTCATTCTAATGTAAAGAATATAAGTTTTTATAAAATTTCATAGTTTATTTCAAGATTCCTTCTTGAGTATCAACAAGAACATTGTTTTTAAACATAAGACTTAGCATTACTTTTGACACAAAATTTTTATTTTCCAAATTGCAAAAATAAATTGTTGGTTTTTCTCCTTCTTCAATCAATTTTGCCTTCATTTTTTTTCACGTATTTTATATAGTTCTTGTTTTTTTAATTTCCAACAATTCATGTTTAATAAAATATTCCTTTTCAAGTTTTTCAATATCTTTAAGAAGCAGATGTTCATTGATTGCTGTGAGACAAGAAAAAAGTCTAATCTAGCTTTTTTATTAGCGTTTTTTCGAAACCATGTATATTCTTTTTTTTCTAGATTTTGATCTCTCTAGCAATCGACTAAATCACAATCAACAATTGTTTCTAGAACAACTTCCCTTGCGTTAGGGATGTTTAGATTAACATAATCATAACAGATTATTTACGGGTTTAAGATCAGATTAAAGTCACCTACAATTAAAGATAAATTATCTGAATCTTTAATTCCATTCTTTAATTGTTTATTTTATTGCCATTATTATCAGTGGTCTTTTAATGTAATTTAAAATCAAAGTTATTATTTAAAATAATTGCCACTCCTCGAGATTGGCTAGAGTAGTTACTAAAAAAAAACATTCCAACCCCCATTCAATACATATAATGTTCTCATCTTTTTCAGTAAAATGTGTATCTTGTAAAAAGTATATTGATCCATTTTTGCTTTTCAGAAAATTAAAGGTACCCCGCCTTTTATTTTTGTTGCCAAGACCCTGTACATTCATAGAATATATAGTTATTTTATTTGTCATACTGTTTTGGTGAGGGTATAATAATTTGTCTGCATGTTACCCTTATCATCAACACTCCATACACCAAGGACCCACAACATTTAATTAAAAAGTGGACATTTTAGACCTTAAATATTCATCATACCATTGCATGTTAATGTTCCATTTTATATTTGTATAAATTTTGTTACAAGATTTGAAAAAAAAAATCATGTCTGTAATGAGAAGCCTAAGGTATATTTGATGGAAATTTCAATATTCATAAAGTAATTATGGGATTCATGATCCAATAAATTTCAAACTGGAGAAGTCAACATTGTATATAAATATCGAAAGAAGAATTTATAATGCATAAAAGTAGAACACATGTCATGTTGTATCCTGCCCATATGCATACACCTGTGAAAAACAATTTAATTGTTTTCACAATTCGTGGAACCTCATGAATGCAAGCATGAAATTTACACACAAGCACCCAAATTATACTGTACATATAAATTATACACATATCATATTAAAAAAAGAAAGAAAAAAAAGGACACAACAAAAACACTCACAGTTACCTCACACATTTCCTCCCAAGTTTCTATGTTTGTTACCATTATGTGCAATCACAGCTTGTATCTTATATCATTTAATCTATGTTTGCCTTTGAAGACACTTTACATCTATGCAACTATAATATAAATTGTGTGTTTGTTTTTTTGTTTTTTTTTTAATTTTACATAAGGCACAATACAGTGGAATAATAACAAATTTGGCAGTTTCGATAATATGTAATTATAGTACAAAACTTAACTTTTTCTTTCAAATTTCTACGAAAATTAATTAAAAAATAGATTCAAGATGCATCTATTCTTTATCAATGTTTCAAGCTATACTGTTATTTGTAATAGTATGTTTGTTTATAATTGTTTGTATGAAAATCTGATACTTTACTTGTATGTATCAAAGATATATCTAATGATGTAAAAATAGTAAAAGACAAACATACAGCAAAGTAAAATAAAATCAAGCAAAAACGTATATATACATGCATTGTTTATACCATGATTCAATAAAAGTTGTTTACTATCCATACTTGCAAAACACCAATGTTGACAATTACAACTATAACGTGTGTGGTAATGTTCAAATTATAATTTACACAAAGACCTTTATGTGCAGCAGTGTTAGTTCATTTCACCTGTAAGTATGTATGATTCAGGAGCATGTGATACCTCCTCTCTCACAGAGACATGCACTTGGTAAAATATGTCATTCTGGAAGAAAAATTAGATAAAAACTGAATAAACAGTCATGTATTCATATTATATTCACTATACAATTTCAATGTTTCAATTTATAAATCTGAATCCTTCTAAACAACAGTAAACTTTCCATTTATATCATATTATAGCAGATATATGCAACACAATCTTAATAAATGTGTAAAGTAAAATGAAAGTAAATAGGAACACAATCACAACATAAATAACAGCATCTTCATTAGTTTCTATTGTTGCCGCTTAGGATTGAATTCTAGTTTAATCCAGTTTTTCGATCTCGCCGAAAATAAAACACGAAAAAGAATATAGGATGCTTACACAATAATTATGTTTAAAAACTATCCAGCATTGTGCCATATTTCAAATTATTATTGTTCATTTATTCATTCTCGCCGAAAGTAAAACACGTGTCTTGGTGTTTGGTCCAGGTGATATGCACAATAATTCACAAGCAAATATAGATGCGTAGACATTTGACTTGAAGTAATATCGCTTGGCCCCGAGGTTATAAAAAAATTTTCACGCTTAACACAAATATCTGTATAATTGCAAAATTGTTTTGCTCTTGGTTATGCACATTTGTAAAAATATATAAACAAACATGCATGTCAGCTATTTGTACGGTTTGTAGGGGGATGGCCCACCCTGAACCCCACATACCTACTACGGTGTAACGAAATGGGTCACCATATATTTGGTGACTGAAATTAAAAAAAGGGAAAAATATTTTAACATTATTTAAAAATAATTCTATACGAAAGCATCATACCACTCATGAGTTTTTGTCTTTGTCATATTTCTTTGTAAAACTTGTAAAATGGCCAAAGGTAAACGTTGCCGATTGCTAAATAAACTTGAAATTCGTACGCAAACACAATCTCCAGGATTCATTTAAAACACAAATTAAAGTGCAAACACTTAACTGATTTAGAATTAGGAAGAATTGATGCTGATTTGAGTCATAAAGCTAAGGTATTCAAAACATTTTTGTTGTAACAAGTACATTCGTTTTTGAGTTGGGCACTGAATCCTGAGTTGAGCACGAAAAAAGCTTTATAACGCCGGACCCAAGAGATTGCTTAATTTTAGAAATGATAAGATATCAATCATTACAAGTTCATGTGTTCACGGTCTGGGTGGCAATAGCTAACAATTGAATCCAAACACATTACATCACATACATGATATCTCTTATCATCATGTAAAGTCACTTTCTTGCGATGAAGTTCTGTCACTACTAAATTTTCTGAGAACAAATTTCACTTATACCATATTCATTCAATTCTTTATAAGTGACTCAGGCCTCCGGTCCACACACATTACATATGTACAATATAATAGCACATCATTTACACGTGATTTGGAATTTTAGTAACTATACATTTAAATACATTCAAATACTATGACATAAACATAATAATATCATGACCATATAATTATATCAATCTTTGACCAATTGGCTTATTTTGATAAAAACATAATAAAGAAACGTAGCTAACATTTTCACATTTACATGGCATAATAATATAGAACTTGTTTCTACTGTGAAGTGTGAAATATTTCTTTGGGATATAAAATGATCTTCAATCATGATATAGTCGACATATCAGTGAAAAGTGATATTCTTCTTCAATTAATGTTTTACAATGAAAACATAGACGCCTTTCTTTTGGAATACCTATATGTCTTCCTCGTTCTATAAGTAGACAATGAGATCAAATCTCTTTACATCTAATACATTTAAATAAGGTTCCATAATAAGTTCTTGTCTAAAATGTTTGTATAAATTTAATTTTACATTATCCTCTACCAATAAATTGATCTGTAAGTCTAATATATTATCTGTTTATAAACAATTTTGTATTTTCAACATGTTGTTGTTCCCAAACATGACCAAATCCATTTGAATACAAGTTGTGTTTAAGTTTAGACACCCAGTTTTTGTATCCTTGACTGTCTAAAAGAACTTACATATCATAACATTTTCTAAAATATCTCGTGCTAGTCATTTTTAATATATTACACCAATATTTTATACAAAGTTTGCTGGCAGGTATGTGCATAAGGTACCGGCCACAGTCACCTATAACTGTAGCTTTACAAGATTTTATAGATGCATTCATAAATCTTTTACAAGCATATAAATGGACTCTATCAATACATTCCATTTTATCAAAACCCTACAGTTCTGAACCATAAAATCTCATCTTTGTATCAAATAGTTTAAAAAATACACTATGGGGTAACGGGCCTAGCTCACTCAATGAATTAAGCATTTTTACCATCACTCTTTTAGCCTTAATCGCTAATGCATTGGCCATCTGGCACATAGATAACTGTCTGGTAAAAAACAAACCAACATAATTAAAACCGTTTACATTATCAATAAATGATCCATTATATGACCACTTCTCCGCTCTTGCTAGGCGTCCGCCATTTTTAAATACGACGATTTTTGTTTTCTTTATATTCACTTTCAATTTCCATGTTGTACAATATTTAAATAGTAAATCTAACTGCTTTTGTAAACCATTAACAGTATCTGAGACTAATGCAATGTCATCAGCAAAGAACAACAATAGTATTTCCACAATATCAGGTGTCAACTGAACTCCATAAATTCCACTGTTATTAATTTCTTCGCTCAGTTCGTTAATAAATAATGAAAACAATATTCGGCTGAGGAAACAGCATTGACGCAACCCGATTGGACACTGAAAATACTCTGTATATGTACCATTAGCCTTTACACTTATTTTTACATTTTTATTAATTCCTTGTATTGACGGGAATAATTTTCCTTCAATACCACAGTTTTTGAGTACAGTGAAAAGTTTATTTCTATGGACACTGTCAAAAGCTTTCATGAAGTCTACAAATGCCACATATTATTTTTTACTTTTTTACATAAATATTTAGAAACGATTGCCTGCAATGTGAAAGCATTATCAATAGTAGAGTATTCTGAGCGAAAATCACCTTGTGACTCAGATATTTTATCAAATATTGTTGAATAGATTGTTATTCGTTTAGTAAGTATGCTAATATATATCTAACTAAAAGTGTGTAGTAATGATACACCTCTGTAATTATCTGGATAGTTAAATGATCCTTTTTTATGAATAGGTACTAAGATGGAGTCCATTTATCGTGGAATTCTCCTCTTGAAAACAATCGATTGAAAAGTTTAATAAAATATGGCAACACAATGTCTGTACTGTTAATAAATTGTTCAGCAATAAGTACACCCGGTGAAGCTTTGTTCTTCCTCAAACGTCTCGCTACATCCATGACCTCGTCAGCTGTAATTTCCGAATTAAATATAAAACTATCTATGAAATTTGAGTCAACGTTTATTTCTTCAAAGTTAATATCATTATTTCCATCATTGTCATCATTTATATCATCAAACTGGTTAAATAACATTTAAAATGATTTAACCAAGTGTCATTGTATATTTTAGATTTGGCAATAGGATTCTTTGGGTTACATGTTTTATTTTTACTCCAAAAATGTTTTGAGTTCTTAGTTGATTCTACTATTGAATTAAGAACACTTTTATTATAACAATATTTCTTTTTACCGCACACAGTTTTGAAAACATTCTTTGCACAAATGTATGCATTTAGATCATCAATGGCTCTAGTCGTGCGAAAATGACGTAAACATCGGCTTTTATCATTTTTAAGGATGCGTCATTCACTATCGAACCACTTTTGATTGGTTGAAGGCTTATTTTTTACTTGTTTCTTGTATTTAAATTGATCACATGCTTCATCCATAATTTTAACAGTCATTTATAACGCAATTGATATTCGTTTCTCTGTCATCAATCATATCATCTACACTATCTAATTTGCCCTACAGTACATTTTCGCTTAAAATGTTTCTGAATTCCTCCACATGTTCATCACTAAATTCATATTCGTATTCAGTGAAACTACTACTCTGGTCGTCAACCAGATCAAACTTTACTTAATTACATGAATGTAAATACAAACTGATTGGGAGATATTTACACTCAGTTCTGTCATCCACTTAAAATTTTTTAGAGATAAGATAATAATCTATGATACTACAACCAGACTGGCGTATATATGTAAATTGTCCAGTTCCTTTATCGCTACCAAACCTTCCATTTACAGTATAAAAGCTATAAGTTTTACAAAATTCTAGAAGTTCTTTACCAAATTGATTAATTTTGTCATCACATGATTCTCTCTTTATGTTCGTATTCACTTAATTCTGATATATGTAAATCTATGTCGGTAAAATCATCTAGGCTTAGCGTTGATGTGCGCGCATTAAAGTCACCAGCGAGAAGAACGTTACACCCTGGGAATTTAGTCCGACTTTCGATCATTTCATTTTCTATACTTTGAAAACCTGATAATATACCCATATAATAAGGAGAGTTTTCTGGTGGTATATACACACCTATACGTTTAAAATAACTATTCGAATTAAGTATATTTTTGTTAATTTTTACTAATACTCCAAATTCAAAACTATCAGATAATTGTTTACATACTGTTTATATACACTAAGTATAATAACCGCAACTCCACCAATATTTCTACCACAGTGCATAGAAAATTTGGCAGGACAAATAAAATAAATGTGATTTGGAAACTTTTTATCGATATCCTCGAATTCATGTTCCCATGTTTCTAACAATATCATAATATCAAAATTCAGTATGTAAGACATAAAGTCATTATCAGACAATTTATTTATTATCCCTTCAATGTTCCAACACGTTATAGATATGGTATGATTGTTATCTGGTGGGCGTTGACATGACCGCTAGAATACCTCTCCCATGGCATTAATCAACGTGTGATTATCCTGAGCATTTTCGAGTGCTGGTGGATTTACTGACTGTTATTTCCATGTCATTATTTCAATGTACAGTTTCATTTATTAAGGCTACAGTTCGGACACCCTTTTTGAATATACAGGTTCTGATGACGACATCCCTTTTAGATTTTTGGTAGGTCTGCAACTCGCCATTTTTGAAATAACCATCTAGACGTCTACTGCTCAAATCTTTCAGTTCTTTCCTTTTTAAATGTCAAATTATTTGATATCCGAATGCCCGCCTTCCGTAGTTCATCTCGTCCGCTAAACAATTCGATCTTTTATTGCCAGTAAGAAAACTTTACAAGCATCATACGTGGCTGTTTATCAATAGAACCAATTCGAATGGCACTTAAAATTATGTCAGTACCATATTCTTTATCAGGACAAGCGACCTTGACAACTTTTTCAATAACGATAGATTTTCTGACAGTTTCTGTTTCAAAATTTACTTCTTCAAGGCCAAATATTCGTAAAGCATTTTTGCGAGACTGTACTTCAAGATAATCAACAATTTTTTTCCAGGTTTTCAAACTCGTTGTACTTTTATAAAATTCCATTTGTAAAGTATCTATATCTGATTGAAGCATTTCTTGAATTGATGACAATTTTTCAAATTATGACTCCATATTGTTAGGGCGTTTTTCTAAAGAATACTGTTTTTCTTCAACGTGTTTCACTGTAGATTTAATTTTGTAAACTTCCGATTTAATAATCATCATTTCATTTTTTACCTGCAGTACTTCATCTTTTACTTGTCTAATTTCATTTGTTGTACTAGCTTTTGTGTCTGCAATAGCCTCAAGTATTTGTCGAGTTTCATCAGATGGACCTGGATTAGTCTCAACATCTGCCGATAATAGAAGCCGTAGTTTCATAAGTTTTATTAAAATTTAATTTTTATGGTTTTCCCATCACAGATATACCATCATCTCCATATAAATAAATGCTTTGTATTCCATAGTTAAGGAAATTAAAAAAGGATTGTCTTTATAATCCCACGGAGAGGGCTTTTGATTCCACAAAAGCGATTACAACTAGGTTTGGTTTTTGTCCTCGAAATATGTTTAAATGAATATTTTGGATTCGCATTTTTTAACATTTCAGAATGCCCATAGAGGAGTGTTTGATTCAGCCTGATTTTCCTAACAAGGGGGTAGATGTCAGATATTTCAATTTTATAATCATCAATAATATAGACTGAATTTATAATGATATTTATTGTTTAACACCTGAAATAATTATTTCGGTTTTCTGTATGATGTTTTGTTGATACGTTTGAAATAAACAAACTAATGTTATTTTCATATTCGCGTTGTTTTATTTGACTCTTAAAATGACATTATATTATTCTGTTTTCCTCATCTTAAAAATATCAAAGAAGATTTTTAAAATGTTTAAAAAAGATGAAAATAAATCCAATGTGATATGTTTGTGTATGTGATTACATATACACACATACACATGTGTACATATTTACTCCCTTTTATATATTACATATTTATAAGTTAACGCAAAAAGTGTTATTCTGTTTTACTCATCTTGGACATATCAAAGTGGAATTTAAAAAAAAAATAAATGAAAAATAAATCCAATGTGAAATTTTTGATTATGTGATTACAAACACACACATACATATATGTACATATATACTCCCTTTTATATAATACATATTTATACGCATACGAATAAGTGTTATTCTGTTTAACTCATCTTGGACATACCAAAATGGATTAAAAACAAAAGGAAATAAAAAATAAATCCATTGCAATATATACATATGTACATACACACGAAGATATATTTATTCATTTACGTATACATATGTATTATATCAAAGGGAAGCATGTTACGGATTATGTTATAGAGTACAAGATGTTAACTTCATATAATAATCATGAAAAAATAAATTAATACAACACATACATATGGTATAAAAATATTGATTGTATTATGAGTATGACTACTATGATGAAATAATAGTACAACTTGGAAGTCAATTATGAACACTATACTAGACGAAACATTCTCCTTTCTATATACACTTTCAATGTACATGTATATCCATTTAAAATAATATTATATTGTTGGATAAAACCATCTCCTCTCTACTCGTAAAATTGTTTACATTCTTCATCTTTTCTTCCTATATTGGTATTCTCATCATTTGAAGCCAGAGTTTATGTTAAATTTTCAGTTTGTGCAAACCAATAACCTCTGGGTTGATATCCAGGTGCTCATTATATCCTCCCATGCTCATAAGATAACGTTCTCATTAACTGTGTTTAGAAGTTCTTGAAAATATATGTTGATGTGTTCTTCTTCAATGTAAATCACACCTGAATGTTGAATTTGTGATGGGTGATCAAGCTCACATCCACTGCACATTTTTTTCACAACATCGCCATGGCATTCTAACATTGCCTTTGCATAGTAAAAACCAAAATATAAGTACGTAAGGTATTTTCCTTTTTCTGATTCACATGCGTTCAAATACGTTCCCTAGTCAGCGGACAATTGACATTGCGTTTATGGAAGATAGTTGAACTATTCGGGATGCTTCAGGAAGGCAGAGTTCAAATAATTAGTTAAAGTGTTCATTATTGTGTCGAATGTTTGTAATTGAATACTGTTTTGAGAGATAATCGTACGTTGTTAACATATATACCTTCCAAATGTTTCCTTATTCAGTCGATAATGCAATCCGGCTTACCGCTTTGGTAGTTCATTATCTAACTTTACTTGATTAGGCACCATGGATGGTCGTCTTTTAAATGTTACAAATTGAAAAATATCAGCAGTATGGTTGAACGTTTGGTTTTTTTAAATGATGATTGTGTTCCAGATAGACATCTGAAAGCATTATTATCATACTTGAATCCTTTAATACTTGAATTTGCACAGCGCCATCAGTGTCTGAGCGTATAAAATGTTTGGCTGATAAGGTGTTTGGCTGATAAGATGTTTGGCTGACAATATATGGCTGCATAAGGTAAAGTGGAGTAAAATAAATAAATCTTTAATAATGAGACATCGATTCTTAATCATCTAGTTGGAGCAAATATAGATTGATTGAATATTTAGCGTCATTTTATGCCATCGAGGGCTAACAGACGATCGGTTAACATAACCACTGTTTTCTGGGATTAACCAGTACTCCAGCACACCCCAGCTCCGTAAGTAACTGATAACCTTATCACTTGAATCAGCGGTGAGAGACGTATGATAATGAGACGCAATGTAGTTATGTGTGTGATTTAATTCTGTGTCGTGAAAAATGGGTGTTCTTTCACCTGGATAAGTGTTTGGGGGATATTTATTGGTATAAGTATTCTGCTTTAATACTTACTATAAGTGATCTATGCCGATAATGTTTTGAAGACAATGGGTAAGCATAGTTTCAGAGGAACGTATATTTTGACGTAAGGTCACCTATTGGTTTCAATAAATAATCTATGTGATGCTATTCTTAATTTTGAAACAATTATTCTAACCTTAACAATAAGAAATTTTTCGAAACCAAATATGGATAATTAAATGATATTTCTTTAAAATATACAATACATTGTCTTTGAAAATATTTTTGTATTCTGTGGCAGTTTACATTTTTGGAAAAAAAAGAGTAAAAATGCAGATATGTTAGTGAAATATTTTTTAGGGGTGGGCGGAATATCACTTTCATTCTCTAATACATATGTGTACCCATATATTTGGAACATATATTTGGAAATGGCATCACAGTAGTATAATGCACAGAACGAAATACACGACTGGCATGTTTAAAATACATATTAGTTTTGGCAATACAGGACCAATGGTATATTGAAGATATTTATTTGAGCCAATTTTATTTTTAAAAACCCCTATTACATTGTGGACATATACCTGTGTATTGTGATCATGACTGTGACTTAATGATACTCGGATCATGTAGAAGCTTATCGAAATCCCCAGACTTTCCCGACGGTGGTATATCCATTCATTATAAAAACAAAGAACAAAACTACAATAATCAAAAAAATATTCAAGATTCAAAATTTCTTTGTTTGTAACTTAAACATACAATGTTTCTCATTACATGTATATATCATAGCATACATCCAATATATTTATCACGTGACACATTTTATGAAACAATTTGTAAATCTTTTTATAAATATTTGTAACACATAAAGTAGCATCTGTACATATGTACAGTAGAACTTTGTTGTCTCGCAATCGGATGGCTGAAACACCACATATATCTGGAGCTACTCATCTGGTTCCGGTCAAATTTCTATTTCGATGTATGCATATGGACATGTATGGTATTATGGTGAACAATATTTAGCTTATTCAACATTTGGCCTGTCCAGTCAGGTTCGAGCCAGCGAGGTTCTACTGTAGTTTATATTTCAAGTAGAGTAGAGCTTGATATTAATATATATACTGAACGGAACAGCTAACCTGTCACTTTTATATTTCCAATACATCGTCAATATATGAAGTAGGGCTATTACAATTTTGTATATGACATTGACAGACAATTATACATCTTTACAGAGCCTAAATGTTCTTTCTTATTCAGGTTAAATTTCAAGGATATTGCTTTGGTACTTTTTATGAAAATACTTAAAATGTCAGGTGGCGGGTTAGCTGTTCCGTATATATATTATATATTCACTCTTAATCACACGCACAAGGCATCACAAACAATAGTTTGTTAAAATACTAGTATTCCAGAACCCTATATATACGTGACATACTAAATTAAATGCTGCATGCGTGCGTGCATGCGTATGTGTGTGTGTGTGTGTGTATATTTTACCAGTTTTAAAAGATCTGTAATTTGCTTAGATAATCGTGTATGAACGCTGGAGGTATTGTAATAATAAGGTTATTAATCACTGGTCTAGACAAAGGAATTAGATTGTCTAGACATAGCAGTTCTGAACCTGCTTGGCAAGTCAAGATATAATTGGAATTAAAAAAAAAGTTTAAAAAAACGTTATGTACATAAAATCTGGATATGCTAGTTAGATAAGAACGGTGTATTTGTTTATGTATAACAATGTCTATGGTCATCTGTAATCAAACAGGTTGTAAGTATTTATTAGCACAATAATGTTCATCTACACATGTACACAGAGATTGGGATATAATAACTGTTTATCCAAGTATTTGGTAGCTATAGTTCTTTTTAATTTAGGTGTCAAATGCTGAAATTAAACATGATAAACAATGAAAAGATTGCATGAAACAAGAACAATCAAATCAGCAACTAATGGATTTTTGCTTATGTGTAACAGTGTAAAATAAACACAATGTCGTGAATATCGTTAGTTCATATCATAATTCTAGGGTCAATAATCAAGTTAACACAAACTAATGTCTCAAAGGGTATGTGCGACAGTTTCAGATAAACGCAATGTCATGCATATTGTTAGTTCATCTGATAATCTGAGTGCAAGGTTGGAGAGCGAGTGACACGGCTGGATCGTCTTTGTGTGTCGCTGGGTGTAAGATCGGGGTAAGGTACGTTATCTGTGGCTTTTGTAACTGACGGCCGTGTAGTGACAATGGTAATTTGCGGTTGTCCATGATTTTGGTGATATTTTGCCTGGTTAAATGTCAAATGGCGGCTCTCGGGATCATTGTTAAGTTTGGATGACGATCTGTCCAGTATTACACGCGACGCCGGAGTACTACTGATTGGTGTTGTTAGTCCAGACAGAGGTGATCCTGGTGTTGATTCAGAGGAACTTGGCGTTACAGAAGTTAGTGTTACTGAACATCGGTGAGAGGATTTAGAACTTTTTGTCCGCTTGTGAGGTTCAGTACCTATACCTGCTGAGATGGGTTTGAGTTGTCTACGCAATATGTAGTTCTCGATGGTCCGTGTCGGTTGAGGTGGTGTTTTCTGTTGTGTAGTATAACTCGACCACATCCATCCATCTTCACAAAATACTGGTCAAATTGGCGGACCTCGATGATGACGCCAGTTTTGTCTCATTTGAATGAATAATACCTAATTTGGTTTTGAAAGCAAACATGGTCGCCGATTAAGGGCGGCAATAGATGTTTTGGTATGCTCTGACCAGTGTTCAGCTTCTCTTATGTGACGGTTTCGTAGTACGTCTTGTCTAGCAGCCAGGGTTTCCCACCAAGTATTGTGAGGTTTATACATGTATCTTCCGGGTTGGATAGAATTAAAGTCCCGTGCCGGATGGCTAAAACACACATTGCAGGAGAGAGCTTTGTATCTCTATCAGGATTATTTCTGTATTGGAGCATAGCATGTTGGAATGCATCAGTGTAAAGATCACTATTGGGACAAGTGTTTCCAGCAATGAGACGCTTTATGGTACTGACACCTACTTCAGCCTGGCAGTTGTTGGGAGGGTAAGCGACCGAGGAGAGTCTGTGATATAAACTCCAGTCTATAAGGAACTGTCGTGTAGCTGTTGCTGTAATTTTGTGCCCACCATCAATCAGAGGTTTCTATTATCGGGTATGACGAATTGGAAAAATGTACGTCGCATGCAGGTTATAAGCCCAGCTGCACCATCAGATGATCGTTCAATGATTGGCCAGTTCGAGTATCGGTCGACGACAACTAGGTAAATGACTCTTTTGTAGTGAATAAAGTCAGTACAGACACACTGAATTGGATAGTCCGGTGATGTCAGTGAATAGGGCGGAGCACTTGGGTTGGAGGAAGCGATGCGATTGCAGTGGTTACATCCAGTTCTGTACGATGTAATCACGGCAGAAGTAATTCCGGGCCAAAATACTGAAGCCACAGCTTTCGAGATCATAGACGTGACACCTTGGTAAGCAGTTCGTCCTGTCCTATCAAGAAGAGGGGGTATTACTATACGATCTTTAATTAGTATGACACCAGCGACGGTATGAATGTGGTCCCAAAACTGGAAATAGTCCCGCAGGTGGTACAGGGAACTCATGACGGAAGTCAGGTGCACCTGACTCGATAAGGTCGAACAGTTTATTCATGCTGTTATCACTTGCTGTGGTGATACAGTTACTCTTGTATTGCAAGTGAATCAAGTGAAGATGTAGCGGATGCTATACCATACTCCTCTGTGCTATTAGTATCTGTTACAGGAGTGCCTGCTAGGAAGGTTCCGGAAAGTAGCAGTGTTACCGGAATAGAAGCATGTTGATTGGTAGCCGATATGCCACCTGAAAGTGTAAGTTATTCAGAGTTACCAACTGGGTGACAAGAGGCACAGTCAGCGGCTCGGTGTTTTACGCTTGGCACGTGAATCGTACTAAATCGGTCTTCGAGAGTTAGAGATGTCTTCCAAAGACCTGTCACCAAGTATGTTCAACAGAGGTATGTGGTTAACGGCGATGATGAGATTCACGCATCCCGAAAAAATAATTTTGCTTTGGCCAGAGTGTCAACAACTGCCAGGGCTTCACCCTCATCTGGCGCGTAACATGCTTCAGAAAGATGAACCACCTGCCCACCTGTACGTCATCAAAACGGTTCTTGTTCTGGGCAACGGCAGTGTTTTTTAAATAGCCAAAAACCAATGCCATTTTTGGACCGATCAGTAGCGAGACATGTTCGTTTGCTTCGATCAAAGATACTTTCTCCTTCTTAAATTTCACTTATGATTGCAGATTTAGACTCTTCAAAGGCGTTGTTGATGTTCCAGGTTCATTATTTGCCATACTGAAGGCGTACGGTGTTTGGTCAGAAGGCCAAACTAGGACCGCACATCTTCTTAGACACCGGAAAATCCAGGATGGCACGAAAGTGTTTCATGGACGGACTTGTTTGATGTTATTTCGAATCCATCAAATTCCACAACGTCTTGTCCAAATACAAACTTTTCAGGGTTAAGTGTGATACCTTGTTGTCCACTGACGTGAAGCCACTGACCAGCTTGAAAAAAACTTCCACAAGGGAATCAGGCAAGAGAAAGACGCAATCTATACATATAGTCTTGTTTAGTATATCTGCTACAATTTCATCATACCGTTTGGTGTAGCCTTCACAAGATGTGATGTATCCTCGAGGAGCTGTCTTATAACGACATCTACCCCATGGTGTCATCAATGTAGTTAGATGGCAATCATCTCTATACCCACTGTTGTATACATCCCAGTCATCAATGAGTGTCTTCGCCAAGTCAAACATCCTGGTCGAGTCAGGCTTAAACTTCATCCTGAAGTGAAACAAATTCAGATGTGTGGTGAGCAACATGTTCAACACTGGGATCGCATTGGTTGGCCAGTCACCAACGGTAACGCTTGATGGTTGCAGGTATTGAACGTGCTAGATCTGTAGTGGTCAATGAGGAATTCCTGCAGATTTATGCGATTAGATTCGAATGGTTTAAAAGGCAGATTTCTAGTTGATGGAGGTGGTAGCTGACGTTAAGGGCATTCACCAATCTGCTGACACTTTAAATGGACTCATTGCTGTGAAACGTGTTCTGCAAAGATACTAGCATTGTAGTTAGTTGTGCTCCGTTCACCTCACCCACAGTAGGAAAGTTTCCAAGAGCCATACAGGCCTCCCTCTCTATGTTGAAGAAGAGCTTGTCCGAATTGTCAATTACATACGACATCTGTCAGCTTTCAACATTCCGACCTTGTTCGTCTTTGTCATTTACACGAATGATGGTTTGCGCCGAGAATTGTTATACATTAGCGGTTGGCAGCGTGCATCTTCATAGTGAGAGGAATGAGGGCGAAGGTGTTCAACCCGAGGCAATGAATGACCTTAATACCCGCAAGCCTACTTTGGCACCCTGTGTCTGCCTCGGTTTGAGAGTTAAGGTTGAGGCCAAGGGTGCGAGGGTGATGCTCTAAGAGGTTTGGATTTGAAATTTTCAAATGTTTTGATATAATTTATTAAATAAATATAAACTCAATGATATAAGTAATGACATTTCTTTTTTAATGTGAAAGTATAAGTTAATAGTATATTTTGTTTGAATATTTAACCTCATTTTATGCTATCAAGGGCTAACAGATGCTCAGTTAACATAAACACTATTTCCTAAGATCCTAAAAAGGTTAAGTAGTTCACCCATCTCCCCAATTAACTGATAATTTTCACACTTGAATCAGCGATGAGAGACGAATTATAATGGGACTCAAAGTTGTATATCGACCATCATGGAGACTGGCCTGATGGGGATTCGAACTCTAGACCCATGTATTGATAATCAAACACGCTGCTGACTGAGCTTATCGGTATTAATAAAATAGATTACTATGGTTATAAAAGACTGCAGGGTTAACGGTCAGACGACTGGTTTAATATTAGAAATTAAAAACAGAACATGTTAGTTTCATTAGTGCTGTTGTATACTTCAATTTAATGTAAAGTTGACAACCAGAAAGAAAGGGGCTTGTGACAGTCCTTACCAGTCCCTGACCTCTTCAGAGGATGTGCTTATGAACCACATTGGAGACAGAGCCTCTGTTGTTGGCATTTCAGGAGCTATTGACACAGTTGGTAAGTTTATTTGATAATTATATAATACTTTCCTCAGATAGCCTGATGTCTAAAACGACAAAGGATACTTCTGTATTCGATACAGCAGATACAAACATCTCACTGTTCAACATTTTGTCTAAAATAACTTCGCTTTAAAAGGAAAAAAATAAAGAGGAGGATGTTCAGTTTGTTTACGTTTTGAGATGCATTAAAAACTTGTTTCTTGTTGTGATTAGTCCATGTCTAGTATCAAATCTGTATTATCTTTAATTACATTCTATTTCTTTTTTATTTAAGCATTTGTTGTCTGTCTTCAATGCTGTGGGGCAGAAGAAGCAAGCAAATATTTTACATAGAATAAACATGCATATGGTTGATTATGATCATTAATATTTATTGCGGATTGTTCAACTATTAATAAGTGCCTTTTATTGAGTATTACAGCCATATGTGACCTTACATATGTGTCTTTGAACGAATTTCATCAAATCTGATTGAAACAAACAGTTTTTGTGGTATCATGGGTATAGATAAATAAGACAGAAGATGACAAAAATGTATGTTTGATTTTAGTTTTTCTTTCCTCCTTTCTCCACCCCCCCCCCCCCCCCCTCCCCCCTTCCATCCACTTGCATATAGGGCAATCTTTAAAAAAGTGTTTGTTTGCTGTGCTCAGACGCAGTCTTTTTTAATTTTGGTAGGTAGGTAGCTATATATATAGATTTGTTATATATTGATGTTTTATTGCCATTTTAAACAAAAGTGGATACAATTCATCAAAAATATATCTTTCAAAGTCGAAAGAAAAGTCTGGGTAGCTACACTATGAATAGGTAGGTAGGAGCACAACAAACATTTTTTTCTTAAGAATGACCTAGTTTCCATTTACTGATAATTCACACAAAATATATGAATTGAACTAATTTTCATTGTAATTTGCTACAAATAAAAAAAATGAGATTACAATGGCATATCCAGTGAAGTTATACAAGGTGATTATACATAAACATTGAAAACTGTAGTCTCATAGGGAAAGAAAATAATTGTTATCATCTATTGCACTTAATTTAGTCATTCCTCTATACTATACTATTTCTTAATTAACTGTTTATATTTTATAACATTTATACATATACATGTCTATATAGATAGAAAATATAGAGAGAATAATTGCAATGGCAAAATACAAACTTGGACAGCATAACGACAAATGGGACAAATTGCAACTTAATCAATAACGTTGACATACTGATTGCAGACTTAAGAGTGTTAAGTTTCTTCTTCTCTTTATCCTAACTCCTTTCTCTTATCTACTACCCTTTCTTTAAATTCTACATAAACTTATTTTATACATATAAGTATTCTTTATATAACACATTGTGACATAGCTTAATTAAAAGAAAGAAAATATATTAGAAGAATGCAAAACAAACAAAATGGACATGTATATATATATATTTAATTTTTTTTTATTTAAAAGTTATTAATAAAGAAATTTCATTATTGTGAACAGTTTTCAATGTGTAGTATTGGAATATATAAAATATTCTAAATATATTTATTAATATAAAATCTTAGCATGCCAGTATATATTATTTACACTTTTATTATGTTATGAAATATGTGTTGCTATGTACCTATATGTATAATGAGAAATCAAATATTTAAAGAAAATATTTTTAACCACACTGCTTTTTAAATTTAAAACATCATTTCATAGTCCAGTTCAAGTAGCACTTCCAAATGAAGATGGGGAGTTTTCATTAGGTTAGTATTTATTGGGAAAAAATCTACTTTTATGTATGAAAAAAAACAACACAATAAACAGATCAATACTAGTGTTATAACACCAATAGCTGATCCACAAACAAAACAGTGCTGCAAACAAGTGAAATAAAAAAAAATCCTGAAAGTAAAGAGTATTGATTTTGTAATATTAAACTGAATTGTGGTCCTTTATGCAGCGTTTCCTGCAATTATGTCCAGGGTGGGTAAAAAAAGGTTGAATAGAAAATGTTCAAATATCTTCTTCTTGACAATCGGTCAGTCAAATTTGTTCATATTTGATATAGATTATCCCAATGAGTATGGGTTTAAAGTTTGTACAAATCAAGTGGCTTGTATTTATAGGGGCCCTGTAAGAGGACTTTAGTATTACATAGGAATCATTTGGGAAAATGAAAAATTCTATTTTTAGCTCGTTTATTCGAGAATAAAGAGAGATATTCTACTCACCCAGGCGTCATTGTCGCACCTTTGTTAAAGTTTTGCATGCAAGCCCCTATCTCAGTATCCTTTGCATGTATTGACTTGAAACTTTACACGAGCCTTCCCAGTCATCAACCCCACTACAATAACTAAGTATCTCTTGAATAAATAAAATGTAAACCATCGTCCTTGTTTTACGTAGAAATTTTGGTTAAAGTTTTGCGTGGAAGTACCATCAAGTCCATAGTACACCAACCACTCTATGTATTTGATTGAAACTTAACATATGGATTTGTAGTCATGAAACCAACTAAATTAATCAAGTGGAATAACTCTTGCCAGCTTTTTTTGCAAATTAGGGCCTTTGTTTGACTTAGAAATGCAGTCACTGCATGCATTGGATTGAAACTTCATACAATGTATTGCTGTTATAAAGCCTACTTAATTTTGTCAATTTTGTAAGTTAGATAACTCTTATTTGCTTTGATTTGTCCTAAGTCTCAATACATGTACACTGATCTCTGCAAGTACGATATATACAAGTACGAAAAATAATATGTATTTATTTAGTAATTTATGATAGTGCATAATTTTACACTTTAACAAAAACATTGATGAGACTGCTTTCATTTTAAATGATCTTTTGCATAATTAGAACTCCATATAAATCTGTATAACTACTACTGATATTTTAATATGAAAGGTTTAGATAAAATACACTTATATATTATCGCTTCGACTTGATCATTCGTTTAACTGAGTTGGCAGCTCAGTCGCGTCTGACTATCAAGTTCGAATCCCCACCAGGTCATAGTCTCTGTGATGATTGAAATATGACATTGCGTCTCGCTACAATTCGCCTCTCACTACTGATTCATGTGGAAGAGTTATCAGTTACTTGCGGAGATGGGTGTGCTCGAGAACTGATTAACCTTTCAGGATCCAAGGAATTAGTGATTAATTTATAATTAACTAATTGTCTGTTAGCATCTTGGGTGGTATTCACCAACCAGTCTTAAGAATATTTCAAGACTTGAACTTATCGGAAATATACATTAATTTACCGACACATTGATTATTATTCGATTTCATTATAGATTCTTAAAGATCATACCAAAGTCTGGCTGAGGGCACTTTGATATTTGACCAACAGCGGAGGCGTCTCGAGATTGATCTTCTCCAAGTAAAGATGACATAATAAAAAAACGTATGAAATTAATGGACAAGCTTGAGGAGAAGATCGATTTCAAAATGGCTGTTTTAAACCACAAAAATACAAATGTTGTAAAGGAGGAAATACTTTCTTTAAATATTAAAGAACTTACCAATTTTGATTTTTATAACACTTTATTTTAACTTTACTGAATATGCCATACATAACCTGAAATGTATTGAAAATGACATTAAATCCATTCTATTGGGTATGAACTCTGGAGTTTATCTTCTCAAGTTATGGCTGATACATGGGCTCATATATATTTTTGATGGCATCCATGACATAATTATTATAACTGCATTGTGTGCAACTGCATAGTGTACATGCATATAATAGATAGCAAAGGTGGCCATCACGTTTTATGATCACATACACTACAATATAGTCTATATTGTAGTATATATGATTATAAAAACTTTGATGGATATCCGTGGTGCAAATGAACTCTTGTAGTTGGACAGTTTCAATAAAAAATGGCTTTTTTTAAAATGTTTGTAAAAACATTTGTTGAAAAGCAAAGATAACTAATTTGAATATTGTGTCCTGGTTAGTGGTTCATTGTTTTTGTTTAATTTTGAGCCGCGGTTTGTATGTAAGTTTTCTTAGTACTCGAGCTTAAATAAATTAAATATGATAGTGAGAAATATTTTCACTTTCGGTAAATTTAAGATTAATGATCCTATAAAGAGTTAAAGCCTTAATTTTCAACTTTCAATGCCACTGTCGCACTTTTAGCCATTTATAGCCATTTGTTTTGAAACCGCTCTTTTAAGTCTTGAATAAAATTCATGTTATATATTACACAGAAATTAAAAAAAAATCTTTCGCCAATTTGTGCACGAATGTGACAGCCAGTTTCATGAAGATTTTGGACGTTTTGCTCAATATCTGGTACTTGTTTTATGCCTTCATTATGTTGCACAATATCTCCTTATATTATTCCAATATTGTCTAGGACAACACATGAAAAAACATACTGCACTGACATGGCTAGATCACTCCTAATGTCAAAATGTAGAACTAGAAATCTTTCTTATTTCAATATCCCAATGTTTGTACAATATGACTTCAGTATACAGACACCGGTTTTTTTTTTATAAAAACGTAAGCAGGGGATACTTCCATGTAGACCACACTGCTTATTATCACGTCTCTGGAATACGAGAACACATTTTATCGCATATTAATATTTTTTTTATTATTTGTTTATTTTATCATTAATTTAATACGTTTTACTGCATGTTGGTAAAAGGAACACGCAACATGTTACATAAATACAATATGTTGAAATGAACTATAGCTCTTAGTAAAAGTTGTGTCCCTTACCGGATGTTGTCAACGAAACGCTTTGACATTGGAAAAAAACGGTTTGGAGTGAAAAAAACTCATCAGCAATTTGTGAAAAACTGTGTTTCCCAGTTTTCACATCCTCTCCTTTTTGGAAAAGTATGAACTGTTGAGAATGACGGTTCAGTGCCTTCCCGACACGCCTGCAACACCTGCTAACTGTCGACTGGCTCACTCGGAGAGAGTCTCCTATCAGCAACGGGAAATTGATCGAAACTACCAGTTGCTAGAAAGCGTAAGGCAACAAGCAGTTGCAACATCGGAGGAAAGTAGTCATTCCTCTGCGACCTAAAGGTTAAACTATTGTATATTATTTCGAGTATAAAAATGTATTGTGGCCGTCCTGAACCGGTAGCGCCTTAAAATTTCAACCTCTGTCAAAATCTCTAGAGGTTTGCTCTGGTCCACGGTGTGATCCATTCCACTACTACTCTCGTTTTGCGCTGTTTCTACCAAGCCACGATGCAACCATATGATTGGTTACTTCACGATTTCATGAGGGGAACGTTATCCAATCGCAACACTAGTTTCATTTAAAAGCCGTTTTGATAAGACGTTAATGTTAGCTGTAATTTGTTATGTTCTGTTGAAATAAAACGACGCAGAGCTAGCGTATTTTTCCACGGGTGATGGATGGAGAGTATCGGATAAATTTCTATGTAATCGCTAAAGAATCTTTTAAGTTTAAATTGGAGTATTATCTATGAACTATGAACTCACGGATTATTTATTTGATTCTAAGAGTAATATACATGCAATTGACTTAAATTAACATGAAAGAATTCCAGGCGCTACCATTCTAGAGTATCATACCGCTGATACGTTGTATGATACCCCACCCAGTCACACCGACTAGACAAAGAACTATACTTTAAATGCTGAGCGCCAAACGAAAAGATTCTAGTACCAGTTGTCATGTCTTATTTATTGAGAGAGAGAGAGAGAAAGAAAGAGAGCAAGAGAGAGAGCAAGCTTGAGAAAGAAAAGGAATAACGCATATTAATATTACATAATGTCTTTTTAATATTGTTTAGATAGATTGCACAATGCTGATGTCACCAATGACGGCCGTAGCGTTGTACTTCTTTGTAAATGTAGATAAGCGTGTCATAACATTCTACTAGTGAACCATGTTTGCAAAAATACATTGATAATAACTCTCTAACTTGATATGAAAACTATGTAAATGTATAATTGCAGGACTGGTCGTAGGACCTCATCTAGGGTGTACCAATCAATATATATTGTATTCATGAGTGTTCGGTGTACTTCCTCTTATTGGTTACATACAAGACTTGGGATGACATTTCATCTACCTTTGATATATACTTTAAATTGAAAACGAACTTTTTACCCTATCTATACAATACCGCACGTGATTAATGAGGCTTGAAACGAACCTGGACACTTACAAAAAGCTTACCCACCACACACACCCACTGTGAAGGGTACTCCATCATCGAGTGATCTAAGGCGTCCACTCAAGATCACTTACGCCGTGGTCGTAGGTTCGAATCCCGCTCGGTCTAATACTTTAAGTGAGAAAGTTTGCAAGTTGCTATGGGTGACTATTACAGGTATTCTTTCTTCCCTCTTATTATACCACAGTGGAACTCGCTACCTGCACATGTTGTATTGCTGCAAGATTTCGAATCATTCAAGTTTGCCGTTGGCCAGCTACAGCACACCAAAGCATGAGTATTTTGAGATTGTTTTTAACCTTCTTTTATCTTATCGAACTATGTTAATACCTTTTACGCTTGTCTTATCATACTTTACTTTTCTTTTTCTACTAACTTTAGACACTACGTGCAGCTGCCCATTTATTCCTATGAAATATAAAGAAGAGAGATAGAAGGAAGGACTGTGGATCTACTCAGATTTGTTCTGAGGTCTTCATCCTTCAATAAAACTGGACATGCTATTTTTAACCTGAAATATGTTGAAAATGACATTAAACCTCATTACAACACACTAGGCCGAAATGCTGGATCCGCCTCTGAGTGCAGTGTTTACGTCTCACGGCACTATAACATTTCTCATAGGACTCCATTGTAACATCTATGTCCAAAACACAATGAAAAAAAATCTGCAGCATGTATCTTTGCTCAAATTCTTCACTTGTTCAAGATAGCAATTATAAAGGAAAAAGGCATACCTTGATCAGTTTTTTTAATTCAATGGTTTTGTGATACCTGTGACCTATCCACAATGACCTATCAACCTCTGTGCTTCTCGCGATGTTACGTAAACACCTATTGTTCTCAATCACGTGACTGTGATCTCCGCGAGATTGGTGTTGCGTGCAATGATGGAGCCTGCGATCTTCAGTCTTTATACGATGATTGCTTTTCTTGTCTTTTAGAAAAATGTTCAAGACTACAACTTTCTATAGTGTCATGGCAGAATATATTGATAAACAGGCTTTAATATTATATTTTATCATTATTTCAGTCCACAATTGCTTTATATTATAATCGTATTAGCGATTTAATTATCATATACATAGTAGTGGGTGGCGATCGTATTTTTGTACATATCATTTTTTATTGTTGAGTTGCGATATAAGATGAGATTTGCATAGCATAAATTTGCAACCATGCCTAATAATGGACAGGAAAAGTATTTATTTCAACAGTTGCGATTATTCTTAAGAATCATCAGTAAAAACACTCGAAATCGATTAAGTATACTAAAATATAGGGGAAAAAATATGTGTGAAATATGCTTTTTATTCAAAAACATATCGTAATAATAATGTATGTTCAGGTTGATTTTCAAAATGGCCCACAATAACGCCATAATTCGATCACGTGTTTCTTGGAGTGCGTGCTTGCGTTTATAAATATTTACTATAGCGTAATAAGAACCTGCCTGCCTCTTTCATTACGTCACAGGTGAAAGCTATCAATTTACAGAGTAATAATATGCCAATTGCGGGGAAAAAATTGATAATGGAACTTACGGATCCCATCATTTTTTCCTGATTTATTTACTTCAAATCAATTAGTAGATAGTAATAAATACTCTTTAGAATGTAAACAATGATAATATTAACTTATAGAAATATTACATAAGTTGAGAATTCGGTATATTTCGGTATATTTTCACTGAAATTTCCCGGCCAATAACTGGTAACGGATATATCAAAAACAGTATATTTCCTAAATAAGTAGATAGCTGTATTCTCATGTTGTTCCCATTTAATTGTATTTAATTGCATGTAGTGTAATCTATATAAATTTTCATAGTTCGTATAAAGTAATTGATTGGAGGTTTAATTGATTATTAGTAATTCAATTATAAATATGTTTATTGTTGTATTTTTTTTTACTTCTCACAGTTTGTGTAAAGTAGTTCATTGGGGTTAAATTGATTATTACGGTCTTTATTATGTTATAATTCCAATCTCATTATCCTATATGTTTTTAAAGCATTTTCATTTGACAACGTCAATTTTTTAAAGACTTTTATTTTTCGATAAAACCCTGGAACCGGACTACTTTTACGTTTCTCGCGTAAACAAAGAAGCATCGACATTTTGATGGTCGGTTTAACAATATACGAACTTCACTACGGTTCCACGCTTATTTTAATAATAAAATACAACAAAAACTAATGTTAGATCTAGTTTTAGCTGTTTTCATCGGTTTATTGTTTTATAGATTTCTTTGGTTTAGCGATTAAACCGGGCGTCACAATCAGACCATAAGTTGTTTGGAGAAACAATGAAGTAGGTTTTGACATTTGAGATGTATAGTATAGCCTACCATTGAACACAACCCTGGTTTACCGAATGTGAATGCTAATCGTAGACAAAAATTTCCACAGACCAATTTATTCAACAAGAAAAATGAAATAAAAACATGTACATGTAGTTGAAGTTCAGAAGCAGACGATCGTGAGACATTATAAAAACACAAACTTTGCACGTAAAATTCGTTTAAAACGTTCCAAATTCGGATTATCCATCAAAGAGCGTGGATTCATATGAACTTCATAAATATGGACACGTTTTTTGGTTAGGTCGCATGAGCGACCGAACCCTATATAAGGGCGAGTTAAGAAATCGACTCTGGGCGCTGCCATATTGAAACGTCACGATGACGTGTTAAAAACACGGCATTCGCCACATGGAGGTCGCCATTGTTTTTCTAAACAGTGCATCATGGGAATGTACAAACCGCTATTGATATTAAACCTAGTCATGTTCCGACCACTCTCCGGCTAAAAGGAAAATTCAAATGCGGTGTGAGTAATAATTGATTGTGACGTTTAAATGCACTAATTGGGATCACTATGAATTGTTCTTTGCATATTTAATCAGGAAAAAAAATGGTAATGCCTTAAATCAAGGAATTTTCTAAAATTCCTTGCGTAAATGTGGTCTTGAAACTTATCTTTTTAGACAATTATTCGCCGTTTCTGAAAGATTTCTGCCGAATTAATGTAAATAATTATCAAATAACGATGTATTTACTCAATTATTATAATATGCTATACCCATAACAATGAAAATAATAACAAAATTAAACAGCTACAGTTGTTTCTTTTATTCGATACAACAGAAATATAAAGACAATTTAACGGTATGACATATTTTCAGCACATCGTCAGAATCAGATATACCGCCGAATGCACAAGTTTTGGAAAAATATTAATTTTTAACTGTTGTTTTTAAAAATAATATATCCACAAATTAATTTAAAATATGGATACGAATTATTTTAAAATATATCATTATCACAGTAGTAAATTGTATAGAACATAGCAGTAAGTACGTTAGACAATATATAAGGTAAATTTTTTTTTTAAATATGCAAATGGCAATACATAATGATTGCTATCAGTACATTTAAACATCAAAGTTACTATCAGGCACACCTGCAGCCGGGAATTCGCTGTGTCAACCGGAACCATGTCGGGATTTGGTATCACCCGTGTATTGTACCCTGTACAAGGAACCAAACTTAAACATTCATTCACTTTAATTGCCAAATCGTTTATAAGACCTAACCATTGGATGCTTTTTAAAAGCAGCCAACTTGTTTAAAAACAAGCGTGTAGACAAAAAACATGGACGTCGTGTCAGAAGTTGAAGCTAATAAGTGTAACGTCAAAACGCCGTAAAATACGAACCTCATCCATACGTTAATTTTGATTAACTTTAAAAATAACGTGCATTAACTTTTATTGTACTGTATAATAAATTTATAACAATACATTGAGCCGATACTATTGAAGTCATTCGCAAAAAATAAAAGTAAACTTTAGCTCACATGTCAATGGTATGATCGATTTAAATACATTTGCGTAATCTGTAATACGTTTACATATATATAACGTACAAAGTAATATTTATCGAGATCCTCTAAAGAGTACTTTTAAAGTTGATAGATAGTCGTTTACATTCAAATCGAATGTTTTAATTTTTGTTTTGTTTTTTTTTGTTTTCTGTAATATAAAGATAGATGGTGCTAGGATAAGGGTTATATATTTACATTCCTTAAAACCGTATTTTCTCAAATACATGTTACGTCAGATCGATTTAAACATAAGCGTTGTGACATTTTTACTAGAAATCAATAAACGGTTTTAACTTATGCGTGGGAGATTTGCAATAATATTACCACGTGTTATTCTTTATAAAAACACTATTATGTGATTAAAATAAAATTGATATACGTTTAAAGGGAAACATTTTATTTGAGGAGAAACTTAGTAGTGTAATTAACAATACACGTTTTTTTACCATTTGTGACAGTTTTACTAGAAATCGTATTTCCATTAAAACTTTTTAAACTAAATAACAAGAAAACACGTTTTTTAAAATGTACATACAGTTTTATTTTGTTGAAAAATAAATTTGTGAAATGATTTTAATACTTAGCCATGTTTTTCTTCATTCCCTTTTTCCCAAGACTCTTATAGTTTTATAAAGTTTTAAATTATACTTTTTTACCTTTTCTTTTTTTGCCGCATTTTTTTATTGGACACCACTTCCGTTTGTGTTAGTCTCAATGCCATACGTGTTCTCAAAACGACTAGGCTCCGTTTTCACCCTAAAATATTTTATTAACTCGTACCAGTTGCTAATTTCTGTTACATCTCTCATCGTGTTTTTCTGATGACGCAAAAGCGTTTACGATTTCCCTGGCGTACGTGTTACACGATTATCAAATAAAAATATTACAATTACAAAGAAAATGAAATTATCTTTAATTTGGTATAAAATAATTTATACAATATGATTATTCAACAATATGAACAGTCTTTTATTCCCCGCATTACTCTGAAATCGGCGTAAGCCTCAAATTCTGACGCGACGTCTAAACAATGACGTCAACGTCTACACTGTGTGGGTATTTCTTGGAAGTATTGATTTTTTATTTGTCTAAATCGAGAGATAAAAGGAGGGTGTTTAATTTTTTCACCGCAAAATAGTTCATCATTTTACAATAAACCAACTAATGTTACAGAGTTCATCTGATAATGGAAACAATAGCCGTTACGATATTATTGTATATTAGATCTCGAGAATTTGATTTCAACCAGTTCATGGGTGATGTATTTTTACGTGTTTAGTTATTTTTGTTTTGTTTTTTCCATTCACTTGGAGTCTCATATTAAATATAATCATCAGGATTGGAATTATAAGGATTGAATTCATTTTTTTCTGTTTTTTATGCATGGGTAAAGAATGTCGAATCACGCACAAATCTGACATAAAGTCACATGCAAAAACCCCCAGAAAAAATTAATTTAATCCTATATTGAAAACACTGATTTTGATAACAACTTAGCGTAATTATATGTTTATCAGAATTGATTAACTCTTATAGCTGAGCTATCCATTTGATTAGTCATACCGAATACAGAATAATACAGAATACAGAATTTTAGATTTAAGCGTTTTACATAGGTTATCATCATAAATCAATACACCAATACTTGTGCATGCATAGAAAAACAAAACATGACATTTCAAATACAGATTATATAAACGAGAGTGAATATGACAATTAAATGATCAAGTCATAACATTTAATTTTAATATCCATTCTTGAGAAGCTTTTATTATATATTTTGCAAAGTTCTTTAAGATTCGAACTTAATTACAGTTCAGTAACTGGATGAATTTAAAACACTTGACTTATTATAATAATATTTTTGAACAAATTGTCTCCTTAAGTCTGAATAATGATCACAAATAATGATAAAGTGGAACTCGTCTTCAATATCTTGCCTATTGCAAACAATACATTTCCTAACTTGTCGTGGCATCGGAACATTTCTATGTCGGCAGCCTTTTTCAGTTTGCAGTCCGTGTGAAGATAATCGCATTTTTGTAGTCGCTACCCTGTGCTTCTTATTTACAAGTTTTATCAGATAATCAGACATGACAAATGTTTGTTTTATTTCTCTAAATAACGTTAGTGAGCTGCTTTTATCCATGCTTCCACGCAATCCTGATATAAATATGTCTTTGTGTCTTTGCTTAAAAATGGAATACATATGTTTACATTTATTGAACTCGGAAATAACCACACTTCACCCAATCTTAGATTATTTAATGACAGTTTCAGTTTAAATGCCCAATTATTTATATTGATATCTGATTGTAGTACGAGGTACTCCAAAACAGCTTGTAGTATGCAATTATTAGTTTTTGTGTGTAATTTTAACCAATGCTTGAGTATCCTTACTTTCCTCGCTAATTCCATTTGGAGTCTCCTGGTTTCGCCATGCAATAATAAATTATATGTCGTCTGCTTAACACATTAAATCCATTTGATAAATTTCTTATGTACACGTTCTACTTTCTCCGCTGATATGTAACCCCAGATGTCACATGAATAATTTAATATTGGTTGTACAAATGAGTCGAACACATTTCACATAATACTAGCCGGCACATTCATACTTTTTGTCATAGATATAAGTGAGCACATTGCTCTGTTTGCTTTGCCAGTTGAAGTTGTTGTTACAAACGATCTCCCACATGTAAAAACTAGGCCTAGGTAGCCAAAATGTGTAACAACTTCTAAATCTTGTCCATCGTATTTCCATTTTTCGCTTTCAGCTCTAGCTCCGCCTTTTTGGAAAACCATTAGTTTTGTTTATGGGACGTTTACTTTAAGCTTCCATCTATCACAATATTCGTTAATGTTATTTAAAGAAGTTTGATGTACATGATGCCATGTACTGAATCAGAAAATATTACATAATCGTCAGCGAACATGATTAAATACGGCGAAAGTTATTCTAGATTTATGCCCGCATCGAGGTCACCATGGAGGGTAATTTTCAAATCGTCCAGGAACAGGGAAAAAAGTAATGGAGAAGATATCACCCCTTCAAACAATCCAATATCGCAGCTGAACAAATTTTGATAAGGTGTTGAATTGTTTTACACACGATTTAACATCTTTGTACATAGATCGAACAACCGATAGTAATTTACCATTTATGCCACTTTATAATTTTGTACCACAGTCCATTCCTATATATTGCGTCGAATGCCTTTTGCAAATCTATAAACGCACATTATATTTTTTTATTATTATTGATATATTTTTGTATCAGTGTTTTTAAAATGAATATGACATTCAAACCGAGCGTTTGAAAATTTATTATTATCTGTCGACCATTTTTTGAACTTATTGTTTACGACTGTCGTACAAAGTTTGGCAAAACAACTGATCAAGACTATTCCCCTATAGTTGTATCGATCGTCTGATCAAGGTTATTCCCCTATAGTTATATGGATCGTCTGATCAAGGTTATTCCCCTATAGTTATATGGATCGTCTGATCAAGGTTATTCCCCTATAGTTATATGGATCGTCTGATCAAGATTATTCCCCTGTAGTTATATAGATTATCTGATTAAGATTATTCCCCTATAGTTATATCGATCGTCTGGTGATTTTTTTTGTGTACTGGTATTATAATGCCCCGTGACCAGTGCTTCGGAAAAGTTTTACAGTTTAATATTCTATTAAATATTCTCTCTAACGTAGGTGCTATTATGTTTAAAGTTTCTATGAAGTATTCGTTCATCAGACAATCTTCTGCAACACTTTTTGATCTATGCACGCGTTTCACTGCATATTTATTTCCGATGGTGAAATCCGATCATCGAGTTCCTAGGAAATGGCTTATTCCTCATTTTGATCGAATTCATTCAATAATTCTTCTATTTCCACGTCCTCTGACGTAATAAATTCCGACGCCACATTTTTTAGAATGATTATAAAATCCATTTAAGGCACATCGACCGCGTTTTTTGTTTTATATTTGAACATTTTAAAAAATTCCCGTGGGTGTCGCCGCCTGAGATCGTTCATCTTTAAATAGCAATCGCTGGTATACATCTGTATTTAGTTTTCTGATAAAAATATTTGCAGTCTTTTTTCCTTTGCATTAAAATATTCTTATTTTCAGCGATACGGTCACAGAGATCTATTTGTAATGCCTCATTATATACTTTAATTTTCCGTTTACATTCGTCATCAAACCATTGTTTCCTCTATTTCATATAACAATCAGTGAACGCGCAGCGATATATTAATTTGAATGATTTTTTTTAAGTATGGGTCCGCTCTGCATGTCACAAAATCGGTGAATGTTTTAATTATATTCTCTAAGCCCTCGGGGGTTATTTCTGTATGGTTGATTAAATCGTCAATATCTGTATATCCCGAGTAATTTTGTGTAAGAAGTTGTCTTTATGTTCTTCGTTCCACTTGTACGTATACACTGTACGAGTTACTTCCTTTATAATATCATTTCAGCGAAAATGTGACGGGTGCATGGTTTGACAAGTCTAGTAAATTATCGCCAAATGTGTTTGAACTATGATCCATAGAAACTGTTATATAATTGAGTTGTTTTGGATATTTTTTTATGAAAAATCAAAATTCAGAAGGGCTATTTTAAAATTGTGTACGATACAGTTCTGTATGTATGCAGGGATCATTTACATCAAAGGTCAATGTGTGCACTTGATGAAATGATGTCCGGTAGTGGTAGCCTTAAGCTTATCATGATATAGAGATGACAGGCGGTTTTGTGATAAGATATGGGCAGGGTTATTGGACTTTGAAATTAAGAAACTGACCAATAGTGAGGTAATAAAGAATTGACCAATCAAGGAAATGACCTAGAAGCCTCTTTGGGATAGTGTTTGGTCAGTTAGAGAAAAACCTCAGTGAGGGTAACACGGTTACTTGAAAGGAAGCGTCAAGTAGGGTAACATGACAAGTGTTAGAATAGATTGGTTTTAGACGATATTTAGCGAGTTTAAAATGTTAGCTTTGTGACTTAAATGAGAAATATATAAAAATTTGAATAAAATGACTTTATATAAAACCACCCTGTGTCTGTTATACCACAAAACGCATTTACTTGGCCTATTATTCCAGAAATCGTGAAATTCCACTTCCAGTATAGAATCGTGCTCAATAAACTTTTGACCAGCTCTACTATTCGTTCTGAGAAGTATGAAATATCCTATTTGAGATCAGATCGGTAATACCTTATTATCTTTTTTTGCTTTAATTAGTCCTTTGATATTCCACCTTAGGATCTTAATGTCACTCTCGCGTTTATCCTATACCTCAGGCCCAGGTGCAGGCCCCGTATACAATTGGCCATCTACATAGAGTTTGTCCATTGTTATGTAGGCATTTTTATCCTCCTTCTTCATATCTTTCAGTAATGGCACCAATAGTTAACGCTTCATCAGCGGAATTTCACTACAATTGATTGGGTTTTCAGTGGGTTACATCTTCCGAAACATTGTACACTTTCGTTTTTTATTTCGATCTTTGCGTTTCATGTACCCATCGCATCCTCCTTTTTGCTCAAGACTTTTTCCTTACCCTTGAGGCCCGTTTCGTTCTGTTCTTGGGGAACTTTGAAAAACATTAAATTGTTCTTGAACTGGCGACATTTTAATTCTGTCATTTCAATTGTGTTGGTATTGTTTTTTTTACTTTACTTTCCGACTGTTTTTCTAGGTTTAGAACTCGTTTTTCAGTGTCTGTTTGCTTATTTTTAATAGTTTCTAATGTTTTGGAGTCAAACTCCCTGCTTTTTTCATTGTCCTTCCTTTATTTTACAGCGTAATAACTTTTTTGCCCGAGATCGTCCAGACGTGTAGATATGGAGTTTACAGACTTGTATGGAGACCAGCTGACCCATTTTCGTATTCATACTGTCTAGCCTTTAAATAATCATTGATATTTGATCAACCGTTATATTTATCGTCTGGTTTACCGATTTTCCGGTCGTTTGCATTTGACCAGTATTCATGACGCTGTTTATTATCGTGAACCAGGGTTTCCATTATTCATCATGTTCATATTCATTTATTGCGGAGTATATATGAAAAAGAGGCTGGTGAAATGTAAGACTTACCTGTCTGTCATTGCAATTGTCCTTGATTTGGGCTCTGGAGTATCGAAAACCCGCCCCCTGAATTTGGATAGTAGTTTTGTGCTATAACTACAGTTGTCCGATTGCTCTCAGTTTCTTTGTTCTGTGATCATAATGTATTGTTTGTAGCATTGTTTTCTTAATTACATAAATGGCTACCATTAACTTGGATAAATAAACAAACAAACAAACAGTTCGAAATCCATTCTAGATATTGATGTTGAATGATGTACCTCTTACAACAGCGGGTATTTTTTTTTACAGTGTTTGTAACGAAAGTTGCTCATTTAGTAGGACATTCTCAGGTGAAATATTTCAGTGAAGAGTGAATTAGATTTACTTTTTGATAGAGGATCCAGCAAAACATCCATCACAGTTATCAGGTGGTGGCGGCGGCCGTGAAGTAGAATATCAGACGAGAGTGGCCCCTTTACCAACACAAGAAATACTCACTATATTCGACGACTTTGAGAATGGGCAATACGAAGACCTGACATGCACAACAAATCCATTGACCGTTGTTGCTGATGACGTATTTGTTATAGATGCTGCTTCTTTGTCAGATACAATAGACATCAGAGTGGACCAATACGTTTGGTACAACGACGATCGTAGAAAATTACTGAAAGAGAAAGCACCGATTTTCATAATTTGTTTTTTCAAAATTCGATTTCAAAATAATGAACATTTAAACAATTTCCAAAAAAAAACCTCACATAAATGAGAAACTTGAAAACAGCAAATTTATTGTTGTACACTACATTGGAGACCAATCTATGTTTAATCCATTTCCGCATGGTAATTCTAAAAATAACCAACAGGCATTTAGAAGAATTTGTCCGTCAGTCTTAAATGATATTAAAAAATAGCAGATGATGTAACAATTCTGCCTATACCATTGAAAAAGAATCGAAAAGGAAAGCTAAAACGAAAGTGAAATAGGAATTAAAACTGCAAAAAATCTGAAGCAAGTTAAGAATCATTTGTACAAAGTTAGAAGAGAAAATAGATTAAGCAATGATGATATTTACAATTTGATAGCTATATCTTACGCATTAGAAAATGTTAATAAACAAATAGATATAAATCCTGCTCTAGTATGTATTTGTGGAATGACTGAAATAATGGATAAATTAAATTATTTATTTTTATTTGATCGCAGTACAGCAGTGAAAATATACGTTGATACAGCATAAAAATTAGGACAACTTTTAGTGAGTGTTTTGTCGTATCAACATACAATTTTTTAAGGAAATAAAATAATTCCAATTGTTTTCATGTTACACGGTAAGTGTGACGCAAAATTTCATGAAATAGTTTATGATGTTGTAAAACAGTGTATGCCGAGTTTTTAAAAAATACCTTTGTAATTATATGTGACAGAGAACCCGTGAATAAGCTTGCAATTAATAAAATACTTCCGAATGTACCAGTTATTCACTGTTGGAATCATATAAAAAGAGATATCAAAGTATGATTAAACAAATGTTAGGCGACCCAAGTTGAATTATTAGTATGTTTAAATAATGTTGATGTAATATAACGAAGTGAATCAGAGGAAGAGTGTCAGTCAAAAATAGACGAACTTCAAACACTTTAGTCAGAGGAATTCAAAAAGTATTTTCACAAACATGTTAAACCAAAGATTTATTATAACGGAGGAAAATGGATTTTAAAATATTTAAATATATATAATCAGTATTCTGGTATCACCACTGTCACAATACAGATTTTTATGATTTTAACCCCTTTATTTTACCCTTTGCTTCATACGCACCTGTATTATTGGGTTTTATATTCCTTTGTTAGCTTGTCTATTCACCCGTGAAATAAGCAAAGTACATGCCAATTAGACATGTACAGTGAGAGTGTGTAAGTGGTCAGTCGGTGATATGGTCAGATAGAGAGAAATTGGCAGATATATAGTATTCAAAGAATCAAAAAAGAGAGATACGGTGGTTTATGGGCGATTCAACAATATAGATAAATATATATGTAGAGAAGAAGTCATGGCATACCCCTGTGTGGTAACAATATGAGATGTCTACCTATGTGAAAAATATAATACGTCCTAAGTGGTACACGTGATTATATAATGTGACATCGTATTGAATTTAATATTATACATTCTATGTGATATATGTATTATAAGTTCTCGTCATGATAGAGAAAACCCTGAGTGGTAACAATATGAGATGTCTACCTATGTGTAAAATATAATGCGTCCTAAGTGGTACACGTGATTATATAATGTGACATCGTATTGAATTTAATATTATACATCGTAGTAATATATGCATAATATTTAGTCGTCATGATGAAGACCTGTGTGGTAATAAAGATGTGATTAATAAAGATATTGAGTAGCATCTCTCGCCAAACCTACTTTAACGACAAATCATAGTGGGCAAAGAGCTATATCTGGAAGAATATGATAGCGGTGTTTTATCGTTGTACATTTTTAAAACGTTGAGTGAATTTTTAAACATTACGGAACATATTGAGAATGTCTACATTATAACTTTTTGGATACAAATATGTTTAGAATTAGTGTGGTAGAGTGTATTACCTTGAACAATATATTATTATATTACATGCAATAAAACATCATTGATTGTAGCCATTTTGTTGAAGCTTCATTTCTTCTTACAAAGGTCAATAACAAATAATAAAGAATCTGACTCACACCTATGTGTGACATTTGGCGATCCCGGCAGGACCTTTGTATGATGCATTTGAAGTATTCCTATATAAATATTAGAAATTATTGTTTAGGGTAACTGTTGAATAGAATCCATTTATTTGCAACTTGTGTATCGTATTTGAGATAAATATGGAAACATTAGAATCTATAATAGAAAATGGGAAGTCATTAGGACTTGAGGGAAGTGAGTTAAGGGATTTTGTGAATGAGCGAGAAGAACGTATGAGGGAAGAGAAGAAAAACGCAGATGAACGTATGAGGGAAGAGAAGAAGGAAGCAGATAGACTGGCTAGAGAAGATAGATTGATAGAAAGAGATTTAAAGCGTATGAAGATTGATAAGTTACAGAAAGAAAAAGAGTTGCAATTGTCTTTAATGGAAAAAGAAATTGAATTAGAGAAGGCAAAGAAAGATGACTCAGGGTTGTTGAATCCTGCATTAAGTAAAAGTTGTGAAGAGAAGGCTAAGATGCCAAAATTACCCCATTTTAACGATATGCAGGATAATATGGATTCGTACTTAAAACGTTTCGAACGATTTGCTGAAAATGCTGGCTGGGAAAAAATAGATGGGCAACCAATTTGAGCGCATTGCTACAAGGGAAATCGTTAGACGTTTATTCGCGACTTTCCGCAGTTGAGGCACTCAATTATGATGAGTTAAAGGAGTCCTTATTGAAAAGATTTCAATTGACCGAAGAAGGGTTTAGATCAAAGTTCCGTACTAGTAGGGCAGAAATAGGTGAAACTGCTCAGCAGTTTGTTATTAGATTGCAAGACTATCTTTTAAGATGGATGAGCCTAGCCAAGGCACCTGAAACATTTGAAGGCCTTAAAGACCTTATTCTACGGGAACAATTTATGGAAGTATCTAGTAAGAATTTACAGGTCTTCTTAAAAGAAAGAAAGTTAACTTCAGTAAAAGATATGGCTGATATCGCTCAGCAATATCAAGAGGCCCACAATTTGACAGATGTGTCCAGCAACAAGTCGCATATGCAAAGTTTTACGCGCAAGGGTAGCATTGAGCATAGAAATTCAACCTTATCATTAAGTCCTGGATATCCCCCCTTAGCAAAGGAAAGATTATGTTATAACTGTAAGTCAGCTTCTCATATGATTAAAGATTGTCCCAGGTTAAAAGGGAGAGGTCAAAATATAAAGGCAGGGTCGTTGACAGAGATCGATCATGGTAGAGGTACACGAAGAGGAGGTAGATTTATAGGAAGAGGTAGATATGTTGGTAGAGGAGGTTATCTAGGACATAGTAATAGAGAAAGGAATGTAGTCACAGATAGTAATGAAACAGGTTATAAGCAGGTAGGAGCAGGATGTGTAGTCCAACAATCATTAGAAGACTGCTGTTTAGGTGGTGAGTCTGTAACCTTAGAGTGTGGCCATCAATTGCAAGTTATGACTGCTGCATGTAAGACAGAGACAGTGTCAAAGTTACAGAATATGACAGTATTAGAAGGATTGGTAAATAGTCAGAAAGTAGATGTATTACTGGATAGTGGGTGTTCTGGAGTAGTGGTAAGAAGAAATTTAGTAACAGCAGATTGTATGACAGGAGAATCCCAGAAGTGTGTACTCATAGATGGAACGATTAGAAAATTTCCTTTAGCCAGGATACAAATATATACACCTTATTTTAAGGGACAGATTGTGGCTCTATGTGCAGAACAGCCAGTTTATGATCTAGTGTTAGGAAATATACCCGGAATAAGAGATCCGAGTAATCCAGATAGAAATTGGATATTAGAGAATGAAGTAGCTACGTGTAATGCTGTCCAAACAAGAAAGCAAAAGGCGGAAGAAGGTAAGATAAAACAGTTAATTGTTAAAGAACATATCAATGACATTGGAGTCAAGGAGATAAAGGAGGCCCAAGAAGCAGATGAAAGTCTTGAAAGAGCTAGGAAACAGTGTTTCTCTGGAGAAAAGGTAATCTCCAATAATGGTGGAGTTCATTGGTTCGAGAAAGATAACGGACTATTGTATAGGTTTTCTCAATCTCCAAGAGTGGAGAATGAGAAGTTGTTCAAACAGTTGTTGGTCCCTAAAGATATGAGAAAGCATGTCTTGAAATTAGCACATGATTCCATTTTTGCTGGTCATTTAGGAACTAAAAAGATGATAGCCAAGATATTATCTCAATTCCATTGGCCGGGAGTTCAATCAGACATTGCCAGGTATTGTAGGTCATGCGATATTTGCCAGAAAACTTTCCCTAGGGGGAAAGTTAGAAAAGTGCCCATAGGTGAGTTACCCCTTATTGATACTCCTTTTTCAAGAGTTGCTGTGGACTTAATAGGTCCAATACACCCGCCAACAGATAAAGGTAATAGATTTATTCTTACTTTGGTTGATGATGCGACTCGTTACCCAGAAGCAGTTGCGTTAAAATTCATCGACACAGAACGAATAGCAGAAGCATTAGTTGAAATGTTCAGCAGGGTAGGTGTCTCCAATGAGATACTTAGCGACATGGGGAAACAATTCACATCAAATGTGATGAAAGAGGTAGGTTATTTATTATCAATGAAACAGTTAACTACAACACCTTACAATCCAGCATGCAATGGTCTAGTTGAAAGATTTAATGGGACGTTAAAGAATATGTTAAAAAGAATGTGTGCAGAACAACCCAAACAATGGGATAGATTTATTGCCCCTTTATTGTTTGCGTATCGTGAAGCTCCACAGGAGAGTCTAGGATTCTCTCCCTTTGAGTTACTTTATGGACGTACTGTACGAGGTCCATTGGTTATACTTAGAGAATTATGGACCAATGAAATTGAATCAGAAGAGGTAAAGACAACTTACGAATATGTGTTAGATTTAAGGAATAGATTAGAAGAGACATTGAAGTTAGCCCAGGTAGAGTTAAACAAAAGTAGAACTCGTTACAAGAAATATGCAGACCGAAAACGCAAGGTACGAAGTTTCAAGGTAGGTGAAAAGGTTTTGGTTCTCCTACCAACAGATAGAAACAAGCTACTCATGAGACTGAAAGGACCTTTTGAAGTATTGGAGAAGGTAAATGAGTTCGATTATCGAGTTGAAGTGAATGGTAAGGTGAAGATTTATCATATCAACTTGCTTAGGAAATATGTTGAGAGAGATAGTAGTCAGGAGAGTGTTGGAACCGAGGTTATTGCAGACAAAGAAGATGACACAGAGGGTGGAGTAATGGATCAGGTTTGTGTTGCTGTCATAGACGAAACGGACGAATGTTCGCCAGTTGACTTCAAAGACTTGGGTGAGTATAACCAGTTTGTCGAAAACTGTATTAAAGAAGAGATAGTTGTAGATTTACCTAGATTGGAAGCTACAGAAACAGTAGATGACATCAATATCAACCCTGAATTGAGCGATGCACAGAAAGAAGATTTAAGAGTGTTAGTAAATGAATTCTCAGATATTTTAACTGACCTTCCAGGTAGAACAGACTTAATAGAACATGAGATCAAACTAACCACAGAAGAACCAGTAAGGTCAAGACCTTACCAAGTACCATATGCCATGAAAGATGTCATCAAGGAAGAAATCAATAAAATGATAAAATTAGACATTATCGAACGTATAGATTCCCCATATGCTTCCCCGGTAGTTATTGTAAAGAAGGCAGATGGGTCAAACAGATTTTGCATTGATTATAGAAAGGTAAACAGAATAACTGTATTTGATTCAGAACCTATGGGCAATCCTGACGAAATATTTAATCGTCTAACAAGTAGTAGATTCTTATCAAAATTGGATCTATCCAAGGGGTACTGGCAGATTCGAGTCAAGGAAGAGTGTCGTCAGTGCACTGCTTTTATCTCATCAGAAGGTCTTTTCGCCTTTAAGAAGATGCCATTCGGAATGGTAAACGCTGGTGCCAAATTTTGTAAGATGATGAGAAAGTTGTTAGATGGGATAAGAGATATTGAAAATTTTGTAGATGACCTTCTTGCACATACTGAGACGTGGGAAGAACATATTGCAGCTTTAAGAGAGCTGTTTGAGAGGTTAAGAAAGGCTTCATTAACTGTTAGGCCGTCAAAATGCATGTTAGGGTACTTTCGATTAGGTTTCTTAGGACATTTCGTTGGTGGACATCAGCTAAAACCAAATCCGGAAAGAGTTTTGTCTATCAGGAATTGTTTACGACCAGTCACCAAGAAACAAATCCGTTCTTTTATGGGGCTTATTGGGTATTACCGAAAGTTTATCCCAAACTTCAGTTCTATTGCCTCACCCATCACAGACTTGACTAAGAAAGGTGCACCAAACAAGGTTGAATGGACACCTGAAATTGACTGACAAAACACTGACAGAAGCGTTGACTAGGTCACCTATATTGTGTCTCCCTAATTTCAGTTGTATATTCATATTAAGAACTGATGCTTCGGACGTAGGGATAGGTGCAGTTCTTATGCAAGACCATGAAGGAACAAAATTTCCAATTTTTTATGCCAGTAGAAAGTTACTCCCTTGGGAAAGAGCTTACTCAGTGATAGAAAAGGAATGTTTGGCAGCTGTCTGGGGTATCAAAAAATTCCAAACATTTTTGTATGGTCGGGAATTTGTTTTGGAAACAGACCATGAGCCGTTAGTATATTTAAACAAGGCAAAAGTTGCCAATGCCAGACTAATGCGTTGGGCGTTAGCTCTCCAATCATATAGATTCAGAATAGAGGCCATGAAGGGGTCTGAAAATATTGGTGCAGATTTTTTGAGCCACCATGTTTAAACCACAGTATCTATATTTTAGAGAGTGAAAATAAGTGAAATAATTTTCCTCTTGAGTTGGGGGATATGTCACAATACAGATTTTTATGATTTTAACCCCTTTATTTTACCCTTTGCTTTATACGCACCTGTATTATTGGGTTTTATATTCCTTTGTTAGCTTGTCTATTCACCCGTGAAATAAGCAAAGCACATGCCAATTAGACATGTACAGTGAGAGTGTGTAAGTGGTCAGTCGGTGATATGGTCAGATAGAGAGAAATTGGCAGATATATAGTATTCAAAGAATCAAAAAGGAGAGATACTGTGGTTTATGGGCGATTCAACAATATAGATAAATATATATGTAGAGAAGAAGTCATGGCATACCCCTGTGTGGTAACAATATGAGATGTCTACCTATGTGAAAAATATAATACGTCCTAAGTGGTACACGTGATTATATAATGTGACATCGTATTGAATTTAATATTATACATTCTATGTGATATATGTATTATAAGTTCTCGTCATGATAGAGAAAACCCTGAGTGGTAACAATATGAGATGTCTACCTATGTGTAAAATATAATGCGTCCTAAGTGGTACACGTGATTATATAATGTGACATCGTATTGAATTTAATATTATACATCGTAGTAATATATGCATAATATTTAGTCGTCATGATGGAGACCTGTGTGGTAATAAAGATGTGATTAATAAAGATATTGAGTAGCATCTCTCGCCAAACCTACTTTAACGACAAATCATAGTGGGCAAAGAGCTATATCTGGAAGAATATGATAGCGGTGTTTTATCGTTGTACATTTTTAAAACGTTGAGTGAATTTTTAAACATTACGGAACATATTGAGAATGTCTACATTATAACTATTTGGATACAAATATGTTTAGAATTAGTGTGGTAGAGTGTATTACCTTGAACAATATATTATTATATTACATGCAATAAAACATCATTGATTGTAGCCATTTTGTTGAAGCTTCATTTCTTCTTACAAAGGTCAATAACAAATAATAAAGAATCTGACTCACACCTATGTGTGACAACCACAAACCCAACTGAAAGATTAATATACATAGTTTATTCAGTAATAAAGACCTCCGGTCTAAAATACAGCAATGTTAACATACATTTTATAGACTGACATTATACAATTACAAAAAGATAATACAGTCAGTTATTTCTACTTCAGTTTAAACATTTACATATAATCATTTATATTATTTCATTTACAAGTAATTACATATACAGTCAAACCTGTGTAAGTGGTCACCTCTATTAAGCAGCCATCTGTCTTAAACAACCATATTCTCTATTTCCCATTTTATACTTTCAGAGCAAATTTACCTGAATTAAGCAACAACCTGTCTTAAGAAGCCACTTTTTCTTCTTCCCCTGACTGGCTGCTTAAGACAGGGTTGACTGTACTTATGTTACATACCATTATTTCATTAAAATACATTATTTACACTAGAAGTCAATTCTATGATTTCATTTAATTATTTGTAAGATAGAAATTTTGATGCAATAAGTTTTTACATACTTTCACTTTAATTAATATTATATTTACAAACTGTCATTGTATGTACTCATTCTAATATATTGACATTAATAAAATTATATAATAAAAGGTGTCATCAAATATTGCAAGATTATTATACATTATTCATTTCCAAAACATCTTTCCTTTGTTTAAATGCATGCACCACCTATTTTGCAATATTATGTATATTTTACTACCTGTCAAAAACATTATATTATAGAACATGTTAATCTGCTCTTCAAAGAGTAATCTTTGAAGTAAGATTGTCTCAATATTTCATATTCTTGACACTCAAAGAAGAAATGATATTCATCTTCCACAACAGTTATTTTATTGAGCAAACAAACGGGACAGAATCTTAGATGTATAACAATGGTTTTTCAATCATCAATTCATGACTTGAGCACCGACAATTTGACCGAAAATTGAAAATGTTTTTCTTAAAATATAAGACATATCAACATTAAGATAAAATTACGTAATATGTAATGATTTAAAGTGTTTATAATGAAGTGCTTTGGATGAGCTGTTTACATAACCATACTATTTTTGCGAATATTAATGTGCAATAAGTGTTTTGAACAATTGTAGTAGATTTGTCTCATTTCCAATATCTTACGAAATCCATACATATCCAAAACCATGCAATAATACTATATTTTTTTACAGAGGGGTCCATGTTATTCTACCAGAATCGTCTTATCGTTTAAGCATGTTATAATACTGTTTTGGATATCTATGGTTCGCCATACGAACAAGTAGTATCCAATATTTAATACAATTTGGCATATATGTTATACATAAAGGTAATCTACTAAATTCTCCTAACGCTAGGATATCAGCTGTGTTTTCTGATAAATTGCAATATTGCTTACAAAATTTGATATGAACTTTCTCTATCCTTTCAACCTATGTATAACCCCAAATTTCTGAACCATAACATAAAATATGTTTAACCATTGACTCAAATACTTTAAAAGTACCGTTTGCATTTAAGTGACAAAATTGTTTCTGAGTCTAAGAATACATGAAGATTTGATACCCTGTAATGCTTACATTTTCTTTTTTTTTACCATACTAGTTTCAGTGTAAAGTATACATCAAAATATTTATAAAATGAAACATGTTCGATAATATCACAACAATAATGCCATCTTTCATTTTGCTTCACAATGCCTCCATCTCTAAAAACTATTATTGTTGTTTTATCGATATTAATTTTTATGCAAACAGATGGACAAAACTGCTCTATACAATATATCTGTCGCTGTAATTGAACTACCGTCAGACAAACTGGAGACATCATCCGCAAACATAAAAGCAAGATATTAATGAGTTGCATTGATATCTTCGGAAACAAATATGCCACTACCGCACCTTTCATGAAGGAATGAAACTAAAACGTAAATGAACATAGAAGAAAATATACGACGGCTACACATCCTTGCCACACTACATTTAAAGTAGTTTGTCAAGTGGTCATTTACCTTTACACATGATTTCAATTTCCTATGCATTGACTGGATTATATTTAAAAATTTACCCTTACCACATTTTCTTGCAAAGGCTTTCCATAGTTGCTGATGCTGAATACTACCGAAAGCTTTTGCAAAATCTACACAAATGCAGTCGAAAGACCTTTCTTCTTGGAAATGTATTTTTGGATTAATGCCATAAGGTGAATATATATAGTACAAAAATCTTTCTAGAGCCTGCTTGAGATACGTCAATAACATTAAACAAATCACACTATTTAGTTAATTTACTGCTTAAAATATGAGTAAAAACTTTGCAGAAAAATTAATTAGTGATATACCACGGTACTTATTAGGATCTGTCATAGAACCATTCTCATTAAATCTCTTCAAAAACGTAAATAACTATCAGTTGATATGCTTTCAATTACACTTTTTTCTCTACAAAAATACATTAATACAGAACAACAATGTGGTCGTGAAATATCAATGTTAATATACCAATCTTTTACCCTGATTTGTATTGAAATAAAAAAAATTGGTATGAACTTAAAGAGAAATTCATACTCTTTTAATCATTAAAACTATGATTTAAATTTGAACAATGAAAAATAATAAAAGGTTCTGTGTATCCGGGTTTTGTTGGGTTTTTTTCCAATATTTTTCGAGAATTTTAATTAAAAATATACCGAACTTTTATTCTATTTTATATAAGCTTTTATTAATAACAATAATAATGTTTGCTATAAATGTAATAATTAATTTTTATTCTGTAATTTAGTAACAAAGTTTTGAATTATATTACATAATAAATAAATTATATCGGATTGCGTGGGTTCCGGGTTTTCAATTTGAAGCAATATTTCAATGTAAATAAAACCCAACTTTGATCATAATTTAAAAACAAAATTGTATTACTTAAGTTATTTTTATTTATAAAGGTATTACTATGAATGTAAAGATAAATTTATACTCTTACATTTAGTATAAAAAGTGTGAATTTATATTTTATAATGAGTAAATCATGAAGAGTTCCGTGGGATTCTAGTTTTTCGTATCAATATTTCGGGGAATAGAGCTGTCCCAGTGTTTAGTCCCTGGTTTTATAGTCGCCGGAATGGAGACTCATAACAACAACAACAACAACAAATATGGCGTTGGAGGCTAAAATTGCAAAATGTCAAGGATATTATTCAAAATTATGGTATGAAAAGAAACTGCTTTAATTATTGAAGTGTGTTAAATCATAGTTTATTGAATTTTTTTTTAGTTATATTGAACAAATATTTGTTTTTAAAACGGAATTCTCCAGGTGAATGAAGAAGTGTCCAAATAAAAACTGATACATTTCCTTGGATTAACTCCACACTCGCTAGGTTGCACAGGAAGAGAGACAGACTGTACAAAAAGTTCCAGGTAAAAACAAAGAAATCCAAGGACAGGGAAAGATATTTAAAAAACAAAACAGATGTGATAGTCAAGTGTGACTGCATCGACGTATGAATTTGATGTAGATGTAGACAAACTAAACAAGCATACAGTGCTACCAGTGTTAACGAATCATCGGTGGTCACAAATCACCTTCATTTTGATCTATTTTACCAAGGAATTATATAGAGAAGAAAGGCAGCTGATTGATATTTTGTGAATGCTCAAACATTAAGGTTCTTAAGAAGAAATATCAAGGTACATTCCAGGGCTCTCTTTTGCCCATTTTTGGGGCCGTTATTCTGCCCTAATGATATAATGGTATACTGGTCATACGGGTCATACCTTTTACTGCGAGTCTAAAAGTTTGTCAACCATGTAAATAATGGCATCAATAATAAAGTAACTTAAGTATACTGAGTGATAAACAGTTACCGGTACTAAATGTAAACAAATGCCGACACTAAAGGAAGTTGAGAGCTATGCATATGTCTAGGATCAGGGCTTCTAAAATTCCAAAATGCAAAGCGGTCTAGGGTTTTTATTTCCGTAAGATTGCTGCTGAATCACACTTTTCCTTTTAAAACCACTCTATATTTAGTGTTTCCCCTAAAGCAGCATGGCAGGGCAGGGCCGCCCCGCCCTTTTTCTATGCCGCCCTGCCCTTTTCTTATACCGCCACGCTTAAATAATTACCGCCCCGCAGTGCCCTTTTTAATAAACAATGATAGACACCGCTGTGAAGAATAAACGGTACCTCCCCGCTGTGTCCCTTTATTGGCTAATCAGACCGTAGACACTACACGCGTCGTTAGGCAATTTCCAATATGCGTACACACTCGATTAACACATGGTTCCCACTTTTAGTGCATTATCATATAATAAACATTACTTCCCTGCTGTGTTCCTTTATTGGTTAATCAGACCGTAGACACTACAGGCGTCGTTAGGTAATTTCCAATATGCGTACACACTCGATTAACACATGGTTCCCGCTTTTAGTGCATTATCATATTATTCTTTCATAGACTGCGGTACATTAGAATGGTTCTCATTTCAAACTATACAATTAGAACAAACTAGGAAGCCAGCGGTACACACACACACACACGCACCATGTGCGATTGTTTTGATAAGCAACTGAAGGTGTTGACAATGTTTTTCGCAAGATTTAAAAAGGTGTCGGCATTACCTTTCAATTGATTCATTAACCTCACAATCACATGAAGTCTTTGGAGTATGTATGCAATCAATCGGAACGTGTGTCACAACCATTTCTCGGATCAAGACAACTAAAAATAAATTGCAGTGTAAAGTAAAGGCTTTATGCAAGTAAGCAAAACAATGAAATCTTCAAGGGTTTACTCAGCATCTTATTTCAACAAAGCTAGAATAAAATCCCCACTTAAAATGGTTCATTTTGTAGATAAATTGAAGAAAAAATACGAAAAAATCACCTGGATGTTGCCTACCGTATGTAAACAAATTCGAGAAACCCGGTCTAAAAGTCGGCGCCTTCAAAAGTTGGATCTCAAAAAAATTGGTGCATCGGTTATAGCGGTCCCGTTTATTATAGATGTTTTAGACTTTATATTTATTTGGAAATACACTGACACCTAATGAAAATTACAGAATCAAACATTAAAAATACAAACTTCTCAATTGTATTAACTTTTAAATATGACAAGTTGTCCATATCAACACTCCTTTACTATATTTTTATGGCAATATTGTTCTACTATAGGATAGAAACATATATTTGAATTGCAAATTATAAATGGATAGTTGGATACTCCCTGTTTCTCAGCATCTTATTTCAACAAATAAAATCTCCACCTAAAATGGTTCAATTTTTTAACATAGATTAAAGCATTGTGTTAATATAATATTCATTTTATAAGGGTACTTGAACTTTCAAATATTGTTGAATTAATTACTTTATAATTGATTAATAATAAGGCTACTACAATAGTATCATGTATTATTAATAATGCTACTACAATATCATCAAGGAACTATAGTATATCCTTCTATAGTTCCTTGATATCATGTTTTATTAATACATGATATTGTAATAGCCTTATTTAAGATAATTCATACATTTACCAAAACATACATGTATCATACTTGTTATTAGTGCTGAAAATGGTGCTCAACACAACACGCAATAAAGAAATGACCTTTTTATCTATTATTTTGTACGCGCCAAAAAATGCCCTTTTTCAATTGGTACCCTGCCCTTTTTCAATCCTGGGGGAAACACTAATATTATGCCCATGCATGTATATATATCCCAATACCCCACCCACTGCGCAATTTTATCAGTTCGTTTATTTTTCATGCTATCTGTGTTTAATTTGACTAAACTTTTCTAAATATGTACATTATTATTACCAGCATCATGTGTTCTCATTTGAATGAACCAGTTTCAATCAATTTCACGCTAAAAATAGATTCAGGATGTAAACCGGAAGTATCGTGTATCGGAATATAGCCTCGGTTCGTCTTGAGCCGATGCCACATTCAATGCTTTGAACATTGTCAGAAGCACTTTTTATTGTAACTGTCCCTTTAGAAGACTATATTATGCATGACACAGACCTGCAGACAATCCTGATATTTACACCTAGGGCTTCTAAAACACCGGTTTTTCAATTTTTGGACCGATTTCTACTGTTCAAAATCGGTTTTCATTTCAAAATTTAATAAAAAATCGGTCCAAATATTTTCTATCAGTTGTATAAATTACCCTTATCATGCTATACTAAGCTGTGAAATATGCCTTGCGGCAATAACATTCGATGTTTTATCACCCGCTGTGTGAAAGGAGTTAATAGTTAATTACGGATACTAGGGGAGTTTTTCAGAAGAGTCTATTGTTGCTTAACATGCCTTCGATGTGTGATCCGCAAACCATATCGGTTCATCTAAACGGTTTTGCTTCAGTTTTTTTTTATATTCCGCTTGCCGTAATGTGTGAACTTGTTTGCTTGTGGGACTTTCGGACCGAAAATTTGCTTGCGTCATTAAAATATATAATAAAAAACACACAGTATTAATTGTTTGTTTGAGTTTTTTAACAATTGCTTTAATTATAATATTAATGACATAGTTAAAGGAAGTGATCAAATCTGGACCGATTTCATTTTGATGTTCGACCGGAATTGTTTGCGCTAGCCATATTGTTTGGAAAAATAGTTGTCCACATAGTACAGATCTGGGCATCATCAACGTAACTTGAACTAAATAATTAATATAAAATTTCCTTACCGTTTATATACCTTATTCATTCATTTGATATATTTTCCTCCATATTTTACTAACTTTGCAATTCAAAAACATGCTTCAATTTTCAAAAAGAAACGAAATAAACATGTCACTTTCAAGGACTTGAAATCATGTACATTTCAACCTTGCAATATCCCTTTGGTGTTAGCTGACGCATGGTGACATTACAGTCATCAAGGAGACTACAGCCAACGCGATTGCGTCAATTAGTTTGAAAGTAAGTGGGTGTGAATCACACCTATTTTCAAACTAATTGACGCAATCGCTGACTATAACAAATTCTTGTTTTTCACTGGAATCATTAGCTTCTGATACCCATCACAGAACATTTTACCATAAATTCATGGTATGTTTTTATTTTTAAACCTGACAACTGAAACTTCGCTGTTTCTTTTAATTCTGTTCTGTTTATAGCTTTCCCATGGTGTTACTCTACAACTACAATTACCGGTACTCTTTTGAAAAACAAATTAACAATTTGCTGTTGGTTCAATATCAAATGAAAATTATTTCTTTACATAAGTTTCTGTCAATGAATTCTCTCTCTCTTCTGAAAACCTGTACCTGGGTTTTCATTATGGTGTCTTGCATTTGTGTAAACATGATGATGTGAAAATGCTCAACTGACCAGGCAAGTCTGTTTTTTCCACATATCCATGTAATTTATGTGAATAAATATCGGATATGCATTATAGTTTATACAAATTCCCTGAACTAATATAGAAGTAAGTGTACATTGGAAATCCAAAAATATAAATAAAAAACAACCAAAAACACCATTTAGTTGTCACATTCCTTATAATGCGGTTCTATGGCGGAATGCATATTTATAACTAAAAATGCATGTAGTAGAGTAGCCATATGGATTGTAGTATTTATAAAATAGGTGTACTGGTATTAATCTTTCATGCATGCTATTTTCACAAAAATCATGATAAATATAACGTCCAAATATTTAACTATTTGCAATTTCTTCCGAGAAAAAAAGAAACCTCTACTAGTTTAGCTAAGTCCATTGTGACAGACTTTCTGCATAACACAATAATGTCAGGAGCTGTTGGTAAACTTGCTTAGAAGCATAAAACCAAATACACAGACATGATCTGTAAATTATAATTCAGACTGGATAATCTCCCATGGGCCCCGAAAAATATCTGCTACATGAGATAACCATTGCAGACTATACACAAAAAGTTTACTAAATTGTAAAACACAAATATTTGGATTGAACTAAGCCATTGTAATTTAAATTGTTTTAACAGTTAAAGAGTCTGGGCTTGATGAAACAAAAGGCCAGAAAACGTAAGGGCAAGTGAAAATTTAGTAAGGGTGAATGAATGGCTAGTCCCATAGTGGTAGTGACAGCATATGACACCATACTTTGCAATTTTATTGAGAATAAGCGATTGAATTTTTGATGATATAAAAACATTCATGGGTTTGAAGAAAATTACATTTGGAGGCAGGGGCGTAGCTTGGTAACTTTATAAGAGCAGGCGCAGAATTTGTCACCGGTGGACTAGGTCCCCAATCCCCACCCCACCTCCCTATTTTGTTAAACTATTCAATTATGTGAAATCATCAATTTTCGTTGTTATTGGTTCAAGGACATATTTGTGTGAACTTAATTTCGTTGAAGCCCCAGGGTCGTCCGTGGCCGAGTGATCTAAGACGTCATCTCAAAATCACTTACCTCTCACCGCTAAGGTCGTAGGTTCGAGTCTCACTCACTCCAAAAAATTTATGTGACAAAGTTTGCCAGTTACTTGCGGAAGGATGGTGGTTCTACTCAGTCTGAGATCTTCCTCCACCAGTAAAACTTGATATGCAATATGTAACCCTGAAATGTGTTGAAAATGACATTAAACCCCATTAAAAAAAATAGAAATAGAAAAAAATTGTTTGATTGCAAGTACAATTAAACCTGTCGTAAACAGCCACTCTAGGGAAAGGGCAAAAATGACCACTTAAAGCAGGTGGCTGTTTAATACAGGTTGATCTTAACTTAAATTTTAAACATGGTAAATACAAAATATGGCTGTTGAAGACAAGTGGTTGCTTAATAAAGGTGACCACTAGTACAGGTTTGACTGTACATGTATTTCTATCATATAACAAGTTTTAATTACTGACTTTTACCAGTATTATGTCACTGCCTGTACCTACACATGCAGTAATAAATGCTCTTCACAACATTGGGTAATTGTGGGAGATGTCATTTAGTTTGAACAAACTGTTATAAAAACAACAAGTTGAAGTTGTAAATAGGTCAAGACCAATGAAAAGTTACTTGTTAGAAACATTTATTCCTCTTTAATAAAAAGTCTTCAAACAAAAACACAATAGCTTAGTTAGCTACTTTTAAACACGATAGCTTAGTTACTTTTAATTAATTAAATACTAAGAATCTGTATTGTATTTATTCACATTCATATTTTCTATAGCTACATGAAAGAATGCTAGAAAAATATATCATGCTGATGTAAAATGGCATATTTCTGATTTCAATTATTTTTTTATGCAAATTTCTAACTGAAGAATAATAGTTTTACGTTTTCCACCTTATTCAAAATAAAAGTTTCTGGTACATTCTGAACAAACACTGATGAGCATGAAACTCTTAAAGTTTAACGGTATTTTAGTGGGTTACGCAAAGAGACCATGAAATGATACTAAGATTTTAAAGTTCATTTTTATAACTACTTGATTGCAAGATATGATATTAATGTTGAAAATGTGATAAAAATACTGCAGTGGTATTGCTTGGTGGTTGAGCTTCCATTCTTTTTCATCTGTTGGTTAAGTCGTTTTTCTATGAGAGCATTCATTTGCTTTAGAACAAATTTGTTTGATCAAAACAAAGAAAAATCATAGAGGGGAAATGGTGATTTTTCATTATTCAATAATACAGTTAGGGAATATTAAATGAAAAAAATAAACATTAACACAAGGTCATGTCATTTATAACCACCCAAAAAACCTGTGCCTTTTATCAACAATACCATCGTTTAATAATAAGCGTCAGACACATTCACTAATTTACTCTTTAAAATTCTTTTCAACCAAGTGCACATGTATACAAGAAACTTCAGTGAATGAATCCTGCCAATTGAGTTAGAAGGAAACTGACTGTGACTCTGGTAATAGAAAGGAAACAAATACATTATATGTTATTTTCCCATACCAGCATTAATGCAATGAAGTGTTTCTTTTCAAAGTGAAATATTTTTGGTTCTGTTGACATCTACCTGCACTTCAACAGACACACACATCTGGTATACCATTATCTGGTTTAGAGTGATATATCCCTGGTTGTCTCTGCTGGCTTCAGGATATCATAGACAAGGTCCGTATATTCATGTATCATCAAACGTAACTTCAAAGTCATGCAATATCTCCACCTTGATGGACATTGCTCTTCTGTTGCCTATCCCTGTGTGGAAAAATATAGCTCATAATTAATAGAAATGGGTTGCTGCTTTTTAGCTTGACTATTCGGAGAATAAAGAGAGCTATTCTACTCACCCAGGTGTCGGCGTCACGCCTTTGTTAAAGTTTTGCATGCAAGTCCCTATCTAAGTAACCCTTGAAACTTTTCAAAAGGCTTTCTAGTCGTCAACCCTAATACAATAACTAAGTTAGATAACTCTTGCATGAATATAATACAAATTATTGCCCTTGTTTCACTTGGAAATTCTGGTTAAAGTTTTGCATGCAAGTCCCTATCTCAGTAACCATTGTATGTATTGCCTTGGAACTTTACACAAGCCTTCCTAGTCATCAACCCTACTATAATAACTAAGTAAGATAACTCTTGCATGAATATAATACAAATTATTGCCCTTGTTTGACATAGAAATTCTGGTTAAAGTTTTGCATGCAAGTCCTTATCTCAGTAACCATTGTATGTATTGCCTTGAAACTTTACACAAGCCTTTCTAGTTATCAACCCTACTACAATAACTAAGTCAGATAACTCTTGCATGAATATAGTACAAATTATTGCCCTTATTTGATTTAGAAATTCTGGTTAATGTTTTGCATGCAAATCCCTATCTAAGTAACCCTTGAAACTTTTCAAAAGCCTTTCTAGTCATCAACCCTACTACAATCACTAAGTTAGATAACTCTTGCATGAATATAATACAAATTATTGCCCTTGTTTCACTTGGAAATTCTGGTTAAAGTTTTGCATGCAAGTCCCTATCTCAGTAACCATTGTATGTATTGGCTTTGAACTTTACACAAGCCTTCCTAGTCATCAACCCTACTACAATAACTAAGTAAGATAACTCTTGCATGAATATAATACAAGTTATTGCCCTTATTTGATTTAGAAATTCTGGTTAAAGTTTTGCATGCAAGTCCTTATCTCAGTAACCATTGAATGTATTGACTTGAAACTTCACACAAGTCTTCCCAGTCATCAACCCTACTACAATAACTAAGTTAGATAAATCTTGCTTGAATATAATGCAAATTATTTCCCTTGTTTGACTTAGAAATTTAAGTTAAAAGAACTGTTAAGTCCATATTATACCAACTGCTCAATGTATTTGATTGAAACTTTACATATGGCTTTGTAGTCATGAAATCAACTAAATTAATAAAGTCAGATAACTCTTGCCATATTTTTTTGCAAATTAGGGCCTTTGTTTTACTTAGAGATTTTATAATTCAGCAGTCACTGCATGTATTTGACTGTATATTACAGTTATAAGACCTACTCAATTTTGTGAAATTTGTTAGTTAGATAACCCTTATTTGCTTGGATTTGTCTCAGTCTCAATCAAATTTGTACTTCTGTGACAAATATTTGAATAGTCGAGCACGCTGTACCTCCAACAGCTCTTGTTTGAATTGGTATGTTTTAAGAAAAATTCAAGCACAACTACAATAGAACTGTTTATAGAGATAGATTTGTATCCTAAAACATAAATGGTATACCACATGATTTGCTATGGCTTTTAATGGTCTATCTGAGATACATGTTCAATCTATAAAAACATGAATTATTCGCAAAAGAAAAACAGGCGAGGAAAGTTATTCTGGATTTATATTGAAATTCCCTATGATTTAGGGTGTGGAGAATTCTCACAGTTATTAATTAATATTTGGTAGTAGGGAATTAAGGTTTGCCATTCACCATAACAACATGATAAAAAGATTGCTATTTACCAGTAATAGAACTTTAGATAAGATGTAACACTCCTCTTTCGCAAACATTATAGTTTACATACCATAAGGCCATTATAAATCAGTTGTTAGAATATCCAATTTTTTTTTGAAAAGGGGGAGTGGAAGGAGGATTTTATTTATTTGTTTATTTTTAAAGTTATTTAGCTTGACTACTAGTATTTGTAGAATAGGGAGGCTATTGTATTTGCCACGGCGTGTCGGCATTGGTTTTTCAGGTTAAAGTTTTTGATCAGGTAAAATATCTATGCAACCACTTTATGATATGAATGAAACTTCACATGTGTGTTCAGCAACATCAATGGAACACACAGTGACAAGAATCATAACTCTGGGTTGCATTTTGGCAGATTTATGACCCTTTTTGGACTTAATTTTTCAGGTTAAAGTTTTTTATCAGGTAAAAAATCTATGCAACCACTCATATGATATGAATGAAACTTAACATGTGTGTTCAGCATCATCATTGGAACACACAGAGACAAGAACCATAACTCTGGGTTGGAATTTGGTACAGTTATGGTCCTTTTTGGACTTATTTTTTTCAGGTGAAAAGAACTCATAGAGGCAACACCATAACTCTTGATTTCATTTTTTGCAGAATTATTGACCATTTTGACTTAGAAATTTTGTTAGAGATTTTTAACAGGATAATGTTTGTAGTACAAGGCATTGTTTTACAAATAGGGTTGTGGCCGTCTCTTATATTTATTCAGAACCAGGACCCTGGCAGCAATATTGGCCCTTCCTAAGGGATCAAACTGTTACATAGTGTTATATGATATAGGGAAAACTTAAAAAATATTTTTTACCAAACTTGAAGGCCTGGAGAGCTCAGTTACAATTCTTCACTTCTTTAAATTCTTTTTTTTTTTTTTTTTTTTTTTTTTTTAAATCTTAATTTTCATTTTCATGAAAGTTTGTTTGTTTTTTTCATTTTCATGAAAGGGTATCCAGCTGTGATAAACTGTGCATGCTGGTACAAGATTATTTCAACTATAGATCCATTTTCATTTACTGGCACAGATATATTACCCCATAATGTGAAGTGTATATATTGTATATGTAACTGGTATATTACCATATGATTTGAAGGCAGTGCATATATCGCATATGTAAAACATTGATAAACTACTCTTGAAACAGAAGATCTTCTCAACTATAGCTTACACTATGTTTTAATTCTTGCTGGAATTATTTCAGGTAATGTTTAATTAGTATTTCTTGATATGCTTGACCAACTTATATTATTCTACCGGTAGTCATGCAATTGTAGTATTTAATAAATTATATGTACATGGTTGTATTGGCACACCTATTGTTTGTTTTTTTCAGCAATGGTTAATGAATTTATAAAGCAGTTATAAAGTTTAAAAGACAAATGTAACTAAATGCTTTTAAATTTAACAGACAATCATTATATAATAATTATAGCTTTATTTTATCCCCCCTGAGTTTTATATTAATTGTTTTCCATTTGGTACTTATTTCCTGAAAAACTGTTGTTTTAGAACAGCATCAAAATAGCCGAGCGCGCTGTCCCTCCGACAGGGTTGTTGGGGCATGAAATTTTGAGGGCGTGCAGGTATGATAATCTAGCAATTAATTTATTAAGGCCTTATGTTTGACTTGAGATCAACCATACATGCATGGTCAATAGTTGTATAATGAATGACACTGCTTCAAAGCATGCACCATTGTTTAAAGGGCATATATGAGTGTTTTTCAGAATTTCAAATAGGCTGAAAACATGGTTTCCCAATATATTATTATCATGCATATAATATAAACTCACTGACCACATATTCCCAAAACAATATCTATTTAAACTTGCCAAAATGATATATATATATTGAAAAGGGATTTCTGTGGAATTGCGTTTGATTGTGTAATGTACATGATAACTGTCATGTACTTCCGAGATCAATATTAGCTGATAAGGAAGATTCCTTTTCAGATAATATTGAAAAAATTTCTTTCTGTAGTGCACTTAAATACTTGAAAAATGTTTACACGTTTGTTAATACAAACATCAAGGATGTATATTGAACATACTGAAAATTCAGAGAATTTGACATTGAAACTTATTTCATGTAGCATTCATTGTAAAGACCTTTTTATTTTCCCATTATTGTCCTGGCTGTTAAAAAGTTGTGTGAAGGCATAAAATAAATCAGGAAACCAAAGTAAGTAAAGACAAGCTAAAAGTTCTTTATATATATATATATTGATGTATGCTATATTCGTCACACGTGTGCATATACTGTTAATAGAATGATATTAATAATGAAATACAAATAAAATAATTTCTAATTATGTATGTGGTGCTGTTATTACTTTAATTATTATTATTATTGTATTTAATTTATGCTCATGTAATAACACAGGGATAATTAAAATAAATATAGTGTATGATATATCTTTTATTTCCATGCATAAAATAAATATAAGGCATTGAATGTTTCAACATTATACATGTAGTTTTTCATGAGAATGTTTAGTTCTTCTATCATTATCATTCGTCTCTCACCTCTGATTCAAGTGGGAAAGTTATCAGTTACTTGCTGAGATGGAATGGGCTTGAGTACTGGTTAACCTTTCAGGATCCTAGGAAAGACTGGTTTAGCAACAGACCTATAGTATTTAGGTTTTGTTATATATTTTGGGGTCCTCCGTAGCCGAGTGGTCTAAGGTGCCGTCTCAAGATCATTTACCTCTCAACGCTATGGTCGTAGGTTCGAGTCCCGCTTGCTCCAAAAACTTTATGTGAGAAAGTTTCCAGTTACTTGCGGAAGGACGGTGGTTCTACTCAGTCTGACTCAGTCTAAGGTCTTCCTCCACCAGTAAAACTGGATATGCCATATATAACCTGAAATGTGTTGAAAATGGCGTTAAACCCCATTCAAAAAAAAAAAAAAAAAAAAAAAAAAATTGTTATATATTTATTTTATTGTTTCTTGCATGATCTAATATCATTGTCAAAATCATTTTTTTTTTTAATAAAACGAGTGAAATTTGTAGATTGTTTTCATAATTTATGAAAAATATTGGGACAGTGGATTCAGTTAACAAACTAATAAAAATTAAATGACCTTACAGCATTTTGATGAATAACTTTTGTTTGAATATTTAGCGTCATTTTTATGCCATCAAGGGCTAACAGACAATCAGTTGACATAACCAGTCTTTCCTGGGATCCTGGAAGATTAAAGAGGCTTCACCTATACATTTTATGTCCATAAAAAAGATCCAACTGTATGTAGTCTGAAAGAAACCTATGTAACATGTGTTACTTTCTAGAAATAGGTATTTAAAAAGGTCGTCTATAAACAATTGTATATGTGATTGATTTTAGTGAAACCCATTCCGAATAGTTTCGGAATGCACTTTGCTGATTACCAGAAAGAATTGTCGCTTGGGAATTATCAGTTTTAGGATAGTTGTTGTTGTAGCATATACAGTGGGACGCGATTTAATCAACAACCACAACAACAACAACACTTCACATTCTGACTGTTAATTATGCATTACAGAAGCAGAAAAGAACACTTGTTTCTGAACAAAAAGTTCATAAAATAGCTTTATTTATCCTAAAAGTATCAGACTTACAGGACTCTTTAACCAGGACTCTTCACAAGTACATGTAACTGATAACTTTCCAAATTTAATCGGTGGGGAGAGAATTGGATAAAGTTGGATATAAGCATAACCTGTCATGTGTTGATATTAACTTTAAACCTCCATTCCAGTGATCAACCCAGAGTTGCATTTCACAAAAAAAAATTATGATAAAAATAGAATGTAAACGTAAAGTAAGTATCATTCGTAATATTTTAAATATTAATCCAGATTAACCCAATCTCAGGTTGAATTTTTCATGAAATGTTATGTTTCTGAAAATACAACCATAAATTCATGCGGATGACCATGAAAAATAGTCATATGAAAGTTTCTAAATAGCGATTAGGTGTTTGCATAGGTGTTAGATTAAAAGGTTGGGAAAGTGAGATACAACCATTTATTTCATGTAAATTGCCCTTAAAGGGAGTGTATCCAGAAAAGCGCTCTAAAATGTCTTAAAAAATATATAAAAAGTGTCCAAACTCATTAATATTAACTAATAATTAATGGTTTGGTATGTCAAATCCACCAAAATGTGACAAAATTGATATTTAAATAGAGTGGTAAACTTGAAACTAAATCACCGTTCTAAAAATAGACAACACTTAAATACTGCTTGACTACCCTCGTATCGTCTTTCGGACTTTTTCTACGATGAAACAATATTCACTACATGTTAACCTGTTTTAAGATTCAAATTGAAATCAAAATGAAACCATGTGACTCATATAATACGTCACAAAATATGTTACAATTTTAAGTGGGAACTCTGATATTGTCTAATCTAGGCGCGTAGCCCAAGTTAGGAAATCCATTTTCAATATATTATTTCGGCATGTTTAAATAGATACCATATTGGCAAAACAAGGTCAGTAGTATATGCATGATATATTGGGGGGAAATGTTTTTAGCAAATTTTAAATATTTTAAAAATCCTGATATATTCTCTTTAATTTTATGGAAAACAGTTAAATTGAATGTTGTTTTTATGTATATATTATCATATAATGGAACAGAGTTAAATAAAAAAAAAAAAAAAAAAGGCGTATCCATGGGTTAAAAAGAGGGAGACCCAGGTGGGATTTTATTTATTTTTTTTTTATTTTTTTTAATTTTTTTTTCATATTTTATGAAAATAAAATGGATTTGGTGGCATGAAAATTAAGAGATGATAATCTGATATTAATTTATAATGGCCTAATTGGTAATTTGTTGGAAAAAAGTAGTCAATTACAAATATAAAAAGCTAAATTGTACCATAATTTTTTCTTTTTTTTTTCTTTTCAGATATAACCAGCATGTCGTCTTCTGGAGCAGAAGAATTTAAATTCTAAAATGTACCACCAAACAGTACAGCAGAACTTATTGTAGTTGAGTTGAACTTTATTTGAGTACATATATATATATGGCAAAAGCAATTATATAATTTGGCAGTGTATTTGTATACCATATAGACATATAGACAAATTTATCAAATTTAGGCTGAAGACCTGCAATGCTGGGATATCTAAAGATGTTCCGATGCATTTTTAGAAGAGTGCTGATCAGACTTAAAGGAAGTGTAACGAGTGCAGATACATACATAATGTAAATGTGCACGTTTCTTAGTACAAAGACACTCATTGCACAGAATCATGGTTGTCTCTAATATGTAAACAGGATACATTTGAATCTGGTGTAAATCTGATACAGAGGAGTTCAGAATCCTGATCGAATAGAAGATTGTTTAAGTGTATTACGCGGTATATGTGGACAGGATGGTGTCTCACTCGCAGTTACAGTTTTATAGTCACAACTACGGGGCAGTGTGCATGACTGGTCTCCTCGGTTGTAGATGGCACAGGTACAAACAGTCGACGAAAGGCTCGAAAAAGGTGAATAAAATAATGATGTTGTACATGTACACGTGTATCATGGCAATGTTGTTGTTGTTTTATTGAAAGGGAGTCAAGGGGTCCAACATAGCCCAGTGTAATGGTTGCTGTCTCAAGATCACTTACATCTCACTGCTAAGGTTGTAGGTTCGAATCCTGCTCGGTCTAAAAAAAATAATGTGAAAAAGTTTGCCAGTAACTCGTGGAAGAGGGGTCCTCCACGGCCGAGTGGTCTAAGGCGCCGTCTCAAGAGTTATGTGAGAAAGTTTCCAGTTACTTGCGGAAGGACGGTGGTTCTACTCAGCCTGACTCAGTCAGAGGTCTTCCTCCACTAGTAAAACTGGATATGCCATATATAACCTGAATTGTGTTGAAAATGGCATTAAACGCCATTCAAAAAAAAATACTTGTGGAAGGACGGTGTTTCTTCATGGCTGAATAATGTAAATAAACGTTGTTGCCTGATGACTATTATTATTATAATTACTTTTATTATGATTATTATTATCATTATTGTTTTTGTAATTATTATAATTACTATTATTATTATTATTATTATTATCGTTATTGTTATTATTATAATTAATATTATTATTATTATTATAACTACTTTTATTGTTATTTTTATTATTATTATTGTTATTATTATAATAACAATTATTATTATAATTACTATTATTATTATTATTTTTTATTATTATTATTATTATTGTTATTATTATTATTATTATTACTTTTATTATTATTGTTATAATTACTATTATTATTATTATTGTTATAATTACTATTATTATTATTATTATTATAATTACTATTATTATTATTATTATTGTTTATATTATTATTATTATTATTATTAATTTTAATATTATTATCATTATTGTTATTGTTATTATCATTATTATTGTTATTATTATTATTAATATTATTATTATTATTATAACTACTTTTATTGTTATTATTATTATTATTATTGTTATAATAACAATTATTATTATAATTACTATTATTATTATTTTTTATTATTATTATTATTATTATTATTATTATTATTATTACTTTTATTATTATTGTTATAATTACTATTATTTTTATTATTAATATTATTGTTATAATTACTATTATTATTATTATTATTATTATTATTATTATTATTAATTTTATATTATTATCATTATTGCTATTGTTATTATCATTATTATTGTTATTATTATTATTATTATTACTTTTATAATTATTGTTATAATTACTGTTATTATTATTACTTTTATTATTATTGTTATAATTACTATTATTATTATTATTATTGTTTATATTATTATTATTATTATTATTAATTTTAATATTATTATAATTATTGTTGTCATTATTTTTTATTTTTTTTTATCATAATTATTATTGTTATTATTATAATTAATATAATTATTATTGTTATTATTATAATAACAATTATTATTATAATTACTATTATTATTATTATTATTATTATAATTATTATTATTATTATAATTACTTTTAGTGTTATTATTATTATTATTAATTTTAATATTATTATTATCATTATTGTTATAATTATTATTATTATTATTATTATTATTATTGTTGTTATTATTATTATTATTATTTTTATTAATTTTAATATTATTATAATTATTGTTATTATTATTATTTTTTTTTTTATCATAATTATAATTGTTATTATTATAATTAATATAATTATTATTGTTATTATTATAATAACAATTATTATTATAATTACTATTATTATTATTTTTTATTATTATTATTATTATTATTATTATTGTTATTATTATTATTTTTATTAATTTTAATATTATTATAATTATTGTTATTAATTTTAATATTATTATAATTATTGTTATTATTATTATTATTTTTTTTTTATCATAATTATAATTGTTATTATTATAATTAATATAATTATTATTGTTATTATTATAATAACAATTATTATTATAATTACTATTATTATTTTTTTTATTATTATTATTATTATTATTATTATTGTTATTATTATTATTATTATTTTTATTAATTTTAATATTATTATAATTATTGTTATTAATTTTAATATTATTATAATTATTGTTATTATTATTATTTTTTTTTTTTATCATAATTATAATTGTTATTATTATAATTAATATAATTATTATTGTTATTATTATAATAACAATTATTATTATAATTACTATTATTATTTTTTTTATTATTATTTTTATTATTATTATTGTTATTATTATTATTATTATTTTTATTAATTTTAATATTATTATAATTATTGTTATTTTTATTATTTTTTTTTTTTTATCATAATTATAATTGTTATTATTATAATTAATATAATTATTATTGTTATTATTATAATAACAATTATTATTATAATTACTATTATTATTTTTTTTATTATTATTATTATTATTATTATTGTTATTATTATTATTATTATTTTTATTAATTTTAATATTATTATAATTATTGTTATTTTTATAATTATTATTATTATAATTACTATTATTATTTTTTTTATTATTATTATTATTATTATTATTATTATTATTGTTATTATTATTATTATTATTTTTATTAATTTTAATATTATTATAATTATTGTTATTTTTATTATTTTTTTTTTTTTTACATAATGATGGAAATGCTATCTTATATTTCAGAGAGACGTAATTGGGTTCCTGGTCTTGCTTGCCGCATTTCTCTTTATCACATTCTGGTTCTACTTCACGCTCCTTTCAGAAAATAATAAACATAATTTAAACTGGTAAGTTTCTTGATGAAAATGGATCTCATCCTGCACCTCGAGTGCGGCGGTAGTGTAGCGGATTATACAATTATGGACTTTTCAGCTGTGCAATATCATGTGCTATGCACTAGAAAAATTAACCAAAGCAGTGCATAGCAAGCTGGTCAGCCCACCTGATGTTATGCTTTTTTTATGAGCAGATAGTTCCTGCTATAGAAAACATACTTTGTAAAATCTTGAATTGAATTGGAAGTTTCCGTGTAGATTTTTATTTTCCGTGAAAGTCCATAGCCTTGATTTATATAGAACATAGAGCAAGATTCAACTGTGTGGTGAGTCCTATATAGGCAGTTGTTGATATAAAACATGTTTATGATGCATGTACAGTCACACCTGTGTTAGCATTTACCTCTATTCAAAGGTCACCTGTTTTAAGCAAAATATTTTCTATTTCTAGGTATTCAGAGTAAATTAACCTATATTAAGCAACAACCTGTAAATTAAGCTGTATTAAGCAACAGCTTATCTTAAAAAGTCGCTTTGTCTCCTTCCTTTGATTGGCTGCTTAAGACAGGTTTGACTGTACTGCTTTTTTGTCTACATATCTACTTTCCCACTTGAATCAGCAATGAGAGACGATTGATAATCAATAACGAAGAAAGTGACCATGTGGGGATTGGAACTCACAACTTCTGTGTGTGTATACTTTACCTTCCATTCCAAAATTCTGCTTTTCCTTTTAGTAACTGAGCTATACAGACAGTTGTGGATAATAAACAAGTTTATAATACTGTTTATTTTGTATATGCAGGTACATGTACAATCGAACGGACCAATGGATACCAGTATACACCATCTTTCTGGCTTTTATATGTGTGCTGTTCTCATACCTCATAATTCTCATGGTAAATATATTTTGTTTGTAATGTGCATTTATGTACATCACTAGCTGAATTTGGCTCGCTATCAAAAAGTTGGTAGTTAGAAGGCATTTATTATTGGAATTGGAAATTTTTTGCGCGTAATTAAGAGTTGAATAACTAAGCACAACTTCACACAGATAATATAAATAAATGTACAAAGCAGGGCTTCTAAATCACTGTTTATTTTGTTTTTTTGGACCGATTTCTACTGTTCAAAACCGATTTTGTTTTTAATATTTAATTAAAAAATCGGTCCACATATTTTCTATCGGACATATAAATTTCCCTTTTCATGCTTCACTAAGCTGAGAAATATGCCTTGCGACAATAACATTTGATTGTTTTGTCACCAGCTGTGTGAAAGGAGGTAAATTTTGACAAAGCCATTAGTGATGGTAGGGGACTTTTTCAGAAGAGTCTGTCGCTAAGTTACATGCCTTCGATATGTGACCAGCGACCCATATCATTTCATCAATGTGTTAACTTGTTTGCTTGTCATTTTTTTTTTTCAAGAGGTCAAAGCTGGGACTTTCTGACCGAAAATTGCTTGCATCATTAAAATATTTAATAAAACCATGCATTATTACCGGTTTGTTTGAGTTTTTTAATGAACCCCCCCCCACCCCACCCCAATTTTTTGAGTGGCATATAGTAATCGCAGCTTCTGTCTCTCTGTCCGTCCGTCCATCCATCCGTCCTTCCATCTGGTGTTTCGTTTCTGGCCTGTATATTTTTCTTGCATAGATGGATTTTGTTGATACTTAGTGTAAATTATAAACATAACATGACGACATCTCGCGAGTAAGACCCACACCCGTACCTCAAAGGTCAAGGTCATACTTTCAATTTGTTTGATATTGCATGTCTAGTCTGTGACTTTGTCTTTAACTTAGCTCAATTAATCAAGATAACATGACGACGTGTTATAAGTAAAACCTAGACACGGTCACACTTTGAGTATGTATGACAACACTTTGAATCTGTTTGAGATTTCATGTTGTTTTTTTTACCTTGACCTTGACCTCAGGTGAAACATTATCATGACATGCTGATCACTTGTGTCAAGCTTTTTTAAAATCCCTAAATGTAAGTTACGGATCAATTGTTGATCAATTGATAAATTGAGTCAAGTGTTTTTGAAATCCATCCATGTATGATAAAGTTAAAGGACAGACTTTAAATCAAAGTGTTGATAAAACAAATATTTTAGTGTTTGAAAAATTGTGCAGTCATTTTTCTTATTAGTATCATAAAACTTTTTGCAAGAAATTGGGTGGTCATGAAAATTTAAGAATATATAATAATAATAATGATGGTGATGATGATGACTTTTGGTGATCACTTGATGATATATAATTTGATCTAGCACCAAAACAAACTATTCTATATAAACTGTATTGTTTTACATGTATTTTCCACCATTGCAGTTTCTCAGTCTGTGCCATATTGTACAAGGTCATCAGTTATTTATTCACCCTTCGCACCTTGTCGGGCTTGTTCTTGTTGTTGCCATTTGTGTTACCCTCACTATAGTCGTGCAGGAATTATGGGAAGCTCGGTGGGCACTTATATACATATCTTTGCAGGTATTTATTTTCATTTTATGCTGTTTCATAAATTTTAGATAAATCTTATCTGTGAATTATTTTTAATAATTTCACTGTTGAAAAAAGTTGAAATTGTAAATCGTAATAGCAATTATAAAATAAGTGTATGCAGGTATTTTATTGCATGCTGTTTTATAGATTTTGGATATAATTATATCTTCTCAGTGAATTATTTTTGATAATTTCACTGTTGAATAAAGTTTAAATAAGGAATGGTAATTTCAATCAGAAAATATAATAGCTGTTCGCAGATATTTATTTTTATTTTATGCTGTTTCATATAATATATATATTTTCTTAGTGGATTATTTTAATATCACTGTTTAATAAGTTGAAATCATAAATGGTCAATTCTTTAATCATAAAATAAAAAGTGTTGGTTTCTATGAAGAATTATTTTAATTTCACCTGTGAACGATCATGTCGTGCCCAATTAGCGTATTAGGTAGCGCATATGACTGTTAATCCAGCGGTCGCGAGTTTGAAACCGTGCTTGGCCACAGTTTCTGTGATGAATGCTATACAACTTTGTGTCTCATGTCATTTATCTGTCACCGCTGTTACAAGTGGGAAAGTTTTCAGTTACTTGGGAATATTAGTGTGCTTGAGTACTGGTTAAAGGGAGATAATAATGATGCAAGTCCTAATAAGTTGAAGGAAAATACCATTAGTGAACTGACCGAGTGCCACCTTTGTTCCATGTCTATAACCTTTGGACCAGGATTTTATAATTTGATAATTAAAGTCAAGGGAAAAAGCCGGATAATGGGTGATTACATATTAGGATTCAAATTAATGTCTTAGATCTAGCATACTGCGATAGCTTAATAATCTAGATCCATATGATTATCATTAAGGTAATCAAAATCAATAGTTAATTTGGCCAAGATCTTACCTAGAAATGGAAAAGCAATGATTGAGATGTTATGGATGCTCGCGTATTTCCATTGTGCAAAGAAAGAATTTTAATTTGTATTTCTTAGATGAGTGGAAGTTGGGATATTTAAAAAGAGATTTTACAAAATTTTGCGTGAATTCGCAAGCATTCATAACATCTAAATCAGTTGCTTTTCCTCTCAAATATGAGTCCTTGGGATTATGCAAGAAATTACCTCGGCTGTAAAATGTACATGTGGTGAGATCTTGTATTACATAGTTAGAGAAAGTGATGAGCAGTGAGGAGTATTTAGAGTCTATTAAAATTGATGTAATTATGCCCAACTTGATTAGATATTGGGAACAATAACTTTGAGTCAATAATTTTAATCAAGTGTCGTAACCAAACTACTGGCAGTAATTTTTTTACTGTTAAAATTCTGTTTTAGATATCGAGTTGAAAAGTCAATTCAAAATAGTTCTTGTGGTGAGATTTTCAAATTTTCAAAATATTGATTCACATTATATACAAATACAGGAGAAAATGAGTTAATTTTTTTTTTAAAGGTTGACATAAAATCAGAGACATATAAACAGAGATGGGCAAAGGGAGGCACATTTCAGGTGGCACATTTTGCATTTTCTAAATCTTGGAAACACACTCCTCCTGAACCAAACAACATATTTTTGTGATTTTGGTATCAAAAGAAAGGGCTTGAATGTAAATTTGAGAGGGAACTTTTCTTTTTAAAATTTAAAGAAGGGAATAATGTTTACTCTTACTTAATAGCTTTTGTGATAGCTTGGTGTCCGTCATCTGTCGTCCGTTGTCTGTCGTCCGTCATCCGTCGTTAACTTTTAGCTTCTAACAACTTCTTCTTTGAAACCACTGGGCCAGTTTTTATATAACTTCACATAAATGTTCCTTGGGTGACCCTCTACCAAGTTTGTTCAAGCCATCTTGATTCGTCAAAAGACATGGCCCCCAGGGGGCGGGGCAAGTTTAATTAGTAAAAACTTAAAAAATCTTCTTGTCAGAAACTACTGGCTCGATTTTAAAATAATTTCACAGAAGTGTTCCTTGGGTGACTCTTTACCAAGTTTGTTCAAGTTGTGATTTGTTAAAAAACATGACCCCCACAGTGAGGTGCTAGTTTACTATATAGGCAGCTATATTAAAAACTTCAAAAGCCTTCTTGTCAGAATCTACTGACCCGATTTCGATGTAATTTCACTGACATTTACAAGGGTGAACCTCTACTAAGTTTGAACTTTTCTACCGAGGCGTGGTCTAGTGGTAGAGCGTCCGCCTCGCATGCAGAAGGTTGTGGGTTCGATCCCCGGCCAGGTCATACCAAAGACTTTAAAAATGGTACTAGAAGCTTCCTCGCTTGACGCTCAGCATTTAGAGGAGAGTTCTAGGTCTGGTCGGCCTGGTGTCAGTATAATGTGACTGGGTAGGGTATCATACCATGTGTCTGCGGCATGATACACCAGTGTGACAGCGCTAAGAATACTGTCTCAAGTAGACACTGTCGCGATATAACTGAAAAATTGTTGAAAGCGACGCTTAACACCATACAACAACAACAACAACATTGAACTCTTCTATGCATCTGTTAAATCTTCAAAACAAATCAAAATTCTAGCTACTTTCCTATCTCATTTTTCTGGAATTTTGAGTGTACATGTGTTATATAATCTACTTAAATTGGGTGACTCAAGGTCAGTCAGGTGAGCGATATAAAGGGCCGTCTTGGCCTTCTTGTTGTTTTTTTTGTGATCATTTTCAGCTCGACTATTCGGAGAATAAAGAGAGCTATTCTACTCCCCTAAGCATCAGCGTCGGTGTTGGCGTCGGCGTCACACCTTGGTTAAAGATTTGCATGCAAGTCCCTATCTCAGTTACCTTTGCATGTATTGACTAGAAACTTCACACAAGACTTCCAAGTCATCAGCCCTACTACAATAACTAAGTTAGAATGAATATTATGCAAATTATTACCCTTGTTTGACTTGGAAATTCTAGTTAAAGTTTTGCGGGCAAGTACCATCAAGTTCATATCTCACCAGTCACTCTATGTATTTGATTGAAACTTAACACAAGCCTTCCCAGTCATCAAGCGCTACTACAATTATTAAGTTAGATAACTCTTGCATGAATATAATGCAAATTATTGCCTTTGTTTTACTTAGAAATTCTGGTTAAAGTTTTGCATGCAAGAACTATCAAGTCCCTATCTCATCAACCACTGAATGTATTTGATTGAAACTTAATACAAGACTTCCCAGTCATCAAACCTATTACTGAATTATATTGAACAGGTAGTTCTGTTAAAATTATATTGAACAGGTAGTTCTGTAACAATTAATTGAACAGGTGGTTGTATAACAATTATATTGAACAAATGGTTGTATAACAATTAAATTTAACAGGTGATTGTATAACAATTATCTTGAACAGGTGATTGTATAACAATTATCTTGAACAGGTAATTGTATGACTTTTATACTTTACAGGTAATTGAATAACAACTATAATAAACAGGTGGTTGTATAACAATTATATTTTATAGGTCATTGTAAACCACGTATATTTTACAGGTGTTTGGTCCATTTTTACAGCTTGGAGCTGTTGTTTTGATGACTTTCCTAACGTGGGTTATTGCTGCTGGATGGTTTAGAATCACACATTGTGGTAAGCTTTTTTTTATTTTGTTTTTTTAATGGGATTTAATGCCATTTTCAACACATTTCAGTTTGTACATGTATATGGCATATCCAGTTTTACTGGTGGAGGAAGCCCTCAGACTGAGTAGAACCGTCGTCCGTCTGCAAGTAACTGGCAAATTTTCTCACAAAAGGTTTTTGGAGCAAACAGGACTCAAACCTACAACCGTCACAGTGAGGTGCTAGTTTACTATATCGGCAGCTATAGTAAAAACTTCAAAAGCCTTGTCAGAATCTACTTACCTGATTTCGATGTAATTTCACTAACATTTACCATGGATAAACCTCTACCAAGTTTGAACTCTTCTACGCGTCTGTTACATCTTCAAAACAAATCAAAATTCTAACTACTTGCCCATCTTGTTTTTTTTAATTTTGAGTGTACATGTATTACATGTATTACATGTATATAATCTACTTAAGTTGAGTGACTCAAGGTCAGTCAGGTGAGCGATTTAGTGCCATCTTGGCACTCTTGTTTAACTTAATTTTTAGTAAAATTTACCATCTTACAGTGGGGCACCAATGGACACAATGGTATTTTTTTATATTTAGTAATATTTTAGAAACTTCGCAACCATTCAAAGGTCTTGCTCGCTTTACAAGGTGTAGTATCAGACCTTTAAGACCAATAACAGAGTATCGCACACAGTTAAATAGATAATGACTTGTCATGTTTTTACTTACTTAATTATATTTTTTTAAATATTCTGAATAAACCATTATTTCTTTAATCAATTTTTGCACATTTGGCCAAACTGAAATTATTTCGGAACAATATGATAAAGTCTATAAGAAATGTAAAATAACTTATGGAAGCAGATTTACACAAGCTTCTAAAGCTTTTTTCTGTATCCTTTCCACATAATTCGTTAAACTTATGACTTTATTGTTAAATGTATGCTAAATATATGTACTTATGTGAATAAAATATTGTTTAAACTAATAACAAATTTATCTATTTTTCAGTCTGGAAGTCAGTAAGCATGATTGTGTATCTTCTGGTCATGGTGGGACTGTATACATCTCCGTTGTTTATAAAATCTCCGTGTGTCATTCTACAGTCAGAACTTCCAACAAAACCGAAACTGTTTGCACATCGAGGAGCTTCAGCGGTATATCGTCAGTTTCTATCATCTAATAAAAAGTGTTTATCACATAATTAATGATGCAGAAGTGTAATGAACTCCTGATATATTTGTTATATAAACCTAGTGTAATATCACTTCTGATTCATCGCTCGTTGTTTTCTGCATAACTCGACTTACATACGTACGTAAAATGACTTGCCTTAATATATAACTGATGCCGATTTGTCGTGGTTAAAAGACATTATTATGCCGCTTCGTCCGTGCATGCGTCCGTCCGTCACCAAATTCTTGTTTGGGCTATTTCTCTACAACTTCTGGTTGGGAATTTTATGAAATTTGCTAGGATGCATCACTACTAAGTGGAGATGTGCATAATATCTTTTTGTTCTGGTTCGATGATTTTTATGGAGTTATGGCCTTTTGATTCTGTCTGTGACCAAATTCTTGTCCGCGCTATTACTCTACAACCCAAAGTTGGAATTTTATGAAACTTGCTAGGATGCATCACTACCAAGTGGAGATGCGCATAATATCTTTGTGTTCCGGTTCGATGATTTTTTATGGAGTTATGGCCCTTTAATTGAGTCTGTGACCAAATTCTTGTCCGGGCTATTTCTCTACAACCTCAGGTTGGAATTTTATGAAACTTGCTAGGATGCATCATTACCAAGTGCAGATGTGCATAATATATTTGTGTTCTGGTTCGATGATTTTTCACGGAGTTAAGGCCTTTTGATTCTGTCTGTGACCAAATTCTTGTCCATGCTATTTCTCTTCAACCCAATGTTGAAATTTTATGAAACTTGCTAGGATGCATTTACCAAGTGGACATGTGCATAATGTCTTTGTGTTGTGGTTCGATGATTTTTCACTGAGTTATGGCCCTTTAATTGAGTCTGTGACCAAATTCTTGTCTGCACTGTTTCTCTACAACCTCAGGTTGGAATTTTATGAAACTTGCTTGGATGCATCATTACCAAGTGCAGATGTGCATATTGTCTTTATGTTTCGGTTCGATGATCTCTCACGGAGTTATGGCCCTTCAGTGCGTCCGTGCATGCGTCCGTCCCTCACCAATTCTTGTCCGCACTATTTCTCTACAACCTCAGGTTAGAATTTTATGAAACTTGCTAGGATGCATCATTACCAAGTGCAGATACGCATATTGTCTTTATGTTTTGGTTCGATGATTTTTCACAGAGTTATGGCCCTTTGATTTTGTCTGTGACCAAATTCTTGTCCGCGCTATTTCTCTACAACCCCATGTTGGAATTTTAAGAAGCTTGCTAGGATGCATCACTACCAAGTGGAGATGCGCATATTGTCTGTGTTCCAGTTCGATGATTTTCACCGAGATATGGCCCTTTCATTCAGTCTGTGACCAAATTATTTTCCGTGCTATTTCTCTACAACCTCAGGTTGGAATTTTATGAAATTTGCTATGTTTGTGTTCCAGTTCGATGATTTTTCACGGAGTTGTGGCCCTTTCATTCTGTCTGTGACCCAATTTATCTGCTGTATTTTTCTACAACCTCTGGTTGGAATTTTATAAGACTTGCTAGGATGCATGATTACCAAGTGGAGATGTGCATATTGTCTTCACGACACTATTTTGCTACAACCTCTGGTTTTAATTTTATAAAACTAGCTAGGATATGCACATATTGTCATTTTGTTCCGGTTCAATGATTTGCAAATGAGTTCTGTCAAGTGCAGAGCCACATATTGTTCCTGCTATGCGGTTTGGTATTTTTCAACCAAGTAGCAATCAGCACTAAGGGAATATGGTACAGAGTCAAACACTCACTTGGGGAGCATCCATCGGTTCCACCGATATTTTCTTGTTTTGAGATGTTATGCCATACGATGACACATGGAAAATAATATGCCTGATTTTCTGTTGTTCCTAATAGAGGTGATCTTTTAAATAAATGGTAAATGAGTTATGTGGTAAAAAGAATCATACATTCATGCTCATTTATTTATTAAGTTATTTAACTCTGCAAAATTTATATAATTCTCGACAAAGCCTCGCATAATATATACAAGCAGATTCACTCGGGTCCCGTTATAATGCGATTGCCGGGATCCACGAGATGAAACCGCCATATACACGGAACCTCTTTATAAATATCCCAAGATGCACTGCACTACAATATTTGTCATACATTGTCATACATATGACAGACCATTGTTTGTCAGCATAAATCAATTAAAAGTGATGTTGTTTATAACAATAAGAAGTTGTTATCATGTCCGTCTGAATTATCAAGATGTAATTGATGCACAAATACAGGTCACAGATTTGAAAAACGTAATGAGCTCGCAAACACTTAGTTGAGATTTCAGATCAATTCATCAATTATTATACTGCGAGTTTGAAATAAAGTTGGTTGAAAATATCAATCTAAATTTGGGAGTCCTAGAAAAACTGCGTTATAACAAGTTTCACTTTATATTTGACTGCCTTATAACGGGACTCTAGTGTATAAATGTTTAGTGTTTTGTGTGAGGTCGGAATCCAAGCCCTTCTGTATCACTCCTGGCACATTTCTGATGTCTTCACTAACTGCACTACTGCAACAGGGCAAAGAAACAACATGAATTAATTGCTTGGTGTTTAGTTGTACATTTTTAATTTGCTCTCACATGAGGGTTCATGCCTCATATAGATTGATTTTTTTTTTTTTTGTAATTAATATACAAAAAAAGCAACAGCCTGAGGCATGAACGATATAACAACAATGTTTCAGCTTACGCAGTCCCAACAGGTTTTTACTTTGTGATACGCGGCGATTTTAAAAGCAACTGAGTAAATTGATTTTTATTTACTTTTCTGTACGCTGATATTCTTTTATAAATTGCTTTTCTGCATAATTTGTTTACGTATTTACACAAATACGCAGCTTTTCTGTAGCTCTGTACTATAGAATATCTCAGTTAACTTCATTATTATTTCATATTTCATGTATATCATTGCTATCTTTACATACTTCGAGACTTTGAACGTGATTTGTGTAAGTTGCAAGAACTTGTTTAGCAATCGAAGTAAAATAAATAAGTTACATACTATATTTGAACAATATGTTTTATGACGCGACTGAGCTTTAAAGTCAATTTACCTAATCATAATAAAAAAACTTTATTACAACCTAATGAAGACCTAGAATCAATGGTAGGCTTACACCTTAAACAGAGACTTCAATGAGTATCGTTCGATACCCACAAGTGTCAATTCTGATACTCTTCATCCATCACCCGTGGGAAATTACGCTAGCTCTGCATTGTTTTATTTGAACAGAACAGAACAAAATAGAGCTAACGTTTACAACGTCTTATCAAAACGGCGTTTGCATGAAACTAGTGTTGCGATCAGATAACATTCCCTTCATAAAATCGTGAAGGAACCAGTCATACGGTTGCATTGTGGCTTGGTAGAAACGACACCAGCTGGGGTTTGCATTTTTGAAAGTGTTTATTTTATACTTTCAGATTGCCCCGGATAATACTGTGATATCTTTTGAAAAAGCTTCGAAATACAGCAACGTGGCAGGATTTGAAACAGATGTTCATATGAGGTGAGTTGTTTTGAAAACTGTCTGCATGTTTGCATGGCAATACACCTTAACAACAAGCAGTCACATGGTGCACTGTGGGTAAACACCCTGCTGCAGAGATAAAAATAATAATGATAATAATTATAATAATAATAATTTATTTTATTAACGTGTCACATGTTATAAAGCAATAACATTATACATATTTAAAAACATGATGAGTAATAGCCAGTAATGGCTTATGAGACAACCATGATAACACATATAAATATTTACTAATGAAGCTGTTGTTTTATAATACAAAAAATGCATTTAAAATGTTAAAATTTAATTAAGAATAACTTCTAATTATTAACAATGACTGAAGTGATAAAAAAAAAAAAAAAAAAAAAAAAAAAAAATTATGAAACATTTTTCTTCTACAGAACATTTGTTGCAAGGTTTTTGCTAGGGAACATTGGACATTAACATAATTCATCAGAAAAATTAATTTATCTTTAATTGACATTGTTCCGAAGGCAGTATTGCAACTTAAGGCTTTAACAAATAATGGACGTCTCAAATCAGAGTAAAAGTCATGTCTCTGCTGCAGAGATATACATTACATAGAGAAGCAGTACTGTGCATAAACTCTGGTCACATTCCAGACTAATCAGCTACATAGACAATTAAGTCGCTGACTGTTTTAAAAAATTCTTATTACCCCTTTAACACATGTTGAATGTTTCCCATCACTGAGTGCACCAGCTTTCATAGCACTCTTTAAGTGTTAAAATATACAGTTGAAACTCATTATCTCAATATCGCTTGAGTCAGTATTCCGGTAGTGGCGATATTTAACTTTCCCCTTCTTTGTTTATGTAAATTTATTCCTTTTGACTCGATATTGTCTGTGTCGATATTTCGAATCTCATTTTTAGTTCCAGATTGATCGTTTCATTGATTTCACCTTTAATTGAATGTTTGTCTCAATATGATTATTATTGATGTAATATTGTGTGTTTTTCCACGTTTTGTGGAAATCTACATGTGCTATTTTTCATAGTTTGTTTAAGACGCGACACTACCGGTTGACGGGAAAGGTATCAGTTTTAATTACTGACAGAATGTTGCAAACATTGGTCATTGAATTAGGTGATTGCATGTAAATCATATGATTCAGTCGATCAGTCACAACTTATATCTCACACTGCCGAGAAATTCAAAAAAAGGTCCAGATATCAGTATTTATCATGACAGTGTAATTCTACTGCACAGACCGTAATATGAAAGCAAAAATACAACTGACGAACGACAATTATCAGGTGATGAAAATAAATATCGATCTTGAGACAAAATCTATGTTGATATTCGGATAACTCGATATTTTTTTTTGGCAGTCATCCAACGAGTTTCGGCTGTATTTTGACTAAGAAATTGAACAAATTACCAACCTTTTCATTACATTGCACTTATAAGTTTGGAAAACTTGACATTTGCTTTGAAATCTAACACTGCTCGAAATAGATATGAAATATCATCATAACAAGCTTATTTAAAACAAATAAAGGAATTTCTATCATATATTTATACAGATAAGAAGATGTTTTGTTTCTTCAAACAATTCTGTTATTAGATATTAATAATATTTTCTATTGATTATACTTTCTATATGAACAAACCAACCTTTTCATTACATTGCACTTATTAGTTTGGGAAACTTGACGTTTGCTTTGAAATCTAACACTGCTGGAAATAGATATGAAATATTATCTTAACAAGCTTCTTTAAAACTAATAAAGGCATTTCTGTCTTCAAACGATTCTTTTATTAGATATTTATAATATTTTCTTTTGATTGTATTTTCTATATGAACATACCTATTTCATAATACACCATTATTAGGATCGCTGTCAGAGTCATCAAATTCAGGATTATCTTAAGAAGTTTTTATAGAGTTTTTAACACTGCAGTAAAACTTTGTTGGCACCTAAATGGTTGACTGGAACATCACATGTAGCTCGAACCACTTATTTGATCCTGGCCAATTCTTATGTCGGTGTAAATACATGTATGGTATGATGTTGGACAATTTTTAAACCTTAACTCAAACTATTTTGTCCGGTCCCATTGAGCTGAGCCATTGAAGTCCTACTGTATGATGTTCCTGATCAAGAACTTCGTTATTTTTTTGTTTTTTTCAATAATTTGTTCAGTGAACATTCTTGTAAAAGTTACTTATTGATGATAGTTCTTAAATAATCATTAGAATACCAAATGTATACAAGAAAGTTTACAAAAAATATGTGTACTATAACGTAACTTTTAAGATTGATTTATTGATTGAATAATTAGTGTCATTTTTATGCCATCAAGGGCTAACAGATGATCAGTTAACCTAACCACTGTTTCTTGGGATCCAAAAATGCTAACCATTACTCAAGCACACCCCATCTCCACAAATAACTGATAACTTTTCTACTTGAATCAGCGGTGAGAGACACAATCTCATATATATCAATCATCAAGGAGACTGTTGCCAGGCGGGGATTCAAACTCACTACCCGTGGGTTGATAGTCAGATGTGTAACCGACTGAGCTAATCGGGCCCGGCTTAATTTTAAGTCTACATGGTGATGCCAAACCTGATAAAGTTGATAATATTGGACACTTACATGATATTCCATTTATCATGTCAATATTTCTAATTTGTTTTTATTTATTTTAAGTTGGACTAAAAGTAATTCCATGAAGATCAAAATGTATAATTAAACTTAATGATATCATGTGCTTGATAAACTTGCATTGACACGATAAACCTATCATGTTAAACATGATAAAAAAAACCCACTAAGGATTGCTTTAAACAAATTAACCTGATAAATACAGGAACAAATGTAGGGCTAGTCTCGGATGTATCTAAAATCTACAGTTTTCACATGATTATGCCCAAAGACACTTTTTGTATGACATGGTTCATTTGTAATGAATATTAATTTAAATTGCATTGGATTATAAACTGAAATATGAAAAGTTTTACTTCGATATTTAATATACATACATGTATATTGGGTTCCTTCTGATCTGTGAATTATTTTTACTAATAAATGCCTTCTTTATAAACTGCAATATGATGTAAAAGTTAATAAAACACCCTGAAAGATTGATTTTATTATCAGTATATCAATTAACTTTTAACTTCAAATCCTATTACCGGTATCTGCATGTGTAACAGCTGGCTGCAGAGCAACCTGTTTAGCCGCTGGTTGCCATGTGACCAGTTTTGTCGATACGTTGTCTAGTTGATATGCTCCCCAGATTTTATTTTCAGGAGTACGTAGTTTTCACTTTTTATGTCTATCTACTACTTTGTTGGGAGTATAACCAGGACAGTACAGAATATTAGAATCTTACGTAGGTTTGAGGTTCTGATAGAAAATTCCATCCCAAGGTATTACTGTTTTGGCGGGAACGAGGCGCTACTGAGTATATCAAACTCATTGAATAATTATTTTAACCTAATTAATCATTATAGATTTTAAAATGATCACTTTTAAGATGTTTGATTATATGATTTAATATTATATTTTATACGTTACATCATCTAGATGGTTCAAATGTCAGAGCGTGAGAATTTGATCTTGTCCCTAAAAATATATTGCCCCAGTAAAAATGCAGATACCCTTGTCCGGTGTGCAGTGCACAAGGGCTTAACTCTGTTGTTTTTTTCCCTTTTTTCTGTAATTTTGTGGATTTTGTCCGAGACTCTTGTATATTATTTGGTCCTCTGTGGTTGAGTTGTCTAAGGCGCCATCTCAAGATCATTTACCTCTCACCACTAAGGTTGTAGGTTCAAATCTCATTACTCCAAAAACTGTCTGTGAGAAAGTTTGCCAGTTACTTGTGAAAGGACGGTAGTCCTACTGGTATCCAGACAAAAGCCCCTTGGTAAAAAAATGTATACATGGACGAAAGTCCCTTGGTTCATTTTAGAATGTGGACAAAAGCCCCTTGGTCAATTATAGAAGGAGGACAAAAGCCCCTTGGTCGATTTTAGAAGGTGGATAAAAGCCCCTTGGTCTATTTTAGGAGGTGGATAAAAGCCCCATGGTCGATTTTAGAAGGAGGACAAAAGCCCCTTGGTCGATTTTAGGAGGTGAATAAAAGCCCCTTGGTAAATTTTAGAAGGAGGACAAAAGCCTCTGGTCGATTTTAGAAGGAGGACAAAAGCTCCTTGGTCAATTTTAGGAGGACAAAAGCCCCTTGGTGAATTTTAGGAGGTGGATAAAAGCCTCTTGGTCGATTTTAGAATACATGTTATGTGTATTTAATTAATATTTTGTGTGTAGCTGTATAATTATAAAATACAGGTTATAATTGATATTTGTCAACTTTGGTCAAATATTTCAGGAGTTTTGGACCAATTTCGACTTAATTTTTTGTTAAAAAAAACATAATATTATCATCATAATGGTGTTTTTAGTAAAAAAATTACGTAAAGTGTAGAGATCTGCATCTTTTGGACATGTTTCTAGTTTTGATTGTTTTGTTAAATAAGTCTAAGCCTTTTTTATTACAGTTATGATGGTGTACCGTTCTTGATGCATTCTGGTGATTTACGACAAACTACCAACGTTGATGATGTTTTTCCAGACCTTGCACATAACCCTCCGTCAAGTTTTAATATGACCCAGTTACAAATGCTCAGTACTGGAAAATGGTTTCTTGAGGTGAGATAAAGTCCTATTTCTTTTAAGGAACACACGGCGATATTGAAATCGATTTTATTTGTAATCATGGCTCCTCCATGGCTGAGTGGTCTAGGGCGCCGTCTTAAGAACACGTACCTGTCACCACTGAGGTCATAGGTATAAGACCTGCTCAGTCCAAAAACTTCATGTGAGAAAGTTTGCCAGTTACTGCATCATATTTCTTTGAAAGGACACACTCACAGCAATGTTGAAATCAATTTTATTGGTATTCCTGGCTCCTCTGTGGCTGAGTGGTCTAAGGACCCTCCTCAAGATTAGTGACCTCTTACCGCTAAGATCATAGGTTTGAGACTCGCTTGGTCGGAAAAACTTTATGTAAGAAAATTTGCCAATTACTTGTGGATGGATGGTGGTTATATTCAGATTCGTTCTGAGGTCTTCCTCCACCAATAAAACTGGATATACATGTACCATGTATAATCTGAAATGTGTTGAAAATGGCATTAAAGGGGGTTTATCAGGAAAAAATGCTACAAATGTCTTGAATAATTATTGGAATTTTAAATAACTTGGCACAAATGTTCACTAAGACAAGACGATGTGTCATGTGAATGACTTGGGTCTGTTCGTCAAAGGTCAAGGTCATAGTCACGGTCAAGTGTTTGAAAATCCAATGTATAAACTGTGTTTCGTCCTTTCGGACCGTATCTTCTTTAGTTGTGATTGCATTTTTAAATAACTTGGCACAAATGTTCACTATGACAAGACGATTTGTCATGCGACTGACTTGGGTCTGTTCCTCAAAGGTCAAGGTCACAGCTTTGTCCGTCCATCTGTTGCTCTCCGGACCTTATCTTCTTTAGTTGTTAGTGGATTTTTAAATAACTTGGCACAAATGTTTACTAAGACAAGACGATTTGTCATGCGACTGACTTGGGTCTGTTCTCAAAGGTCAAGGTCACAGCTTTGTCCGTCCATCGGTTGCTCTCCGGACCTTATCTTCTTTAGTTGTTAGTGGATTTTTAAATAACTCGACACAAATGTTTACTAAGACAAGATAATGTGTCATGCGAATGACTTGGGGCTGTTCTTCAAAGGTCAAGGTCACAGCTCTGTCCGTCCACTGCTGTCTGGACCGTATCTTCTTAAGTTGTGATTTGATTTTTAAATAAATTGGCACAAATGCTAACCAGCAGAAGACAATGTGTTATGCAAATGAGTTGGGTCTGTTCATCAAAGATAGTTTTTCTTTTGTTTTGGGGTTATAACTTGCATATTTATGGTTCGATTTAGAACATCACACCAGTGCTCACTGGGACCAGACAATTTGTCGTATTACAGTGTGATGTATTTCAGTTTGCTGCATTAACATGTGATTTCTGTGCTTGACGACTTTTTAATTTTGCATAATTAAAACCCACTTCTCTGGAAATGCCTCTAAAGGAAAATGAGGTGGCGGGGGATATGACCACGTAAGTGGCAACCTCTTGTTACATTTACAAACTGTGCACTAACCATTCAGTCTTGTTTTTAACTAAGTGGGCCTTTCTCTTTCCATCCTGTTATTACATTTACAAACTGTGCATTAAACATTCAGTCTTGTTATTAACTACATGGGCCTTTCTCTCTCCATCCTGTAATTACATTTACAAACTGTGCACTAACCATTCATTCATATTATTAACTATCAGGGTCTTTCTCTTTCCATCCTTTTGTTACATTTACAAACTGCACTAACCATTCAGTCTTGTTTTTAACTACCTGGGCCTTTCTCTCTTCATCCTGTTATTACATTAACAAACTGTGCACTAACCATTCAGTCTTGTTATTAACTACCTGGGCCTTTCTCTTTCATCCTGTTATTACATTTACAAACTGTGCACTAACCATTCAGTCTTGTTATTAACTACCTGGGCCTTTCTCTTTCTATCCTGTTATTACATTTACAAACTGTGCACTTACCATTCATTCATGTTATTAACTATCAGGGTCTTTCTCTTTCCATTCTTTTGTTACATTTACAAACTGCACTAACCATTCAGTCTTGTTTTTAACTAACTGGGCCTTTCTCTCTTCATCCTGTTATTACATTAACAAACTGTGCACTTACCATTCAGTCTTGTTATTAACTACCTGGGCCTTTCTCTTTCGATCCTGTTATTACATTTACAAACTGGGCACTAACCATTCTGTCTTGTTATTAACTACCTAGGTCTTTCTCTTTCATCCTGTCATTTCAGTAACAAACTGTGCACTAACCATTCAGTCTTGTTATTAACTTCCTGGGTCTTTCTCTTTCCATCCTGTATTTATATTTACAAACTGTGCACTAACCATTCAGTCTTGTTATTAACTACCTGGGCCTTTCTCTTTCCATCCTGTTATTACATTTACAAACTGTGCACTAACCATTCAGTCTTGTTATTATATCTGGGACTTTCTCTTTCCATCCTGTATTTATATTTACAAACAGTGCACTAACCATTCAGTCTTGTTATTAACTACCTGGGCCTTTCTCTTTCATCCTGTTATTACATTTACAAACTGTGCACTAACCATTCAGTCTTGTTATTATATCTGGGACTTTCTCTTTCCATCCTGTATTTATATTTACAAACAGTGCACTAACCATTCATTCTTGTTATTAACTACCTGGGCCTTTCTCTTTCATCCTGTTATTACATTTACAAACTGTGCACTAACCATTCAGTCTTGTTATTATATCTGGGACTTTCTCTTTCCATCCTGTATTTATATTTACAAACAGTGCACTAACCATTCATTCTTGTTATTAACTACCTGGGCCTTTCTCTTTCATCCTGTTATTACATTTACAAACTGTGCACTAACCATTCAGTCTTGTTATTATATCTGGGACTTTCTCTTTCCATCCTGTATTTATATTTACAAACAGTGCACTAACCATTCATTCTTGTTATTAACTACCTGGGCCTTTCTCTTTCATCCTGTTATTACATTTACAAACTGGGCACTAACCATTCTGTCTTGTTATTAACTACCTAGGTCTTTCTCTTTCATCCTGTCATTTCAGTAACAAACTGTGCACTAACCATTCAGTCTTGTTATTAACTACCTGGGTCTTTCTCTTTCCATCCTGTACTTATATTTACAAACTGTGCACTAACCATTCAGTCTTGTTATTAACTACCTGGGCCTTTCTCTTTCCATCCTGTTATTACATTTACAAATTGTGCACTAACCATTCAGTCTTGTTATTATATCTGGGACTTTCTCTTTCCATCCTGTATTTATATTTACAAACAGTGCACTAACCATTCATTCTTGTTATTAACTACCTGGGCCTTTCTCTTTCCATCCTGTTATTACATTTACAAACTGTGCACTAACCATTCAGTCTTGTTATTATATCTGGGACTTTCTCTTTCCATCCTGTATTTATATTTACAAACTGTGCACTAACCATTCAGTCTTGTTATTAACTACCTGGGTCTTTCTTTTTCATCCTGTCATTACATTAACAAACTGTGCACTAACCATTCAGTCTTGTTATTAACTACCTGGGACTTTCTCTTTCCATCCTGTATTTATATTAACAAACTGTGCACTAACCATTCATTCTTGTTATTAACTACCTGGGCCTTTCTCTTTCCATCCTGTTATTACATTTACAAACTGTGCACTTAACATTCTGTCTTGTTATTAACTACCTAGGCCTTTCTATTTCATCCTGTCATTACATTAACAAACTGTGCACTAACCATTCTGTCTTGTTATTACCTACCTGGGTCTTTCTCTTTCATCCTGTCATTACATTAACAAACTGTGCACTAACCATTCAGTCTTGTTATTAACTACCTGGGACTTTCTCTTTCCATCCTGTTATTACATTTACAAACTGTGCACTAACCATTCTGTCTTGTTATTAACTACCTGGGCCTTTCTCTTTCCATCCTGTTATTACATTTACAAACTGTGCACTAACCATTCTGTCTTGTTATTAACTACCTGGGCCTTTCTCTTTCCATCCTGTTATTACATTTACAAACTGTGCACTTAACATTCAGTCTTGTAATTAACTACCTGGGCCTTTCTCTTTCCATCCTGTTATTACATTTACAAACTGTGCACTAACCATTCAGTCTTGTTATTAACTACCTGGGCCTTTCTCTTTCCATCCTGTTATTACATTTACAAACTGTGCACTAACCATTCTGTCTTGTTATTAACTACCTAGGCCTTTCTCTTTCCATCCTGTTATTACATTTACAAACTGTGCACTTAACATTCAGTCTTGTTATTAACTACCTGGGCCTTTCTCTTTCCATCCTGTTATTACATTTACAAACTGTGCACTAACCATTCTGTCTTGTTATTAACTACCTAGGCTTTCTCTTTCCATCCTGTTATTACATTTACAAACTGTGCACTTAACATTCATTCTTGTTATTAACTACCTGGGCCTTTCTCTTTCCATCCTGTTATTACATTTACAAACTGTGCACTAACCATTCTGTCTTGTTATTAACTATCTAGGCCTTTCTCTTTCCATCCTGTTATTACATTTACAAACTGTGCACTTAACATTCAGTCTTGTTATTAACTACCTGGGCCTTTCTCTTTCCATCCTGTTATTACATTTACAAACTGTGCACTAACCATTCTGTCTTGTTATTAACTACCTAGGCTTTCTCTTTCCATCCTGTTATTACATTTACAAACTGTGCACTAACCATTCTGTCTTGTTATTAACTACCAAGGCCTTTCTCTTTCCATTCTTTTGTTACATTTACAAACTGTGCACTTAACATTCAGTCTTGTTATTAACTACCTGGGTCTTTCTCTTTCCATCCTGTATTTATATTTACAAACTGTGCACTAACCATTCATTCTTGTTATTAACTACCTAGGCCTTTCTCTTTCCATTCTGTTATAACATTAACAAACTGTGCACTTAACATTCTGTCTTGTTATTAACTACCTGGGCCTTTCTCTTTCATCCTGTCATTACATTAACAAACTGTGCACTAACCATTCTGTCTTGTTATTAACTACCTGGGTCTTTCTCTTTCATTTTGTCATTACATTAACAAACTGTGCACTAACCATTCTGTCTTGTTATTAACTACCTAGGCCTTTCTCTTTCCATCCTGTTATTACATTTACAAACTGTGCACTAAACATTCAGTCTTGTTATTAACTACCTGGGCCTTTCTCTTTCCATCCTGTTATTACATTTACAAACTGTGCACTAACCATTCTGTCTTGTTATTAACTACCTAGGCCTTTCTCTTTCCATCCTGTTATTACATTTACAAACTATGCACTAAACATTCAGTCTTGTTATTAACTACCTGGGCCTTTCTCTTTCCATCCTGTTATTACATTTACAAACTGTGCACTAACCATTCTGTCTTGTTATTAACTACCTAGGCCTTTCTATTTCCATCCTGTTATTACATTTACAAACTGTGCACTAACCATTCTGTCTTGTTATTAACTACCTAGGCCTTTCTCTCTCCATCCTGCAATTACATTTACAAACTGTGCACTAACCATTCTGTCTTGTTATTAACTACCTAGGCCTTTCTCTTTCCATCCTGTTATTACATTTACAAACTGTGCACTTCACTTTTAATCTTGTTATTAACTACCTGGGCCTTTCTCTTTCCATCCTGTTATTACATTTACAAACTGTGCACTAACCATTCTCTCTTGTTATTAACTACCTAGGCCTTCCTCTCTCCATCCTGCAATTACATTTACAAACTGTGCACTAACCATTCTGTCTTGTTATTAACTACCTAGGCCTTTCTCTTTCCATCCTGTTATTACATTTACAAACTGTGCACTAAACAGTCAGTCTTGTTATTAACTACCTAGGCTTTTCTGTTTCTATCCTGTATTTATATTTACAAACAGTGCACTAAACATTCAGTCTTGTTTTTAACTACCTGGACTTTTCTCTCTCAATCCTGCTATTACATTTACAAACTGTGCACTTACCATTCAGTATTGTTATAACATTCATCAAAATCTTATTTTTCCGTAGATTGATCCTTATGGCATGGTTGGTGATCTTACAGACTTAGAGAGGACAAAATATGGGAACCAGTCTATCCAAACATTCTTGCAATTTCTGCTGTTTGCCAGTGATGTGAAGAAAGATGTAATATTTGATATTAAAGAACCTCCAAAAGACCATCCATACTTCAACGATACAAAAAGAATTTTGGTAGATGTAATCAGTATGTCGGGAATTAAAAATAGATCTCAGGTAAATACTTTATCATGGTTTGGAGAAGGTTTTAAAAGGATATGTCAGGAAAAACGCTATAAACATCTTTAACTAATTAAGATTTATTTCTAAAATGGATAAAGAGTATCTCATTATCATGAATAAATGAAATATGAATGGTTTTGTATATAAAATCCACCCAAACATGACAAAATTGATATTTAAGTCGATGTGGTAAACTTGAAATGAAATCGTTGTTCTAAAAATAGACAGCACATAAATACTGCTTGACAACTTTCACATTTTCATTTGGACTCTTTCTAAGAAGAAAGGAATTGACAATGTGTTGACCTGTATGAAGGATCAAATTGAAATTGAAATGAAATCATGTGGCTCATTTAATGTCACAAAATATGTTTTAGGCAGGAAATCTATTTTAGTCTAACCTAGATGAGTAGCCATAGTAAGGAAATCCCTTTTCAATATATAGTATTTAACCCTTTACCCCATAAATACGCGTTTTCCCGCACCAATCACAGAAGGACTTCGAAAACTGTGCAGGAAGAGTTCAGATTGCTCGTGATGAGCAATCTGAACACTTCCTGCACTGTTTTCCACTCAGTCAGTTAATGTAAACATAATTCACCCATTGCTGATATGTGGTGTAATAATGCTTTCAATTTTAAAGATGGAGCAAAGGGTTAAGTACATATCCTTTTAGCAATACAGGGTCAGTGAGTACATACAGGCGCGATATATTGGGAAAAAACTGCAGTGTTTCACAAGGGCTGTACACGTTATGTTAAAGACAATTATGAAGGTACTTTAACCTTTTACTTCATATAGACGCCTTTGGACACCTCTAATATAGAAGGCTTTTGAATTAATGAGTGAATTATGTTTATATTAACTGACAGAGTAGAAAACAGTGCAGGAAGTGTTCAGATTTCTCGTTGCGAACTCTTCCTGCACTGTTTTCAAAGGCCTTCTGTGATTGGTGCGGGAAAATGCGGATCTATGGAGTAAAGGGTTAAAGACAATTATGCCAGGTACTCTAATGTCTTTATGCCTTCTCAACATGCATACCCTCCTCCACCCAACACAGCACACACAAAAAAAAACATAAACACAATGTCAACATTTTCTAATATTTCCAGGTGTATTGGGTGAATGAAACCCAGCCTGACTTCACCCCAAGTTATTACAAGATTGTGTCGCCACTTCCAGCAAACGTGCAGTACCTCAAAGAGAACAACATCTCTGCAGTGAACTTGGAGGATTCAGCAGTAGACATGGATCAAATACGGTAATCTTGTTGGATCTTTAATAAAACAATTATTTGTTTCCCCGTGTCAGTCTAAACTAATGAGTTTACACCAGTTATGAAACGTCTGTTAATACTTGGACAAATCATGGACAAAGAGTTTCTCGGTTGGTAAAAACCAGTGTATGAAATGTCCCTCCCCCACCAGAAATTCAATATACAGTCGAACCTGTCTTAAGCAGCCTGTCAGGGGATGGAGCAAAAGACAGGTTGTTGCTTAATACATGTAAGTTTGCTTTGAAAGCATTGACATGGGAACTTCTAAATGTGGCTGCTTAAGACAAGTGGCTGCTTAATAGAGGTGACCGTGTACGCAATACACAGGTTTGATAGCATGAGGGGCTGGGAGGGGGGAGAAATTGACTGTTACACTGGCTATATTGTTGATTTATGTTAAAATGCTGTTTTTTGTGTTGTTAACACTGTAGCATGTTCATTTTTCATCTGATTGTTACTAAACGTGATCAGAATGTTTGTGTCCATAAAAACTCGGACTTGGTTTTTAACTGGCGATATTTAATCCATAAAAACTCGGACTTGGTTTTTAACTGGCTATATTTATTGGACCATAATGGTGGTTGCCGTTGACTAATGCAAAAACTGCTGATTTTTGTCTCGTAATCACTGTATCACGTGTTTAATTGAAGGTCACTAATACTTAAAATAGAAAAATGGTTTCTGCTCAACGTCTGTCTGTAAACTTTTGTTTGTGCATTTAAAGCACTCTTCCATAAAGGCTCGCCCCATGAATCAAGTCTGCAATCTCTCCCATGTAAAAGGTTTGCTATACCACAAGACAATTATTACAGTTTGCTTTGGGTTGTCTCAGTATATAGATGTTGGGATGGGGATAGGGTGGGTGTTGGGAGTGGGGTCGGTGTCCGACACAGACTTTGACATTGCTGTCAGAAATATACATGTAGTAATAAATTTTTACAAATCATTTAGATAATGAATAAAGTCAGTGTTGATATACAAGTATAACCATTAGATCTGCCAGTGTCCACGAAATTAGGGTAATTTACTTTCATGTTTCATTTTCAGGCGTTACCGTGAAAACAACATTACAACTATGGTATATATGGTGAACACAGTGTGGCTGTATTCCTTCTACTGGTGTTTAGGTGTAGATGTTGTACATACAGACTTCTGTAACAGTCTCAGCCAGATTGAGAAACCAGTCTGGCTTCTGGTAGGTTAATAATCCCATGTAATATCAGTCATGTGACTTGACATAAAATGATTTCTACATTGATGAACTGTATTGTATTAGCCTTGTCGTCGAAGAAAAGACTCACTTCAATGAAACTTGGCCAATATTCAATAAGAAAAAGAAAAAAACATGGCCGATTTTAACTGGAAAAAGGCAAAAAATGACAATCTTCCTGTTGGTAACGATACTTTTGTCATTCAGTAAGTGGTTTTATATTGGCCCAGTTTTTAGTTTGTGAACTTTGACCAATATGACAAACCTTGGACCACTTATAGGACAAGTGTGAAACCACTTAATTAAATCATATCATAATGTTGCATCTCGGCGGTAGATTTAATAGTAAGTACAATTTAAAGCCCCAGTTGCCATATGCTCTTGGACTGGTTTTATATATACATGATTCAAATCGGAGAGCCTTTTTTCAAGATTTCAAAAAAAGTATTTGCTATATTATGCAGCTAGAATTTTTTAACTCCAATTGCCAAAAATTTGAAACTCTACGGAGAAGCTTGTGAGTTCATGCACTCTAAACAGTTAGTCAGTAAGTATCAGTTTTTCTTTACCCTTGCAAGTAGCATTTCGAGAGCAAGAACAGGAGAATATGTAGCCACTGGACAGCATCGGCATGATTGCTTCTTCTCCCTGTGCTGCACCACTGGCTGGATAAGACATTTGTGTTGTCTGGTATATTATGTTGTCCATGTTGATTATGTTGTCTAAGTCAGTTTGTTGATTCGTTGGTTTTGGTCAAAGTTGATTAATGATATTGTTTATGGTGGCTAAGGCAGTTTGCTACTGGTGGTTATTTCCCTTTCGATTATATCTCCGTCGTCTGTCTTCCCAAGGTGTGTGTTGTCAGGGGTTGCATGGTAAGCTGCTGTTGTTGTTGGTAGAGGCAATGGATGACCTCAATTGTTGTCACATCAAAACAGTTCTATCTAGGGTCACATTTAAATACATAAAAACAATGATCCTTTAACCCTTTAATTTCATATAGACGCCTTTGGACACCTCTAATATAAACGCCTTTGGACACCTTATATAAAAGGCTTTTGAATTATTGGGTAAATTTTGTTTATATTAACTGACAGAGTGGAAAACAGTGCAGGAAGTGTTCAGATTGCTCATTACGACTTATCTGAACACTTCCTGCACTGTTTTCAAAGGCCTTCTGTGATTGGTGCGGGAAAACGCATATCTATGGAGTAAAGGGTTTAAATAGATGGCTCCACCAATCATCATCATGGAGTCGTCCCACTTTGAAGACTGAAACTCAGGTGAATAGGTCCTTCTGCTTCGACAGTCGCTTGTAGAGTGATAAACAAATACACATGTATCTGTGTTTATACACTCTCTGTAGGCTTAAAGTTGATATTTTTATAGTATATTTAGCACACTGTACAATAACTGACGGGTAAAGAATACAGCTGTTTGTACATAAGCAATTCCTACATTACTCTTCTCTGGCAGAAAGTGTGTTTATATACTCTCTGCAGGCTTGAAGCAGATAATCTTATGGTTTATATTTAGCACACTGTACCATAACTGACAGGTAAAGAATACAGCTGTTTGTACATTAGCAATTCCTACATTACTCTACCCTGGCAGAAAGTGTGTTATATACTCTCTGCAGGCTTGAAGCAGATAATCTTATGGTTTATATTTAGCACACTGTACCATAACTGACAGGTAAAGAATACAGCTGTTTGTACATTAGCAATTCCTACATTACTCTACCCTGGCAGAAAGTGTGTTATATACTCTCTGCAGGCTTGCAGCAGATAATCTTATGGTTTATATTTAGCACACTGTACCATAACTGACAGGTAAAGAATACAGCTGTTTGTACATTACTACTCCTACATTTCTCTCTACCCTGACAGGAAGTTTTGGGCTTTTAAGGTTGTAATGTGGTATAGTATATATCATGTATTTACAGCAAAAGTCAAATCCACCCAGTTGGGAATTTGTGTGTATAAGATTTTTCATTGATAACAATGAATTCAAATTACAGAATGGAAATCATTGTATACTTTGAGATACAACATACTGTTCTACCCACAGGTGATCTTGAAATACGGGGGTATTGAGTACTGGGTCTACCCAGGAAGCAGACTCGAGGTCCATTCACAAAAGCTCTTATTTATCAATGCAGCGAAAATGGATTGTTATAAATCAGTTTATGTTTTTTGAATAGGGGTTAATGCCATTTTCAACACATTTTAGGTTATATATGGCATATCCAGTTTTATTGCTGGAGGAAGACGTCAGACTGGGTAGAACTGCCGTCCTTCCGCAAGTAACTGGAAACTTTCTCACATGAAGATTTTGGAGCGAGCAGGACTCGAAGCTACGACCTTAGCGGTGAGAGGTAAGTGATCTTGAGACGACACCTTAGACCACTCGGCCACGGAGGAACCCTTGGTGTAAATCAAATACAGGTATATTTATATACAGTCAGACGTGTATAACAGATCACCTCTGTTGAGCAATCCTTGTCTTAAGCAGTCACATTTGTTATTTCCTATTTATACGTCTTCAGAGAAAATTAACCTACATTAAATAACAACCTGTATTGAAAGGACATTTTTGCTTCTTCCCTTGACTGGCTGCTTAAGACAGGTTTGACTTTTATAAGGACCTTTTACCTAGTTTTCTTTTCTTTAATTTCAGTCTCCCCAGGATTACCTTGCACTGTGGGTAATTGTGGATGTCGTATCGTTTATAGCAGTGTTTGTGATCTTTCTGTGCCAGCGGTTAGTATAATATTGGTTTCAGTAGGATGAGCATTTGTGTTTTGTTTAAAATTATTTATTTACATTGATTGTGAAGCAAGCTATTACAACTTAGACAAATCAAGCTTGAAGTGTTCCCCAAGTAGAAACAGTACTATGCGATTGTGGTTGACCCACAACAATCCCGCTGAATTTTTTTTTTACCGCTGTTTTCTTTTGCTTATTGGTCGTTCAAAAAGTTCTTGGTAAGTCCCTTTCTCTGCTGATTCATAACCAACACCCTTTACGAGACCCCCCCCCCCCCCCCCCCCCCCCACCCTCTCCCCCAACCCCTATAAATGGTAAAATGGTATTGGTAGGAAGTAGCAAATAAACAATTTCATAAGATCATATGCTTCACATAAGTTTGTGAGTGTTAACCATATAAAGGGGTCCAATGTTTTTTTAGTACTATTGGCTTCAGTTTTGTTTATTCTATAGAATTTAAATTTTTGGTTGGGTTTTAATCGAACTCAGATACATGTATATTGTATAAAACAGTTAAACCTCATACAAGTTTGAAGACAAGTTAGATACTGCTGTCATTAGCTGAGATGTCTGCCCTTGAAAGCTGCGAAGTGCTATAATTGGCTAGCTCTTAGAAGTTGTATTTTTGACTGCATTTGAAAAAAAGTTGTATATTTGATTAGATTTGAATAAAATATGATATGTACATGTATAGTACTGTGAGACCTTAAAGTAGTACAAAAGATAGACAGAGCTCGCTGTTAATTCCAAGTTGCCTGCCCTTGAAAATTAAAAAACTGTTTTAAAACAGAATTCATCAAATGTCCTCGATAGCTGAGTGGGCTACCTTATATTGCTGAGGTTGTAAATTTAAGTCTAGCTTAGTCTGAAATCTTCATGTGAAAAAGTTTGCCAGTTACTTGCGAGAGAACCGTGGTTCTTGTCAGATATTTTCTCCCAATAATACTGGATATGTCATGTAACCTGTTGTGTGTTAAAATGTATATATATATATATATGTATTGTGGAGCGCATGGTCCAGTGGAAATGCATCTAACCCAGGATCGATCCTCCCCCATGGCTGTGTGTATTGTCCTTAATCAAGACACTTTTTTGGCATATGCTTAATACTGGTTCCAGGGAGACTTTGAGCGTGACTTGTATAAGTTGTAATACCTTGTTTGAAAAATATCACAATTGAAGTAAAGGAAATAAGTGGTGTTATATCTCATTCGAAAAACACTGTAACAAGTATCATTTTTTTTGTATTTTACTATTTTAATAATTTATAGAATTCTTGCACATCAGTTCACCCATCCACTTTGTTTATTTTACAGGTCACGGTTACTTAGCAACAAGTACAACCCTGAACAAGCTGCACTGAACAGCGTGCATTCCAATGTGTCAACGTGGAGCAACAAGAGGACACGTCGCTCCATGAAGGAGAAACTTCTCATGAAGGATGTGCAGGCGGATACCTTCGACTTTGAGCCGGAAGATGATCTCGGTATCGAGAGCAACGGCTATGACATCACCGTGACAGCGAGCGAGGGCCGTATTCTTTCCCAAGCATTCCATAACAACAGAGCAAGCTACAGTAGTAATCAAAATGACAATAATAGGGACAGTTACCATGGTAACTATGGGGATAGTTTCAACGACATCACCATTGAGCATTGCGATAGCTTTTTTGGCACGGGTAACAGCGAAAACGGAAGTGTACGATCAAGTAATAGGAACAGTTACCATAGCAACAATAATCAGACAGAGGCTGAGATAGCATGACTAGAGAGAGGGAACACAAATGACAACCATATTCATTGTGATACTTATATTTGACCTATTTGATTTTTAGCTCGCCGGGATGAAGTCCAAGGAGAGCTATTGCCATGACCCTGGCATTGTCGTCAGCTGCATTGTCGTCTGTAGACAACCAGGTTAAACTTTTGCATTTAAGTTTAAGATATCTATGCAACCATTCATTTGATGTGAATGAAACTTCGCATGTGTGTTCACCATCGTCAATGGAACACACACAGACAAGAACCATAACTCTGGATTGCATTGTGGCACAGTTATGGCCCTTTTTGGACTTAGACACCCAGAGGCGAGCTTTGTTGTCTTCTGACAACTCTTGTTATACTAGATCTGTATTGTATGCATTTGATGTACATTGTGTAGACGTCCCAAAATGTATACGCTGAAAGATTTTAATAATACCACACTTAAATACACTGCTGCAAAGTATTTTACGAAGAAACTGAATAAATTCTTAGAAATACAGTATGACAACAATAACATACTATGAAAATTTAAATTTAACTGAATTTTGAAAGGAAGAAATTTGCAATTCATTCATTCTCAAATTGCCAAAATATTCAATGTTGGGTATAACTACCAATGGCATACAATTTTGTATGTTCAAAATTGTGAAGTATTTTATATTCCGTCTTCACTTATCTTTTATTTTAGGTCAGCAAAATTATTTTCCCTTAATGCACTCTTGTAAAACTTAATTTTCAGTTGATATAGAGTCAGATCTTCTTCATGGTTCAATAATTTTGAGCCAGGCTTTATTAGCGGAACTGGCAGCGCATCTGGCTGTCAATCAAGAAGTTGTGAGTTAGAATCGCCGCCCGGCAACAGTCTCCACGAAGATTGATATATGATATTGCGTCTTATGTTCATTCATCTCTCACTGTTGATTCAAGTGGGAAAGTTATCAGTTACTTGTGGAGATGGGTGTGCTCAAGTTCTGGTAAAACTTATAGGATCCAAGGAAAAAGTGGTTTGGATGACAGATTGTCTGTTAGCCCACGATGACATAAAAATAACGTTAAATATTCAAACAAACGATAATTTAGATTTACTAGTGAATTCAAGAATTGAATAATAAGGTTTTAAATGAAATACATTTATATAATAAAGAACTAATTGATTTATAAAAGTATTTTGCGTAATTAAAGTCTTTCAATATTCCTTGTTTAAATGTCCAAAACAGCATAGTCCAGTGAATGTTTTGATTCATTTTTAGGATTGGAAATTTTAATGTTATATTATTATATAAACCTTTTAAATATTTTGTTGACATTATTTATGCATGTTGTTTACGTATGGCTTTATTTATTACACATATTTTGTACCTGAATTGCTCAGGATGTTTTACCTCATCAAAAGAGAATTGAAATGTGATTACAATATTTGAAAGAGAGTGGTTCTGTGCATGTATACAAGGTGTGTAAATCATCAGTGATACATTTGGTGGATTGGACAATATTGCGTAAAACACTGTGTTTTATAAGAATCCATTGGTTTGCTGATTGGGATTTTATGTATAGTACTTTAATCCTTAATCCTGTATCTTATTGGATCTGTGATGTGTGACTGAGTAACAGCGTAAATTCATCAAAACTTTTGATCTAAGTCTCGGACTCCAGCTCAAAATTCAAATAATTATAACTTGAATTAAAAAATAATTAAACAATAAAGTATTGTTATCTTGCCAAATAAATCAGTTTTCAATGATACTGCCGGTATTATAAGAGGTAGAATATAAATCACATAATCATATTTACTGAAAAAGAATGGGTATTGTTAGCCCACCAGGGGTTAAGAGTGAATCCCCACCGGTCACAGTCTCCATGATAATTTATACGGCATTGTATATAATTGTCATTAATCTCTAATTGCTGATTAAATGGGAAAGTTACAGTGACTTGAAGAGATGGATGTGCTTGAGTACTGGTTAACCTTCCAGGATCCCAGGAAAGAGTGGTTATGTTAAATGATTGTCTGTAAGCCCTAAATGGCATAAAATAATGTTAAATATTCAAACAAATGAAAATTTACTGAAAAGAAAATGCTTTTGTAATTCTATTAAAAATTGGCCAGTTTGAGTGTAAATCTAAATATTTTGATTAATTTAGGCCTATTTCTAATTTATATCCCCAGCACAGGGGTATGATTCTTCTGTTTGCCAGGACATGGCATAAAATTACATCCATGCATGGTATCCATTGTGTAAATGAGGAATGAATGTCATAATACCATGTCAAGATGGAGGTCTTTCATAATTCAATTTAGATTTAAATTGAGGACTTTCATATCTGATATCATTTTCATATTCATTTATTTTTTCATTTTTATCCCCAGTACCGATTCAATGTTGACACTAGCTGTCATCGGGCCATAAAACCTGATTTAATTTATTCATTTATTTATTACAATTGACACAAATTCCTACAGTTGTGCGAACCTTATTGATTTATTCATTCATTTATTATAATGGACACAAATCCCTACAGTTAATGAAATGTGCATGCTATTTCTGTCCGTGTGTTTTGTAATTCAAAGAATTATTTTATCTATTTACCAATTTATTGAGTCTAAACCACACATAAACCATCATGTAATTTTGGGGTTTCTTTTTTTGAATGTTTGTGTTTCTGTCATTATTCTTTTCTTGTATCATTTATACTTTATTTGAAATGTCATATTATAAGCTTGTCTAATGTTTCTGTATTATTACAAATATTTGTGTGTTTTTTCCCAAATCATATCATTTTATTCTGCTGAACAGCTGAATTGATAACCATTTTATGTAACCATGCATTGTCTGCATTTTTTTATTGAATTGTTTGGTCTTTATTCCCAATCTTTACAGTAATGTTTCAAATGTGAAGTGTTGTCTAGAAATTCCAAACAACTACATGTAATTTAAAAAAAGTATTGGGTTCGCCATGGTGATTCAGGATCACTTACATTGTAATGCTAAGGTCATAGGTTGGAGACCCACTCGCTCCAAAGGTTTGACAGTTACAGGGAGTATGGTGTGGAGGGTGTGGTCGTTGGTGTGGAGGTGGGATCCTTTGCCAAGGCTACATAAATAGTGTCCTCATGCAAGACACTTTACAGGCATATGCTTAGTATTGGTTCTACTCTCTGAGGAAAATTTCAAGCATGATTTGTCTATAAGAACTTGATTTATAATAAATGTAAAATAAATAAGTTTTTAGAACATATATAGTAAAATAAAGGCAACAAATTCACGCGTTTTAACAACACATTTTGTGATTCTTCTAGGAACCTAACTTAAGATACTATTGTAAAATCAGTTTTGGATCTTTCTGGTTTTTTTTTCACATACAAGCATGTACAGGTTATATACATAGTTCTTTCATTTATTTACATGTAGTTTTTTTAACTTATCTTTTAAAATAATTTGTACGCGGGACCTCTGTATAATAAAATATTAAAGGTACTATTATAGATATAATATTAATAAGTTGTAAGCATTAAATATTTACATATTATATATATAAAGAAATATATACTATATATATTCATGTACATGTATATAATATATAGAGAATGATATCTTAATTAGGTTAGTCTTAAAAAAAATGTTTGTTTACTGTGCTCAGAGTCAGATTTTTTATATGAGTAGACCTATACATTTTGCTTTCTGATTTTTCTTTAATGGGGTTTAACGCAATTTTCAACACATTTCAGGTTATATATAGCATATCCAGTTTTACTAGTGGAGGAAGACCTCAGACTGCGTAGGACCACCGTCCTTCCGCAAGTAACTGGAAACTTTCTCGCATAAAAACTTTGGAGCAATCGGGACTCGGAACTGCTTTTATTTATTTTTTTATTTTTTTAACCAGATATGGAATTTCCATAACAATTTTTAACAACAGAAAGAAAACAGAAAAAAATGAAATCTAATAAAAAGAACTGAAATCCAATAAAAGTTTAGTTGGCTGCATTTTGAGTCCTGGGTTTGGTAAGAGCACAGTAAACAGATATTTTTTTTTAAGAATGGCCTTAAAACAGTTACTTGTTTTCGCCTAACCTGCAAAATATTTACATGGAATTATGTATTTACTTAATATGCAAATATTAAGTAGATACATAATTCCATGTAAATATTTTTTTATGGGACATATGATGTTTGTAAAAATAATTTTTTTTACTCGAGGTTTCGGTAGATATTATTGCACATTTATTTACATTAAGCGAAATTTTATTGAAGAGACAAATAATCTTAATTCCAATAGCTAGTTTCTGCCAATTATCAATAAAAATAACATTCCTTCACACTTTATTATTCACATTTCAATAACTAAGCTTGTCTTGAGAATGAAAGATTCTCGAACAGGAGAATATTTATTTATGTTGACTATTGACTATACAGGGTGTTAAAAAAGTTGGTAGACCTCAGGTAAACATGACGAGTGGTCTAGGGTGTTGGTCTGTAACAACCACTTACTTCACACCACTGAGTTTGAGCCAAGCTTGGTCCAGAACTTTAGGTGAGAAAGTTTACTTGTGGAAGGATGGTGGTTATATTTTGTTCCTCCAGCAATAAAACTGAATATACCATATGTATATATCTGTCATGTGTTGAAAAATGGCATTAAACCCCATTAAAAAAAATAAATGTGTTGATCAGTACCTGATCCATTATAGATTTAAATAACAACGTAGGGGTCTTCTATGGTCAAGTGATCTCAAGATCATCTATCTCTCACCACTAAGGTTGTAGGTTAGAGTCCCACTTGCTCCAAAAACTTAATGTTAGAAAGTTTGCCAGTTACTTGCAGATGGATGTTGGCTCTACTCAGATTCATTCTGAGGACATTCTCCACCAATCAAAGGGAAATAACCTGAAAATTGCATTAAACCTCATTAAAAGATTATAACAATGCTAGATATTGCTTTTATTACCACTCTTCATCCAGTGAATAACTGTTAACAATTACGGCTTATAAACTTTTTAAACACCCTGTAGTCACCTCAGCAGAAGTTACATTGTATACGGATTTGAGTCATCAAAAATTCATTTTAGCTATCATGCACAAAAATTATTTTCCTATTTTCATAAAATAGGAGGAGACCCTTTCCTTCAAAAATTATCTATATCAATACGACCATTCCAATCTAACTTTAAGATGATGATGACAAACTCTACATAATTTATTGTGTCACTCGAAAAGCTCAGCGGATACTAAAAGATGGCTTTGTCCGTCATCACATATTGTTATCAAGGTTACTGCTATTACTGTAATTTGCGATTTCCACATGAAAACCTGAAATAATTTTGTGAATAGCTTACTATTATAATGTGAATTAGAAGCTTGGTTGCTTTTCGGTCAGATCAGGTCAAGGTCATTGTTACTAAAAATAGTGTTTGCTCAAAAGCTTATATATTTTTTTATCTTTAGCCCTTTTGTTTAAAGAGTGGATAGATTCTTAACTTGAAAAGGAAACTAAAATGATTCCTAATTAAGTCTCCTTATTTTCATTTCAGCAACAACACCTCAAGCAGATGTGTAACACAGATTTTTATCTATCTTTTTATGAAGTGTTTTGGTCTAATAGTAGAACATCAGAGGATTGTAGGTTTGATTCCCTGCCTCGGCCATGTGTGGTGTCTTTGAGTAAGACACTTTAACCACATAGATTTCATTCTGGTTTTACCCAGGAAAGTTTTGAGAGTGATTTATCTAAGTTGTAAAAATTTGTTTCACAATCAATGTAAAATTAATACCTTTAAATCTAATACAGATTATAACATGACTTTTTGTACTTTTGTTCATTTCATTTATTATATAGTATACATAAATTCATTGTATTGGTCTGTTAAACAGCTTTGGAGATGCACATGAAATTGTCAGAAAACGAGAATGCTTTAAGTATTGAAAACATACTAAATGGAACAGCTAACCTGAGACTTTTGTATTTCCAATATCTTCATCAGTATCTACATGTGAAGCGTTATTATAATTTTTAAACAACATTAACAGACAATTATCAACCAAATTGCAGTCAAACCTGTATAAGTGGTCACCTCTATTAAGCAGCCACTTGTCTTAAGCAGCCTCATTTGCTATTTCCCATTTATATGCTTTCAGAGCAAATTTACCTGTATTAAGCAACAACCTGTCTTAAAAGGCCACTTTTGCTTCTTCATTGACTGGCTGCTTAAGACAGGTTTGACTAATCATTTAGACACATTTAAATCTTGGTCCTTGTAAACTTTTTTTTGTTTGTTTCCTGATTGGTATCAGTAAATATCAGATTGATTTAACCCTTTACTCCATAGATACATGTTTTCCTGCACCAATCACAGAAGGCCTTTGAAAACAGTGCAGGAAGAGTTCAGATTGCTTGTTACGAGCAATATGAACTCTTCCTGCACTGTTTTCCACACTGTCAGTTAATATAAACATAATTCACCCAATAATTCAAAAGCCTTCTATATTTGAGGTGTCCAAAGGCGTCTATATGAAGTAAAGGGTTAACATTGAGATAATTGAAAAAGAACCACTTAAGACCATGTAGATGGGTGTGGAGGGTTAGCTGGTCTGTTCAGTATATTTATATATGAATATGCCCTCTATCAACTGCCATGTATAAATTGTATATCACATACTTCTGTTATTTTTTTAATGAAATATTTTTTATGTTTATCATTGTTTCATTTTTTTTTTCTTTTATTTTCTCCATTTCTCCATTCAACAATCAATATAATTAATACGACATACTGGTTCTGTAAGAAAATGGAAAAAAACTGTGTCAAGCAGTCATTTGTCTTTGTGCTATTGTCAGCCTGACTGAGCTGTGCGTTAAAGTGGAGTTAAAAGGGAATATATTTTTTGACATACCAAACCATTACTCCCGTTAATGTGTCCAGCGTCCGTCATGGCTGTCTAGTTATTGAAACAATTCTATAGTAAAACATTAATTTCATTTGAGACTTTCATTTTGTGATATAATCAACTTGGAGCAAAAAAGGTCTAACTGCTATTAGACATGTTATTAGGCATTTTTTTGCAAAATGGCAAAATATTCATCAATTAATGTTTTTGGTGGATTTAATACTTTGATAAACTTAAATGTTTAATAAAAAGAAATGCAATCCAGGAAAAGGAAACTGAATATTAGGGAACACGTTCAGCCATGCAGATAGCAACTCGAAATTGATGGCTATTTGCACATTGTTCATCAAGTAAGTTTGGGTATAATACTGTGATATTGTAAATATGGTTAATCTGACGAATATTTGGTAAATTGGAGCTAATTTAAACACTTTTGATATTGTAAAAATGGTTAATTTGATGAATATTTGGTAAATATTGGAGCTAATATGAACTCTGATATTGTAAAAAGGGATAATTTGACAAATGTTTGGAGATATTTAACTCTTTGTTATTGTAGGAAAGGAATTTTACAAAGCATTGGATGTATTGAGTCTTTAACAAGTGTCTGTTACCTTGATAAGTGTACAGTACAATCATTGGTTTGACAAAAGACCAGCATTCCTTGCAATACATAAAGCCTATAAACAGTACACAAGTATTTATTTCAGTGTTTGCATTTTGTTTCAAGGAAAGATTTCTATGAAGTGAACAAAAACATTCCACTTGAAACCGTTGTGATAGTTGTAAATGAGATGGATATCTTTCACTTAGCTTACTAGTTTCGTTACCATGGTGAGTAGCGCCATTAATACATATACGTGTACTAAGTTTCAGTAATACTGGAAAATAGACTTGATACTATACGTGGGTAAGTTTGACAGTTACTTGTGGAAGGACATAGGTTCTACTTGGATTCTTAGCTTTTCCTACACCTATAAAACTCAATATGTCATATATACACTGTAACATGTCATGTGTTTAAAATGGAATTTAAAAAACCCAATAAAAACAACTAAAATAATAGTTCCTGCAAAATGTGGTAAAAATATGAAGGTCATTGTCCAATTTAATACCTAGATAAACTTTGTCATTTAAAAGAAACAATTTTCAAAATAAATAAGGGATTCAAGCCAAAAATTAATTAAAATGTCCGATTTTCATCAAACCAAATTGATTTTAATACAATGTATAATAATAGATATATTTTAGGAATATTATAAATGTCATAGTACAGTTTTCCCTAAATAATACATTAATTTACGTTTTGTGATTGTAAAGAGGAAATTTGAGGTATAATTAAAGCCAGTGTGACTTTAAGAAAATGTTCTGTATGAAAACCACCTCAGGTGGACAACTTCTTCAAACTTCTATATATCATGCTATACTGATACATGTATATGGTTATTTGATAGTTGTTACTTCATAATTGTGTATGTGCCAATATCAGAAGCTTTAGTCATTAAAATAATCCAGCGATAGAATACCTTAACCCAGATAGAATGTGATCATTTAGGACTTTGTATTTTTCATTGTTTTCCAATTATCTCAACCTAGTTTAAGGAGCTTGTGCTTTCTCATTGATTACCTTACCAAGGTCAAAGGTGATATTTAAGGAGCTTGAATTTTTGTTCATTGTAGGCTTTATATCTCAACAGAGATGGAAGGAGATTTTTTAGGAACTTGAGGTTTTTCTTTACCATATACAGAATATTTTCATGCAGATGGGAAGGAATTCTAAAGAATTTTTGTTTGTTTTTTCAGATGTAAGGGGATTCTTTAGGAGCTTTAGTTTTGGTCACTGTAGACTACATGTCCACACAGATGTATTGGGATTCTTTAGGAGCTTGAGTTTTGGTCATCTAGACAACATGTCCACACAGATGTATTGGGATTCTTTAGGAGCTTGAGGGTTGGTCACTGTAGACTACATGTCCACACAGATATATTGGGATTCTGTAGGAGCTTGAGTTTTGGTCACTGTAGACTATATGTCCACACAGATGTATTGGGATTCTTTAGGAGCTTGAGGGTTGGTCATCTAGACTACATGTCCACACAGATGTATTGGGATTCTTTAGGAGCTTGAGTTTTGGTCACTGTAGACTACATGTCCACACAGATGTATGGGGATTCTTTAGGAGCTTAAGTTTTGGTCACTGTAGGTAACATGTCCACACAGATGTATTGGGATTCTTTAGGAGCTTTAGGGTTGGTCATCTAGACTACATATCCACACAGATGTATTGGGATTCTTTAGGAGCTTGAGGGTTGGTCATCTAGACTAAATGTCCACACAGATGTATGGGGATTCTTTAGGAGCTTGAGTTTTGGTCATCTAGACAACATGTCCACACAGATGTATTGGGATTCTTTAGGAGCTTGAGGGTTGGTCACTGTAGACTACATGTCCACACAGATATATTGGGATTCTTTAGGAGCTTGAGTTTTGGTCACTGTAGACTATATGTCCACACAGATGTATTGGGATTCTTTAGGAGCTTGAGGGTTGGTCATCTAGAATACATGTCCACACAGATGTATTGGGATACTTTAGGAGCTTGAGTTTTGGTCACTGTAGACTACATGTCCACACAGATGTATGGGGATTCTTTAGGAGCTTGAGTTTTGGTCACTGTAGGTAACATGTCCACACAGATGTATTGGGATTCTTTAGGAGCTTTAGGGTTGGTCATCTAGACTACATATCCACACAGATGTATTGGGATTCTTTAGGAGCTTGAGGGTTGGTCATCTAGACTACATGTCCACACAGATGTATTGGGATTCTTTAGGAGCTTGAGGGTTGGTCACCTAGACTACATGTCCACACAGATGTATTGGGATTCTTTAGGAGCTTGAGGGTTGGTCACTGTAGACTACATGTCCACACAGATGTATGGGGATTCTTTAGGAGCATGAGTTTTGGTCACTGTAGGTAACATGTCCACACAGATGTATTGGGATTCTTTAGGAGCTTGAGGGTTGGTCACTGTAGACTACATGTCCACACAGATGTATGGGGATTCTTTAGGAGCTTGAGTTTTGGTCACTGTAAGTAACATGTCCACACAGATGTATGGGGATTCTTTAGGAGCTTGAGTTTTGGTCACTGTAAGTAACATGTCCACACAGATGTATTGGGATGCTTTAGGGTTGGTCATCTAGACTACATATCCACACAGATGTATGGGGATTCTTTAGGAGCTCGAGGGTTGGTCATCTAGACTACATGTCCACACAGATGTATTGGGATTCTTTAGGAGCTTGAGTTTTTGTCACTGTAGACTACATGTCCACACATATGTATGGGGATTCTTTAGGAGCTTGAGTTTTGTCATTGTAGACTACAGGTCCACACAGATGTATTGGAATTCTTTAGGAGCTTAAGTTTTGGTCACTGTAGGTTACATGTCCACACAGATGTATGGGGATTCTTTAAGAGCTTGAATTTTGGTCACTGTAGACTACATGTCCACACAGATGTATGGGGATTCTTTAGGAGCTTGAGGTTTGGTCACTGTAGACTTTCTTTAGAAGCTTGAGTTTTTGTCACTGTAGACTACATGTCCACACAGCTGTATAAGGATTCTTTAGGAGCTTGAGGTCTGGTCGTCTTGATAACATCTCCACACAGTAGTATAGGGATTCTTTAGGAGCTTGAGTTTTGGTCACTGTAGACTACATGTCCACACAGATGTAAAGGGATTCTTTAGGAGCTTGAGTTTTGGTCATTGTAGACTATATGTCCACACAGATGTATTGGGATTCTTTAGGAGCTTGAGTTTTGGTCACTGTAGACTACATGTCCACACAGATGTATGGGGATTCTTTAGGAGCTTGAGTTTTGGTCATTGTAGACTATATGTCCACACAGATGTAAAGGGATTCTTTAGGAGCTTGAGTTTTGGTCATTGTAGACTATATGTCCACACAGATGTATGGGGATTCTTTAGGAGCTTGAGTTTTGGTCTTCTAGACTACATGTCCACACAGATGTTTTGAGATGCTTTAGGAGCTTGAGTTTTGGTCACTGTAGACTACATGTCCGCACAGATGTATTGGGATTCTTTAGGAGCTTTAGTTTTGGTCACTGTAGACTTCATGTCCGCACAGATGTTTGGGGATTCTTTAGGAGCTTGAGGGTTGGTCACTGTAGACTACATGTCCACACAGATGTATTGGGATTCTTTAGGAGCTTGAGTTTTGGTCACTGTAGACTTCATGTCCACACAGATGTAAGGGGATTCATTAGGAGCTTGAATTTAGGTCACTGTAGACTACATGTCCACACAGATGTAAGGGGATTCTTTAGGAGCTTGAGTTTTTGGTCACTGTGGACTACATGTCTACACAGATGTAAGGGGATTCTTTAGGAGCTTGAGATTTGATCACTGTAGACTGCATGTCCACACAGATGTAAGGGGATTTTTAGGAGCTTGAGTTTTTGTCACTGTAGACTACATGTCCACACAGATGTATGGGGATTCTTTAGGAGCTTGAGTTTTTGTCACTGTAGACTACATGTCCTCACAGATGTAAGGGGATTCTTTAAGCGCTTGAGTTTTTGTCACTGTAGACTACATGTCCACACAGATGTATGGGGATTCTTTAGGAGCTTGAGTTTTTCTCACTGTAGAATACATGCCCTACTGATATAAGGGGATACTTTAAGCGCTTGAGTTTTTGTCACTGTAGACTACATGTCTACACAGATGTAAGGGGATTCTTTATGAGCTTGAGTTTTGGACACTGTAGACTACATGACCGCACAGATATAAGGGATTCTTTAAGGGAGTTTTTTTCTCTGTAGACTGAATATCTCCATCCAGATGGATGATAATCTGGATGTTTAGCTAATCTGAGCCAAAGGCCAAAGTAAGCTATTCTGATCGCTCTTCATCCGCCGTTTTCTGTCTGCCCATCTGTCCGTCTCTTAACAATTTCTCTTAACGACTTCTCTGGAACTGCTTGACAGATTATCCCCAAATTGTGTGTGAAGCAGACTTACATCAAGCTCTTTCAAAATTGTTCAAGTCATGATCCTGTGGTCAAATAAGGGAGCACTCAAGAGGGTTATCATGTTTTTTTGTTGTTGTTTTTTTCAAAATTTATAAAAATCTTCTTCTCTGGAGCTTTAATAGTTTGCATATACATGTAGTGTCAAATAACCATTTCTATCAGACATGTCCAAGCCATGACCCTAGGTAAAAAATGACCCAATGCCAGGGAATTATCAGTTTAACAAATGAATAATGTTCTTCTCAAAAACCGACCTGTCTTATTTGTTAACACGGCCATCATTCTATTAAAGGAGATAGGGTCATACAGATTATTCTTTAGGGGCATAATAATATGTTTTTCCCTGAATGCTTATTTGTATTTATATGATAATTGCCAAAAACCTGTCCCATCTAAATGAATTTGAATGTCCACAAACAAGACTGGAAGAGTTGAACAAAACTAAATTGATGGCAGAATCTATTTTAGATGGAGTGAGCAAGGTTTAATGACAGATGAGTCTATTATAGAAGGGTTGAACAATACTTAAATGATGGATGAGTCAATAGAATTGAAGGGTTGAGCAAGAATTAAATAAAGCAAATGTCTGTAGAAGGGTTTAACAAGATTTAAATGATGGAAGAGTCTATTTTAGAAGGGATGAACAACAGTTTAAATGATGGAAGAATCTATTACAGAGGTTGACCAAGACTTAAATGAGCAAAGAGCTTATTATATAGAGGGGTAACAAGACATTTATATAAATCATGGAAGAGTTTATTTTAGAAGAGTTGATCAAGACTTCAGTGATGGAATAGTCTAATATAGAGAGGTTTAACAAAACATAAACAGTTGACTAGTTTTAAAGAGAGGTTTAACAGGACTTAAATGATGGAAGAGTATATTATAGAGAGGTTTAACAAGAGTTTAATGTTAGAAGAGTCTGTTGTAGAAGGGTTGAACAAGACTTAAATGATGGAAGAGTCTTTTATAGAGAGGTTGAACAAGACTTCAATGATGGAAGAGTCTATTATAGAGAGGTTTATCAAAACATAAACGATGGAAGAGTCTATTTTAGAGAATTTTAATGAAACATAAACGATAGAAGAGTCTTTTATAGAGGTTTAACAAGACTTAAATGATGGAAGAGTCTATTATAGAGAGGTATAGCAAGAGTTGAATGATGGAAGATTCTATTAAAAAAGGGTTGAACAATACTTAAATGATGTAAGAGTCTATTAAAAAGAAGTTGAAGAAAAAATAAATGATGGAAGAGTTTATTATGGAATGGTTGAACAAGATTTAAATGATGGAATAGTCAATTATAGAAGGGTTGAACAAGACTGAAATGATGGAAGAATCTATATAAAAGGGTTGAACAAGACTAAAATGATTGAAGAGTCTATTATAGAGAAGGGTAAAAAGACTGAAATGATGGAAGAGTCTATTATAGCGATTTTGAACAAGACTTAAATGATGGAAGAGTTTATTATAGAGTTGGCTAAAATACAAACGATGGAAGAGTCTATTATAGAAGGGTTGAACAAGAATTAAATGATGGAAGAGTATATTATGAAAGGGTTGAACAAGACGTAAAGGATGAACTTCCAAGTTGTGTGTATTTATGAAGGCATATACATGTAGTAGGTGTATGTAGCCAGATATACGGTGTAACAATGAATAAATGGTGTTTAATTGAACATCGGCAGATGAAAACGTCATTTTGTTATGTAACACATTTATGAATTGTTTAAGACTATTTCGAAACATGTTATCGGGAAGTTGACTTCATACACTCTGGCAGTTTCTAAAGATCAATATTTTCCGATTTGGATTATTTACTTTGACATCATGCAAATTCGCTTCTTTTTCTATCTACACAAAGTTTATTTTTATTGAGATTATTTATTTTCTATGGTATGACGAAGTGTGGTAAGGGAAGCTTTTTGCTAATAAATTATATCTTTCTGTTACGAGGTTGTCTGTTTATTTTCCTATTCCAGTCACAAAACTCTTGATGATATGCAAGAGAAAACAGAGTATAAATGTACTGTGTACACCCTGAATATCGGCTCTTCAGTGATACAAAAAATGAGCTTACTACATTATCGAGCTGGCCGGGCCCAGTTAGCTGAGTCGATAGCGCGTCTGACTATCAATTCGAGAATTATGAGCTCGAATCCTGGCCCAGTCAGTCTCCATGATGGTCACTCTTACAAGCTCAAGAAATATGTACACAATTTTGTTTCTGCTCCATAACTTGTCAACAACCATTGGATAGAATAACACGGCACAAATGTTCACCAAACTCAGTTAAAATGTCGTGTGTGAGACCCAGGTCAAAGGTCAAGGTCACACTTAAATGTTCATAGAAGTGCGTACACAATTTCATTTCCGCTCCACAACTTGTCAACCTTTGACAATTCTGAAACAACATGGCATAACTGTTCATCATGATTCGATTATGTATTGCGCGCAAACACAGGTCAAGGTCACACTTGGTTCAAGGTCAAAATGAGGCAGCTCCATATCTTGTAAACCTCTTACACATTTTGAAATAACAGGACACAAATGTTCACCATAATCAGACGATAGCTCTTGCGCAAGCCCCAGGTCCGTAACTAAACGATCACGGTCACACCTAGAGAATAAGGGTCAGAAAGAGGTAGAAAATTGTATGTCCACTTCATGTTTTATAAAGCACTTGAAATATTTAGAAATAACTTGGCACAGATGTTCGCCATATTCAAAGATGTATCACGCGCAAGACTGGGTCCGTGGCTCAAATATCAAAATCACACTTAAAGGTTAAATGTCAGAAATAGGTACAATCTTTTGTGTCCGCTCCATATCTCATTGACCACTTGCCATAAACCACTTGATACATTTTGAAATAACTTTACACTAATATTCACCATAATACGATGATTTGTTATGACGCGCAATACCCTGGTCTGTAGGTCACAAAGGTCAATGTCACACTTGAAGTTCAAGGTCAGAAATAGGTAAATTTCAAATGTGGCCGCTCCATATCTTGTAAACCACTTAACCGTGCACTTTTGAAATAACATGTTAAAATAATCACCATAACCTGTCTTGCACAAGACCCAGGTCCGTACCTCAAAGATCACAGTCGCACATAGAGACTCAAGGTCAGAAATAGGAACACAATTTCGTGTCCGCTTTATATGTTGTAACGCACTATAAATTTTCACCATAATAAGGCAACGTTTCATCACAGGTCTGTACTGGTGGGGTCGACAGTGTAGCCCTTGGACATCTGGTGATATAATATGGCACGAATAAGGCACATGTCCGTATCTCACGTATGGGTATACACATTTCGTGGCCGCTTCATATCTTGTGACATGCCATAATGAGAACGTTTGATACCGGGTCTATACTGGCACGCCTTGTCTTGCAATTGTGTTGAAGTTGATGCATCTTGCCCGTCAGCCTCATTCGTTAGAGGGCGGCGTCAACATCTTGCCTTGTAATGGTGCTGGAAATGAAGTTACTGGGTCTTGCCACCGCCCCCCCCCCCCCCCCCCCCCCCATCCCCTGGCCGCGTTTGCTGTAGCGTGGCGTGCACGTCTTGCCTTGCAATGTAACTGAAGTTCCTGAGTTTTGTCCTCCGGCCTCATTCGCTACAGGGTGTCGTGCACGCATTTCTTTGTAATGATGCTGAAAAAGGAGTTGCTGGGTCTTGCCCTCCGGCCCCGTTCGCTGTAAAGCGTCGTACACGCCTTGTCTTGCAATAATGCCGGAAATAAAGTTGCTGGGTCTTGCCATCCGGCCTTGTTCGCTAGAGGCCGTCCTGCTCGCCTTGTCTTGTAATGGTGCTGGAAAAATGAAGTTGCTAAGTCTTGCCCTCCGACATCGTTCGCTGGAAGTTGGCATGCACGCATTGTCTTGTAATGGTGCTTGAAATGAAGTCGCTTGGTCTTGCCATCCGGCATCGTTCGCTGGAAGGCGGCATGTACGCCTTGTCTTGTAATGGTGCTGGAAATGAAGTTGCTTGGTCTTGCCCTCCGGCATCGTTCGCTGGAAAGTGGCACGTACGCCTTGTTTTGTAATGATGCTGGAAATGAAGTTGCTTAGTCCTCCGGCATCGTTCGCTGGAAGTTGGCATGCACGCATTGTCTTGTAATGATGCTGGAAATGAAGTAACTTGGTCTTGCCATCCGACATCGTTCGTTGGAAGGCGGCGTACACGCCTTGTCTTGCAATGGTGCTTGAAATGAAGTTGCTTGGTCTTGCCCTCCGGCATTGTTAGCTGGAAGGTGGTGTGCACGCCTTGTCTTGTAATGGTGCTGGAAATGAAGTTGATTGGTCTTGCCATCCGACATCGTTCGTTGGAAGGCGGCGTGAACGCCTTGTCTTGCAATGGTGCTGGAAATGAAGTTGCTTGGTCTTGCCCTCAGGCATCGTTTAGTCGAAGGCGGCGTACACGCCTTGTCTTGCAATGGTGCTGGAAATGAAGTTGCTTAGTCTTGCCCTCCGGCATCGTTCGCTGGAAGGTGGCATGCACGCCTTGTCTTGTAATGGTGCTGGAAATGAAGTTGCTTAGTCTTGCCACCCAGCATCGTTCGCTGGAAGGAGGCGTACACGCCTTGTCTTGTAATGGTGCTGGAAATGAAGTTGCTTAGTCTTGCCATCCGGCCCCGTTCGCTGAAAGGCGGTGTACACGCATTGTCTTGTAATGGTGCTGGAAATGAAATTGCTGTGTCTTACCCTCCGGCCTTGTTCACTAGCGGCCTTCGTGCTCGCCTTGCCTTTCAATGAAGCTGAATATAAAGTTGCTTGGTATAGCCCTCCGGCCTCATTTGCTGTTGGGTGGCGTGCACACATTATCGTGCAATGGTGCTGAAGCTGCAGGATATTGCCCTCCGGCCTCGTTTGCTGTAGGATGACGTGAACAGATTGTCTTGCAATGGTGCTGAAGCAGCTGGGTCTTGCCCTTCGGTCTCGTTTGCTGTAGTGTGACGTGCACATATTGTCTTGCAATGGTGCTGAAACTGCTGGGTCTTGCCCTCCGGCTTCGTTTGCTGTAGGGTGACGTGCACACATTGTCTTGCAATGGTGCTGAATGTGAAGTTGCTGGATCTTGCCCTCCGGCTTCGTTTGCTGTAGGGTGACGTGCACACATTGTCTTGCAATGGTGCTGAAGCTGCTGGGTCTTGCCCTCCGGCCTCGTTTGCTGTAGGGTGACGTGCACACATTGTCTTGCAATGGTGCTGAATATGAAGTTGCTGGGTCTTGCCCTCCGGTCTTGTTCGCTAGAGGCCGTCGTGCTCGCCTTGCCTTGCAACGGAGCTGAATATGAAGTTCGTGGGTCTAGCCCTGCGGTCTCATTTGCTGTAAGTTGACGTGAACACATTGTCTTGTAATGGTGCTGAAGCTGCTGGGTCTTGCCCTCTGGCCTCGTTTGCTGTAAGGTGACGTGTATTGTCTTGCAATGGTGCTAAAGCTGCTGGGTCTTGCCCTCCGGCATTCGTTAGAGGGAGGCGTCAACATCTTGCCTTGTAATGGGGCTGAAAATGAAATTGTGTCGTGCACTCCGGCCTTGTTCGCTGGAGGGTGGCGTGCACGCCTTGTCTTGTAATGGTGCTGAATATGAAGTTACTGGGTCTTGCCCTCCGGCCTCGCCTCGTTTGCTGTAGTGCGGCGTGCACACATTATTATCTTGCAATGATGCTGAAGTTGCTTGGTCTTGCCCTCCGTTCTCGTTTGCTGGAGGGTGTCTTGAACTCCTTGCCTTGTTGTGGTGATGAAAATGATGGTTCTGTGTATTACCTTCCGGTCTTGTGTTGACATCTGTAATATTCGCTATATACATTATATTCACATTTTTGAATATGCAATCTCTCTAATATACAATCTGATTAAAACTAGAATAAATGCCCTTTTCTGTCACCATACGAATTTTGAAGACATAAATAAAAATGCTTACAAAAAAATAAAACAGCTGAAAGAGTAATGACTGGAAAATTACACTTAACATCCCATCGGCAGATTTAAATACGCATTTCCAGTTATTTTTCTCACAATTAAGAGAAAAGAGTGGAATAGTTATACTCAGCATTCTTTATTATTGTATTCTTCGGAGGTTGAAGAGATTTTAATAACAAGGTGAGTACCCAATTAACATTCACTTAGAACATCGCTCGACCATTTCTGACTACGTACATCAATAATTAAGCAGCCAGAACATTTGTTTAGACGTTGTCCTACTTTCTCAGACAATAAAATCGCTAAAATTTTCCAAAATTAAACACTTCATTTAACATAAATGACTGTCATGACTGTCAATAGATGTTGACCTATTTCCTCGGTCAACATCTAAGCCGGTAAGAAGTAACATGCACTTTTTCTACTGTATACTATACAATATATCCATGGCAGTTGATAGAGGGCATATCCATATATACTTATACTGAACAGACCAGCTAACCCTTCACATCCATCTACATGGTCCTAAGTGGTTCTTTTTTCAATAATCTCAATGTTAAATCAATCTGATATTTACCAATACCAATCAGCAAACAAACAAAAAAAGTTTACAAGGACCAAGATATAAATGTGTCGAGCCGATTACTTTGATTGATAATTGGCTGTTCATGTTCACTGTTGTATATACATTATAATAACGCTATTCAATAATTTGACGAAGATTTTGGAAATACAAAATTCTCGGATAAGCTGTTCCGTTTAGTATGTTTTCGATACTTAAAGATCTACTCTAGTATCAAGGACTTGTATGGAAGGATAGGAAACTTGCATCTCATGATTAAATGTGGATAAAACAGCACACGAAGGATTCTTTATTTGGCAAATTAATCATTCAGAGGCCACAGGCAACTGATTTCTTAAGATAAACTGTAAGCTGTATGTAATCTTAGATGTTTAAACACGTTTTGATCATGCAAAATGATCTTAAATTAAAAAATAGGAATTTTCTCGTTATTTGTCGTTATTTTAGCTGCAGTATACACATTTTGTAATCAGATTCACTTCAACAATTTTAAACACAAATTGTTGGAAATGGTATTGTTTTGATGAGAATTTCATTCTGCAATGTAAGAATTTTGATTTGTTTTCCTGAGGTGAAAGGAAGTTAAGATAATTGAAAACGAGATATTGCGAGATTTTGCGTGAATACGCGAGCGTTCACAAACTTTTAATCAATTTCATTTCCTTCACTGTATAATTCCTTGCTAGTATGTACAATACACTAATACTATGTAACAGCTGAATAAGACACATGAGATGTTTATTGAAGGGATACCTGATTAAAAACATTCAAAAGTAAACTTTAACTAGTAACAGACATTATTAATTAAACATGAAAGGGAAAAATGTGTGGTACTGTTTTTGGTAGCGAGCTGTAGGGACTGAACACCAACTTGTTATTTATGGAAATAGTCTTGGCAACTATAAAACAAGCACTTTTTTAGACCAAAATTGAATAAAACAAGCCCATTCATTGTCGTTAACGAACAACGTCACTCCTCAGATCAAATTGCTAATTTACACATAGAAATCTAAAACATATTTAGCACCATAATCAATTAAGTTGCACGGTTGCTCAATTTACATAACTGATTTTGCTTCTCCTGTTTAGGCCTTTTATAGAAACATTTATCCGATTATTTTCTAGTTTGTGGTGTGGTTATTTTCACGACGTCATTTTCAACATATTCTAATTAATTGAAAAAACAGAATTCCGACTGACATAATTATCCAAGGATTCATCTTCAAACGTTAAATCTAAAAATCAGAATGGGTATACCTGTATTTCAGTAGAAATATAGTGAATCCGAATTTGGGAATGGGTTGTGCGCCGTTTTTTTTAAAAGAATAGAACTGCCGTAGGAAAGGGTTAATGCATGTAATTTACTATTTGGAGTGTAACAGTATTATTGTAAAATACAGGCCAGTTTTGATATTTGCTGATTTGGTCAAATTTTATAGGCGTTGTGGCCCATTTTGGCTCTTCCTTTTGAAAACAAAAAACGAAGCGCTATTCGTCTCACACCACTGTAACATTTCCCATAGGGCTCCGTTGTAACATGTATGTCCAAAATACAGTAAAAAATTAAATCTGCATATGCAATTATAAAGGGGGGAAAAGCATACCTTTACCAGGTTTTTTTTTTTTAAATTCAATGTTTTTGTGATACATATCGTTTTCCAATGTAATAATATATCAGCTATTTACCCACGATGCGGTTCGAAACAACAATTCTGAAATGACACAGGATTGCCCAGGGATCTGGTATCAGCATCAAATTTTCAGTGGTGATTTCTAAAATATTGACCATATAACACATGGTTCGATAAAATAAATCATTGAAGGACAAAGACCTAAAAAGAAGAAAAAGAGAACTGAAATTTTACTTCTACCTCCTTCATTTGGTCCGGAGAAATCAAGGGAGATAATAGTGGTGTGAGTCCTGAAGAGGCATTTTATTTATTTAAAGATTCAACATCACCATACTATGTTATGCTACTCAATACAAGTTCAATAAAGCTAAATGCATCCCAATATATGCATTATTTCTGAAATAAACTAAATTTTAATGAAACACGGTATCAGTCAAAATACTGCCATTTCTTGGTAAAAAAATGTATAAAATAGTCTGAAATTTCACAACTACATGGTAATTTAAAAAGGTGTCTGAAAATAGGATAAAAACATACATTTTGATTACCAAAAAAACATGATATTGTGGAACAAAACTTATGAATCATAACATATTTTAGATGAAATGTCAATATCAGAATGATATGATAACACCGCAAAAGCAAACAACTCAAGTTTTGTATTCCATTACCCTGTCTACACATCATTTCCAATATAGAAACGGCATCACACAAGCCCAATAAATAATGCATACATGGCATTCAATGTAAAAATTCTGCATATCTAAAGTGTTTTCTATAAAAATAGATTTCAAACAAAAGATGCGCTAAATTCAATGATTCGACGCAGAATTTAATGCGACGACAACCGAAAACAACCGAAGTTAACAGTAAACTGCCTTCTTGGCAAGATTGCAACTACTGCCTTTAACTAATCAAACAATAAAAAATAGTACAAACTCCCAGTCCACTATAAATATGCAGTTTATTTCATTTTGCAGACAAATCTATTTTTTTGTATGTAGAAATAAATGGTAGGGGTAATACATAACAATTCACAATCTGAACATGCCCATGGGGATTCAGTGTGATCTTGCAAATGTTTCAACCTGAATTAAGGGTTGGTAGCTCTACAGAAATATGGCAAAACCATATGAAGGAAAGAGTGTCACAAATGTGTTATGTCTACGAGGACAGGTGTTCATGGAATATGAGACTGAACACTGCTTATAAACCTAAACCTGTGGGCAAGGACATACCAAAATGACCATCTACAGCGTAAACCAGCATTCTGCCATGCATTAGACATTATGTATCTCTCTTTTTGTTTCCACATTTAACAGTTTTAAATCGTACATGGATAGCATGAATATCAAGAAATTGCCATACACAAAATTTGGTCGTGTTTAAACATAAGTGGTGTAAGTCCTATTGTCATGACCCTGGCGTCGGCGTCGTCGTCGCCGTCCGCCGGGGTTAAAGTTTACGTTATATCCGCCTTTTCTCTGTTTCTTAACAAACTACTCATGTTGTTGTGACTAATCTTCATAAACACATTCATATTATAGTATAGAAACAATGTATATAGCTAACTTACCTAAATGCCCATACGTTTGGCTCTTAAACGTTAATTTTATTTTGCTTAGCTTGAGTTTGATTTTTTTTTAAATCTACTTTATTTTTCAGTAATAAATTGATTCTGTAACCTTATCATCATCAATTAACAACAGTTTACATAACTGCCTTTGATCTATTTAATGGACTTGGTTAATACTTGCATTATCCGGTTAAAGTTTTATGTTTAGCTTAGTTTTTTCTCTGTTTCTGAACCAACTACTTTCGCTCTTTTTAGCTCTTGTTTAGCCCCCTTGACAGGCATATAGGAATCGCAGCGTCCGTTCGTCCATCTATCCACCCAAGATATGTCCAGTCTGTAACTTTGTCATACATTGATGGATTTAAAAACTTAACTGGTCAACTGATCATGACAATGTATCATGCGTAAGACCCACACCCGTACCTCACCGGCCAAGGTCTTACTTTGAGACTGTTTACCAACTTTTAGAGTCTGCTTGAGATTTCGTGTCCTGTTTGTAACTTTGTCCTTCATGGATGAATTTGGATTTCACATGTCTAAATTGATCAACATGACAGCACGACGTGTGACACGTTCAGTTTGAGATTTCGTGTCTAATCTATAACTGTGTCTTACATGGAAGGATTTCAAAATAAATTGGCATAAGTAATAATTATGTCATGACGATGTGTAGCGTGCAATACCAAAATATCAATATATCAAGGTCAAACAAAGGTCAAGATCACATCTTTTCGTCTTTAAATCCTTACTTATGGAATATATTGTTATTTTCACAGAACACTTAGGGGGCATGTGACACTTACCAGAAACAGTTCTTGTTTTAATACATCTTACATATTGTTTTCTCAATGAACCATTTAAAAGACACAAAATATTGATGAAATTTAAAACCATATTTTTATCATGAAAACTTACTACAATGCAGCATATTGGTGTTTGAGGTGGTACCAGTTTCCCCACACTCACCCCACAGCCCAACGCCCCCACCCCCATTGAAACGCTACTGCGCGTATGACAATAGCAACCCCATCTGCGGTACTTTTTATACTTTGATGTTATTGAAATATTCATGAATTGTACCATAGGGGCTTGTAATGATATTGAAATAGGATACTAAAGAAAATCACTCTTTGCATCGAAAATAACAATTTATTTTAAAATTCAAGATTTCAAGAAAATAACATTGTTTTATTAAATGAAGATTTCACGAAAGCAACGCATTTTTAAATTCAAGATTTCACAAAAATAACGCCTTGTTTTAAATTGAAGATTTTACAAATATAAGACTTTATTTTAAATTCAATATTTCACGAAAATCTCTAAGAATCAAATAATGTAAGTATTATTTTTATTTTTAACCACAGGGCCTACTGGGCTATTTAACGTCACACTACACAGCTTCTTCTACCTAAAAGTGGCGGTAACAATGTTTGAGCTAAATAGTATTTTGCAATTTGGTTCAAAATATGTTCAAATGGTTCGTACGGATTGTTTTTTTTTTGTTTTTGTTTTTTTTTTTGCTGCAGATGTGTAGAGCAAAAACTGGCATAGCATTATTGACCGCAGGAAGGCATCACTGGTGTTTTTAAAAATAAATGTTATTACATTTTAACAGATAGGTGTACTCTGAAACCTTCGGCGAATGTTTTGAAAAAAAAACACACTTAAGGGTGTCACTGTACAGCAAATAAAAACAAGCTGGCCAACCTACCAGTATTTGTGCATTTTTATATGTGTTGATAATTCCTGCCAAAATACAAATGTTCGGCATTTCTTGGTGAACGTTTTTGATTCACATTTTACATTTGCACCAGATCACTCCGGGAAACTTTTAGATAAATTCAATATATATATATAGATTCTAAGGATACATTAATATCTCAATCTAAGTATACTTTACATTAAATGCGTTTTAATGAGAAAAAAATATCCGTAATTTGAATTCAATTTCATAAGTTTATTTTAAATACGAGCCTAAAACCTTGACCACTTTTTATCCGGGTACATTCAGCGTGCCTTAATCCCAGCCCAGTGTTAACATGACAGATATTCCATCAGAAAAAAAATTAACATTTCACCCACCCGCCTTTATATACACCACTCAGTAAATGATAACATTAGATTACATTTATCAGATCATTTGAAAAGATTTGATTTAAAATGAACAATATTAAGTTTCTTAAGTTAATTTTCAATTTTTTTTATTTGATGAAGTGTTTTTCAGCGTAACGGGAATCACGTAGGACTTATAAAAATGTAAGTGGATGTCATTCTAATGCTTATTTACGACCCAGCTTAATGGATAGCGTCCATTTTATATCTATTTATATTAATCTTATGTTCTTAAACGTTAACATATGTCCCAATCAATTTCGTTAAATAAAAGAAGGATTGTCGAAATTTCGCTCTCAGCTTTGATAAGACCCCAATATGGAAGCCAGGAGAGATGTTTACCCGCGGATTCAATAAGAGATAAAAGCCAGATATGAAAATAGATTGGAAACATTACATTAAATGGTTCAATATACCGGGTAGCCTTAATTCTGATAAAGACTTCATGTCCGGGGGATTACGGAAATAAATACAGATTTAATTTGACAACGAGATGTTGAACTAAATTTGGAAGCTTATTTTTATGCGTACCCTTTGCTCCGTTCTAATATTTTAGCATATTTAAATAATTTAACCAAATACGACTGCCAATTTCTTAAAATAGAACGATTTGTAACTCTGTGTTTGTTGTAGGTTTAATCTGTAAATCATGATTCAGTGCGAGATGTATATATAAGTCGGGCACCCAGTTAGCATTTGTCATAATAAGTTTATACGTTAGAGCGATAACATTTGGTCGTCATAAAACTATTTTCTTATTTTTGAGTAATTTAGATTGTATTTTATAAAGAAATATATTGAATTTACTTAGGAAAAAAATATGTTTCTATCTAGTGTAACGTTGATGTGCGCATGTTTAGTGCAGGTAAGAGTAAATATATATTTATTTGGTTCTTAGGTTTTAGATTAAATCAACCAAGGACTTGTATAGAAGGATAGGAAACTTGTATTTCTCTACTAAATGTTGATAAAATAGCATGCGAAAAATTAATACATTGCAAAATTAATCAATTAAATTCCACAGGCATTTGATTTCTTTTACATGAAGTGTAAGGTGTATATAACCAATGTTTTACACACAAAAAAGTGATATTGAATTTAAAATATTGCAGTTTGAAGTAAAAGTTCTAGTACTTTCCTTGATATTTTTTTTATTGCAATATACAACTTTTGTAATCATAAGTACTTCAACAATTGTTAACACTGTTTGCTGTGAATAGCCTCGTTTTGAACAGAATTCCACTGTGCAAAAAACGAATTTTGATTTGTTTTTTTGAGACGAATGGAAGTTAGGATATTTGAAAACGAGATTTCCCGAGATTTTGCGTGAATACGCGAGCTATCATAACATCTCAATCAGTTGTTTTTCCTTCTCTTTATCAGTCTTTGTACTGTCTTAATTTTACGGGTATGAAAAGGACAACAATATTTACAATACAATTCAAACTGTAGACACAACTTAGCGATAACTACATGATGAACAACAATAAAAATGCCATACAATTAAATCTTTTTTTTTTTGGTACATATCTTATTTTGCAAACTTGGGTCATTAATTAAACAATACATTTTAAAACAGGATTATTTGGTAGTTTTATAGAAAATAGCGATAATAATTTCTTAAATTTGACAGAGAGAATAATTGTGAGAGTTTATTTGACTATACATGTATATTAGGTTTCCCTGCTTGCGTCTCTAAGCGTGTTTTTTTTCTTCAAAATTCATTCTTGAGATCAAGTATGAGAATATTCTTAAAAATGGTTTGTGAATATCACCCCTGCATGGAGATTAACATTTCCTTATAACTATGTGTTAAAAATAGGTTTTTTGCTTGAACGTGAGTAAAAGTGGATTTAAACATTTCCGTATGTTCCCGTATATGATCCATTTTTACTTATATAAATAAAAATAAATCAAGAGTTACCAATAATTATCAAAAAATGTATGTATCTAAAAAATAAAGCAGTGTTATCATAACAGGGCTACTATTTTAGTAAGTACATCAATGCTGGTCACAATTGATTATTTGTTCAATAAAGATAATAATAATAACAATAATAAATTAAATAATAATAATAATAATAATAATAATTATAATAACAATATTGAATTTAATAATAATAATAATAATAATAATAATAATAATAATAATAATAATAATTATTATAATAATATTAAATATTAGTAATAATAATAACAATAATGAATTTAATAATAATAATAATAATAATAATAATAATAATAATAATAATAATAATAATAATAATAATAATAATATAAAATAACAATAATAATAATAATAATAATAATAATAATAATAATAATAATAATAATAATAATAATAATAATAATGATGATGATGATAATAATAATAATAATGATGATGATAATAATAATAATAATAATAATAATAATAATAATAATAATATAAGTAAATAATGATAAAAACAATATAACAATAATAATGATAGTAATAATAATGAAAATATTTTACGAGAAAACGCAGTGAGACTAAATCCAATCTTCCCCGCGATCCTCGGCAACAAAATTCATGAGTCAAAAAGTTCATTGCAGTAACGTAGCGGAGTGAGCGCATGATTTAATTCGGAAGCGGATTTGTAAGTTATCTATGACCGACTTGTATTTCAAATATTTGTTTAACCAATTACAAGGGTGGGGTTTTCAAAAATATTTATTGGTACCACTTGATGACTAATTGAGTCATTTTCTTGCATTTTGAAAACATAATTAAAATAAGTTGGTGTTTAATTTTTGAAAATCACTCTCCTGCAACAGGTAAAAAAAGTTTAACTATAACATAGGTTATTGGACAGATTCCCTATAAAATATGCAGTAATATACTGCTTAAAATTTAAAGACTATCGAAGATAAAGCGGGGGTCTACTTAAGGTTCTGTTGAATGCAGAAGCATATATTTGAAATAAAGTCATCTCCTTTTTCGTTATGTAGTTGTCTAGGAAAACTGTAAAATTAAGCCTATTCTTTAACCTTGTAACACATATTTTAATCTTAAACATGAGGGTAATGTTCCACAATAAAAAAATGTTTCCACCTCAAGGTTATATTTTTATATTTGGCAATACCTCATTCTGAACTGTAACGCATTTAATGTAATGTTTGAATGGTTCTGTCAGATAACATTATTTCTCTGTTTATTTTTGCAGACGATCCACGGATATTCATTCCGAACACAGATACCGGTGTTTATGCCGGAACCGGAAATCGTGGACATCGCAGATTATCTGAGTGAAGCGGAAGTGGCTAGGTACACTGACGAAGAAAAGGTATGACGACAAAGTATACTATATTGAGGAGGGATGTCGGTGTGTCTGGGGGGGGGGGGGGGGGGGGGGGCTTTGGTAATATTACATTTTACTTTTCAGTATAAGGGCAACGTTTTAATAAAATTGTTTACAATGTTTAGAAAATAAGAAAAAAAGCCCAGTTGAAAAATGATATTCAAAGGCCACAGTCACCGTCATGGGATGCAGACAATGAATATATTATTATATTTATAACAGCAATACTACCATACAGAAGAAATAACAGCTGGGGTCAAAAGGTGAAAGCCCACCATTGCTTTTTGTTCTTTATTCTATAGTAAATAAATAAAGTTTGAAGGCTTGTTATTAAATAGAGAGGCTCAAATGAAAGAAGTGAAACTTACATTTTATTGTTTTGTCAACTTTTGCGCTACCAAAGTATGATGAGAAAAGCAGGGGTCATGTGTCATAAAACAAGTGTTTTTATGTTCAGTGTGTACACTGTTGACAAAGTGAAAGCAGACTTCCGAAATCATGTATTCATACCCCAATTTCCAAGCATCAGTTTTTTCACTATTCACACATGACAATGTTTTTAAAATGTTCAGAATGCATCAATAATGACATTCAAATAAAAAAAATGAGCATTAAAATAAAAAAAAATGCATTTTAAAAGCGGTTATTCATAACTGCCATTATGCGACCATCCCGCGGAGCCATTTTTATCTGTTGGTGGTACTTTGGCTTTATAAAATAGACCTATTACTTTTAATCGGTGTACATACATTTTTACATATAGTTATACAGGTAATAATTTAAACATAATAAAAGTGTCCTATTCAAGTTGTTGGATTACGTTCCACAAGTCCCATATATAATGTGTATGCTTTGTTTCGTTTTCATATTGTATAACTTAAACATAACAATATACCGATAGGATTTGATGATACCAACATGTAATCACAAAAAAGCAGTATGAGTGCTCATGGCCCGGGATTGTATATGGCTCGGTGAATAAGTAGGCTAGGAGCAAAATAAAGACACTTTTTCATTGGAAATATAACAGTTCAGTTTGATACTTTGGAACATTTTTCACACGCATTCATTCTTACAGAGAAGTACTTCGCATTTTTGGGTTGGCAACCAGCCAAATAGGTATTACGAGAAAAAACACGTGTGTTCAGTAAATTGTTATCTCATATGCATCGTAACATGTATATTATATTATGTTGTTGTTGTATGGTGTTTAGCGTCGTTTTCAACAATTTTTCAGTCATATCGCGACGGTGTCTACTTAAAACAGTATTCTAAGCGCTGTCACACTGGAGTATCATGCCGCAGACACATGATATGATACCCCACCCAGTCACATTATACTAGACACCGGGCCGACCAGACCTAGAACTCTCCTCTAAATGCTAAGCGTCAAGCGAGGAAGCTTCTAGTACCATTTTTAAAGTCTTTGGTATAACCCGGTCGGGGATTGAACCCGCGACCTTCCGCATACGAGGCGGACGCTCTACCACTAGACCATGCCGCGGTCTATATATTATATTAAAACGTCGACATTCTCAGCATACTTGTACATTTATCAATTTTAATAAATGTTTTTAATTTATCTATTTATTTTCAGAGGTTCACAGCTATAAAAACAGACATTTAATTCTTGCTTTCCAATTAACTAATGATGTTTTCAATTTATCAATTATTTTTCAGAGGTTGACAGCAATAAAGGATAAGAAATTGAATTCTTGTTTTCTGAATGATTTCGACCCGCAATGGAACCTTAACAGAGAAGAAAAAGAAGAAATGATGAAGAACAACGTAAGTTTTTGTTTTAACCTGTTTATTGCATTCTTTATTATGGGTCTAAATTGCTCTAAATCTTATTCGCAGATGCGCATTCACATGCCCGCATGCACACACACACACACGCACACGCACACAGAAGAAATTCACTGTGCTGTTGTTTATATTGAAAAATATATATCCAACGATGAACGTTACTTTATTAAAACATACAGCATCTACAACATCAACAATAACTGATGTGTAAACAAATATAGCAATACTTGATAGTAGAACAAAAGAAGTGACTATATGGGTTAAAACGGTTAGCATCAAAACATTGTTTTGGATAAAGTCATCTTTTTTACATATTTGCGGTAGATTACAACACCGAAAACGTTCAAGTTCGATTAGATCAGCCGGTAATGCGTCTGACTATCAATCCAGGGGTCGTGAGTTTGAATCCCCGCCCGGCAACAATCTCCCTGATGATTGATATACGGCATTGTGTGTCATTATAATTCGTCTCTCACCGCTGATTCAAGTGAGAAAGTTATCAATTACTTGCGGAGATGGGGCGTGTTCGGGTACTGGTTAACCTTTCAGGATCCCAGGAAACAGTGGTTAGGTTACCTGATCGATTGTTAGCCCTCGATGGCATAAAAATGACGCTAAATATGTAATCAATCAATCAATCAATCAATCAATCAATCAATCAATCAATCTATCAATCATCAAGTTCAAGTTACAAGCAAATCGGAAACATCATGCCTTTGGTCATTTGCAACAATATGGCAAAGACAGCAACATGACTTCACAATTATTTAAAGGATTTTGACGTCACGATGAAATGCTATTCGTCTCACACCACTATAACATTTCCTATTGGGCTCCATAGTAATATTTATGTCCAAGACACAGTGAAATGACAAAATCTGCAGCCTGTGTCTAGGCTCAAATTCTTCACAGGTTCAAGACCTGCAATTATAAAGAAAAAATCATACCAGCTTGTTTTAATCCAATAATTTTGTGATACGCATCAATTTTTAGAGTAATAATATGTCAACTATTCGCCCACGATGCAGTTTGAGCCATTAACTCTAAAATGACACAGAACTACCTAGAAATCTGGTTTCAGCATCATATTTCTAAAATACTGACCATTTAAGACATTGTAGGGAAAAATCACCGCAACATAAAGCTCTGAAATAGGAAGAAAAAGAGAACCGAAGCTTACGTCTATCTCCTTCATCTGGATTAACTCAGTCGGTTATGCTTCTCACTTTCAATCCAGGCCGGGATCGTGAGTTCGAATCCCCGCCCGACAACAGTCTCCGTGATGATTGGTATGCGACATTGTGTCTCATTATCATTCGTCTCTCGGCGGTGATTCAAGTGAGAAAGTTATCAGTTACTTGCGGAGATGGGTGTGCTTGAGTACTGGTTAACCTTTCAGGGGTCCAGGACACCGTGGTTTGGTTAACTGGTCGTCTGTTAGCCTTCGATGGCATAAAAATGTCGCTTAATATTCAATCAATCAATCAATCAATCAATCAATCAATCAATCAATCAATCAATCAATCAATCAATCAATCAATATTCATGAGATATGAATTTTCACGTAACCAGCAATAGGGTTAACTTACTTTGCACGTGGTACCACGAAGGCCACGTGGATTCATATAGTCTTTATATACTTAAACAAACCAATATAGCTATTTTTTTTCTAACAATTTTCAAAAATCGGAATAATTTAATATTGATCAAAATGTTTGATTTACTTACATATCCATTGTTTAAATGTCAACTGCAGTTTGGAATTATGACAAACAATGCACACCCAGTTATAACAGACTTGGACCAACTAAACACCACGTATGTATCAATACCACATTTGATAAAAAATAACATTTTATTTAAACTCGCTTTACTAATCTACCCATTTCATTACGTAGCTACAACGTCATTTTTTATTATATTTTTCAGGAATTTAACAATACGGACAACATTTATGAGTTGGAGAAAACAACCGGTCATATTATAGCTAAAATGTGTCTGCGGAAAAGGTTATACTGGCTGTGCAAAAGCGACGAATCTTTGTTGCCACCACCCCCTCTATTACGGACGAACGGGCAAATCCCAGGCCGAAGGGATGAACCCACACAAAGCAGTGTCGGTGTGCCACGGCCACCACCAAAGCCGCAAACCAATATCGGCATATCTCAACCAATCATGCCTCAAAGAACGGATGACGTCTCTTCATCTCAAAGTAATGTTGACATTCCGCCCCCTTTTATGTCTCAAAGTAATGTCGACATTCCGCCACCGTTTATGTCGCAAAGTAATGTTGACATTCCGCCCCCATTTATGTCTCAAAGTAATGTCGACATTCCGCCCCCGCTTATGTCTCAAAACAATGTCGACATTCCGCCCCCGCTTATGTCCCAAAGCAATGTCGACATTCCTCCCCCGCTTATGTCTCAAAGTAATGTCGACATTCCGCCCCCGCTTATGTCTCAGAGCAAAGGTGACATCCCTCCCCCACTTATGTCCCAAAGTAATGGAAACATGCCGGTACCACTCGTGGCACAAAGCAATTTTAACGTACCACCCCCGCTTATATCACAAAATACCGTACCGCACCGCCCTGAAACTGTTAAACTCGGCAGAAGAATGCTTAAGAAAAACGACAATAGCGTCTTAGTGAACTCTCAAAACACACTGGCACCGCCGACCCCAGATTTTAATAGGCACCCCCAATTCATGATGAACAATAGTAATAAGAAATAAAATAATCACTTGTGAAAGGAACGATTTTTGAAGCAAACAAACTAGACAGAACTAAGAATGTAACATTGGCATTACATCGACTATAAAATAGTGCTTAATTTGCATAATTTATTAAGTTATGTTTGGCCGGTTTGGCGAATTACTAGCACTGAAATGTCATGTTGAAAAGAGCGATAGCGTACAGTAATGCTGTCAAAAACGTCCTTACTCAATCAATAGTTTGCAAACTACAGCCAGTGAGTGGAAATAAGCAAATGTATTTTATTTGTATATAACTATTTAATTGGCTGCGCTTTCCAAAAATACTGAACTAAGGAAGAACGTTTGGAACTTTATTTGTGTATAACGATTTGATTGGTTGCGCTTTTAATTGGTTGTGCTTTAAAATATTCTTAAACAAGGAAGACCGTTTGCAACTATATTTGTGTATAACGATTTGGTTGGTTGCGCTTTTAATTGGTTGTGCTTTTAAAATATTCTTAAACAAAGAAGAACGTTTGGAACTATATTTGTGTATAACGATTTAATTGGTTGCGCTTTTAATTGGTTGTGTTTTTAAAATATTCTAGAACAAGGAACAACATTTGGAACATCCTTATACACTTTGGTTGAGTTCAATAACACCGAACTATAAATGTCTGGTTATCTAACCGTATCACGTACTGCGTGGTAATTGGAAGTTGAGGCAGGTCCAGGGGTGATATTAACCAATCATTCTCAAGAATAGTCTAAGACTTGAACTCAAGATTGAATTTTGAAAAACATACTTAGAGATCATTTTTTTTAAATAAAAATTTGCAAGCATTCAGCGACACCTAACATATAGTCAAATAGACTCTCACTTTCATTCGATATGACTGTCATGTTAAACCAGATATTCAAGGTTAAAAGTTAGATTGCCAAGATCAAGTCTTAGAATATTGTCAAGAATGGTTGGTAAGTGCGACCCCAGGAATTTTGTAATAGTGTTCATTTAGTAAAATATCTAATTGTCAAATTTTTACTTAATGGAAACAAACTGGTTTAGCGTTAAACGTCATTTGACTGATAGTTTATGTAACTCTGGGCGGATCTACGACGAAAGCTGAGATGAATGATGGTTGAAAGCACATCCTTTGCTAAGGTCGTTTCTTAACATACGAAGCTCGCACGGGCTTTATAGTTTTGTACATGACTCATTCAGAATTAAATCAATGGCGAAGTCTGTGCAATGTCATTAACGCATGCGCAGTGATGACGAATTTCTTAATAATTAAGAACGAACTGAATTATCAAATTATATTTTAAATTATTTTGTAGACTGTTTTATCAAATAAAAGCGACGAAATTTTCAAAATTGACTCGATTCCACTAGTTGTCAAATGATGTTAAACACTAGAACATGTGTATATATCTCTGATGCGGTTATTACTGTTCTATATCTATGGTGCATCGTTGAAGTTCTTTATATGTGAGTTGATGTTGTACTGTTATACTTTGATTGTTTTTAACTGGATTGTGTTATTGAATTAGACTGCTCCATTGGCACATGGCTGTTATATAAACTGACATGTTTACAATTTTGTAAAACGGTCATGTGCAGTTGCGCTATCAATTGTTGATATAAAGCCACATAGCGATGGCTTCTACTTGCACATACATATATAAATATAAATATATATATATATATATATATATATACACATATATATATATACATATATATACATATATATATACACTTAATTTGAAAACGAAGTTTGTGCTGTCTGCTTATATTTATGTATAATATTCGATATTTATGTTTAAAAATGTATCTTTAATATCGAAAATTGTTCGATTAAAGATGAATTGCTTTCATGCGTGTTTGTTTTCATATTTTCTTAGTTTAGTTTAACCGTTTACTCCATAGATAAGCGTTTTCACGCACCAATCACAGATGGCCTTTGAAAACAGTGCAGGAAGAGATCAGATAGCTCGTAACGAGCAATCTGAACACTTCCTGCACTGTTTTGCACTCTATCAGTTAATATAAACATAATTCACGCAATAATTCAAAGGTGTCAATATAAGAGGTGTCCAAATGTGTCTATATGAAGTAAAGGGTTAATTTTTTATATTTATTATATTTTACATCGATTGTGAAATCTTAAACAAATCACGCTCAAAGTATTCCTGGGTAGAAACTAAGCACATGCGTATAAAGTGCCTTGTTCAAAGACACCACACACAGCCGCGGTGGAGGATCGAACTCACGACTCTCCGAGCATGGGCTCGATGCACTACCCCTGGACCACGCCCTATTTTTTAAACATCTCTGCATATGTAACCATTATTTACAAGCGAAACATTTACATGATACAGAATACAAAATTGAATTTCGAGTCGGTATGGTACAAAATATACAAACATTATATTACAAACGATGGCCATTGACCGACATGAAACTTATCACTAAAATGAACAGAACAGAATATGATTTTATTAACTTAAAAAATATACAGTTTCTCATCTGATACAAATATAAATTACATACATATACACGTACATGTGATAGGTGTTTTCAAATATTATAATATTTACATCGTTGTCTTAATATGTTACAGTAAGGTTTCTTATTTAAAAGTCATATGTGAATTGAAGCTAAACATATTTAATTAAATATTTACTTTTAGTATGAGGATGAAATCAAAGTGCATTTCTCAGCGGTATTGCATTTCATATTTTAGATGCCTCTGCGATGAATTTACAAAGATTTAACATATTCTTTTTTGATGATTTTAATAACTTTATATATTTGAACATGCTACTTTTGTTTGTATATTTTTTTTTAAATTTATTTCTCTCTAGTAGTACTATAAGCTTTACATTCAATGATGAAATGGAATTCATCTTCCACAGCATTTTCATCACAATATATACACAGTTTATCTTGTCTCTCTAGTCTCTGTCTAACGTATCTTCCCGTTCTGTTTCCAAAGTATGAGCGAAAATACGAATCTTAACAAACATATCTGTTACATTTTGTAGTAATAACATTTAAATATTTTTTTTGACCAAAATGTGTTTTAATATATTTATGTAACAATAACAAATGATTGTATTCGATATCAGAAATCTATTTTTGAATAAAATAATTTAAACTCTTTGTTTCAAAATAGCTAAAAGGAATTGATATTTCCACTTTAATTTGGGTGCGCCCAAACATACATCAACCCATACTCCGATAATAAAGTTTTAAAATTAGTTACCGAATATTTAAAACGAATTTCACATTCTTTTACTTGATGTGGATATATCAGCTTTACTATTAAATCAACTATATGAAGCAGCTTTAACGAATATTTTATTATGTTTATACATTTATTTATAAACAGTGGAAATATGCCTCATTCACCGTACACCAATTATTACCAGCACGCGGTTAACTCCAAAAATATTTTTAACAGGATTTAAGATGGATGCATTCCAGATCTTTTTATCTAGAAAAAAAACAATAACAACTGGGGATCAAACCTCAAACTAGGGATCCGAAGCATCTTCCTCCATTTTCGATGGGGACAGTTAAAAGTAATTGTGGGCAAACTTATTTTGAAATGAATTACTGATTAATTTCAAACAGCATTATTTAATTGGTCGTATTTTGCAGATGGACAAGTGGCTTTTGCCTACTGTTTTAACATATTACAAAAGGGTTTGCCCATTGTTTCAAATTCATCATTGGGTTTTTGTCCACTGTTTCTTTTTTTTCTGAATAGGGTTTAACGCCATTTTTTGAACACATTTCAGGTTATATATGGCATATCCAGTTTACTGGTGGAGGAAGACCTCAGACTGAGTCGTACTGAGTAGAACCATCGTCCTTCCGCAAGTAACTGGAAACTTCCTCACATAAAGTTTTTGGAGCGAGTGGGACTCGAACCTACGACCTTAACGGTGAGAGGTAAGTGATCTTGAGACGGGCCTTAGACCACTCGGCCACGGAGGACCCCCTGTCAACTGTTTCAAATTGATAAAGGGACTTTTGTCCATTTTTAAAAATCCACCAAGATTTTTATTTGCTCATGTGTACATAAAGAAACAAAATCTTTTAATACAGTCTGTCTCTTCAAGCTATTTATTAAAGAGTTGATTAGTGGTCAAGTGGTTAAGACCTTGGACTCCAGGAGTCACGGGTTCGACCACCCGTTCCCCACACTAAAAATACTTATCAGTCTTTCGGATGAGACTTTAACAAATATTGAGGTCCCATGTATCAGTGCTTAACATCGGGCATGTAAAAGAACCAGGAACGCTACAAAAGTGTCTTCTGTATCTCCGCACTATCATACGAAAATCAAAAATTACTAATACTCTTCTGGAGACGTCGCCCATACGGAAAACCGGTGGCGACGATAAATAAAAATCATTATCGAGCTATTTACTTGAACATAAACACACACTCTAAACAGTGCTATATATAACTAATCAACTTATCACAAATGTTTAGAAAGCCATCCTAGGCTACGTTCACTTATCTTGAATATTAAACGCTTATGCTATCCACTGTACGTTAAAGGGAAATCTAACTACTTCGGTGTCGTCACCTAAATTTTAAGTTACTTATTTTCTAATTCGCTTTGCTTTATACCCTTCACTGAACATTACACGTATATGTATTCATTTGCTTTAAACCCATAATAAATACATGTCTCATTTAGCAAACAATTACAGCGGACACATCGTTCCATTACCATTACGCTAAATAAAGTATAGATATTTCCCTTGATATGCTCATGTTTTTATGTGTAGTGTAAACTATACCATGGTTTGGTGACATTACTCTCTGCCAAACTGCACGAAACGCAAGATGAGACGAAGGGGCTCGATTACTTTGTATGGTTATATCTCAGAAGCACCGTGTCCAAACGTTTCTGGAGGAGGCGGTGGAGGTAACGTTAACGTTGAATGATGGTGGGATTCGCGATCAGCGGTAAGAAAACTATCCTTTTTTAACTATTGTTGATAATTTTTGGAAAATCTGAGTCGAGCAAGATGATGTCGTATCATTTCTGATCACTCGACAGCAACCAAATCTGTGCAGACTGTAGCCGTTTTCTTGATCATTCGGGAAATACAAGGAATTTTCTGTGTAAACATTGGCACGAGTGTTTTAAAAGTGCGAAAACTGTCTTGTTACCGTACATAATTTGATATATCATTTTCTTTTATAAGCAACACCCTCCTCAACATTATATTTAATCCGATTCGGTCTTTTACTAGTGTTAAATTGATTTAGTGAAGGTTTTATGGTGAAAAATCAGCGTAACGATGGAGGAGCTGGTGGAGCTGTATGAAAGTTGCGTAACGCTGGAGGATGGTGGATTTACTAAAAGCACTTTTTCTAAGGCTTCTCATGCAAGCGGTCAACTTTTCGGTTGGTACTCTGTTGTAAATATATTTCAAAAATGTTACTATGGTGTATGTATGTACTGTAAAGGAAATCAAACTGACAATTTCCATTATGAGCAGTATAAAAGACATATAGATTTTAATTAGTATGAAATCATGCACAACTAACACTCTAAGCACAGTAAAGTGTAATCAGTTACCTGGGAGGCTTTGACGTGAGTAAGCGCCAGTCATTCCCATTTATAAGTTTGTCTTCTTTATATTGGACTCATCATACGGTCCTACAGTAAAGTATTAAATCAGGACACAAGTCATGATATTCCTGTTGAGTATAATTTTACTAATTTAAATTAGTATTGACCAATTACGAAACACAATATTCACTTCCTTTTCTTTTGTTAAAGTATGTTTGTATTTTTCACAGGGGATTTTTTATGCGAACATCAAGGACAAGCGGTGTATATCCAGTCCACGAAAATGATAAATGCAGTGCACAGGACGAGCGAGGTGAAATAACCGATAGCCCTATAGTGATAAGGTTTTCATTATTAAACTTATAGCTGTTGACTCCCATGAAGGACCTAAAAAAGTGTCAATTTACTTAAATAATTATTTCTCTCCAGACTGATCTGGTAGTGCCATCTTAGATTAATACGAAATATTGTTTGAAAATCAGGATATGCTTTTAAGATTAGATGACCACATTATTTAATTTGTTAAACATCTGTTGATCTGCTGCACTTACCTTTCTCAATGCGTTGTCGAATCGAGAAAGCTCATATGATAAGGGTTCAGAATATGTGGTAAGTCCGAATACCAGTTTGGCCACATCCTCCAACATCATTGGACCCAATACTCTATGTAATGTGTTCACCACCTCTGGTTCATAATACATTAAATTTTTATTTAAACCAAGGACATAGTTATATCCACTGACCGCTGTATTTAACTAAAATACTGTTGATTAACGGAGTAAAGCGAAAATGAATCAATCATGCAGTGAACATTTCATATTATCTGTCAAATTTATCTTTTAAGAAATCACGCATTTGACGACCAAGCACGCAAAAAGGCCAAAAGGAACATTCGATTTGGGACAATATCTGCGTCTTCAGCACCATCTCGAAGGCCATTACTAGTCAGACAACATCACAGGAAAGACGAGTAAAAAATACTCCAGTCTAAAAGACTTGGCATTGAATTTTAAATATTTTAAAAGGATTGGTGGTTTACTATGGACTTTTGGAAAAAAAATCAGCAAACAAAGACAGTCCTTTTTCCATTTAATTGCAAAAACTGAACTTCAGTTATATAAAATACGAAATTAATAGGCAATCATCCCCTTAATCAACAAAACCATTTTATATTATTTATACAAAAGGGGAGCTAACTTTATAAATCATATTGGTGTTAAAGTGACACATGGTAGTGATACAGACTTTCTGATAAAGAGTTTTTTTTTCTAAAGAAAATAATGCAAGTTCTTAGGTAACAATATCACCTTCCTTATATTATACTCTATGTGTTTAAAATTACAAAATTATAATACTGATATAAGATTAGTGACATGTAACTTCATATGTTTAATGTTTGATATCTAGTTAATACTAGTCAGCTCCTTGAGTTTGATATCAATGTTTATAACTAGTCAATGTGCTTCTGTCACTGTTTGTATTATATACATGTAGTTCATTTCATGTTTATTAATCTATTGCTGTATATGATTGATGCCTTTATTGGCCTAGTTGCTGAATAAAACTTGAAAACTTGATGTTGAAATTAATATTTCTCCATGTCTACACATAAAAATACAAAATGGTCGTGCTGTTATTTTATCACACAGTTCCAAACGTTTTATCCTTGATGATTTTCAGTCTTTTAACCATTTACTAGAAATTTGCCCTTTTCCAAAACCACGAGTGAAATTAGGCACTGTGGTATTTTCATGTCATGTACATACATTATAGAAACAAGAAATGTCACTGGTAAGTGTCGCATGCCCCCCAAATGGTCGTTGAAAAATAACAATATAATTATGTTATAATAGGTAGAGGTGTATCCATGAATATAAAGAGTAATGGACTGATAATTCAGACTAGATATGCAATTTCATGTTTTTATACATTAAAGCGTGACCTTGAACTTTGTGTAACCTTGACCTTGAATTCTGATGTAATGGTCTGGGTATTTCAACAGTTAAATGCTGTTGAAACATCATCATGACATGCTGTCAAGCTATTTTAAAATCCCTAAATGTAAGACAAAGTTACAGATCAATTGTTGATGAATTGAGCCAAGTGTTTTTGAAATCAATCCATGTATGATAAAGTTAAAGGACGGACTTGAAATCTCAAACAGATTCAAAGTATTGTAATACATACTAAAAACGTGACCTTGACCTTTGAGGTATGGGTCTAGGTCTTACTTATGACACGTCGTCATGTCATTTTGATAAATTAAACCAAGTTAAAGGCAAAATCACAGACCAGACACACAATATCAAACAAATTGAAAGTGTGACCTTGATCTTTGAGGAAAGTTTCTGGGTCTTACATGCAACACCTAATTATGTCATGTTGATCAACTGAGCCAAGTGTTTTTAAAATTTATCCATAGATGACAGACCAGACAAGAAATGTCAAAATGACTGAAAGTGTTGTCAAACAAAGTTAAATTGTGACCTTGACCTTTGAAGTAAGAGTTTGGGTATTACGTGCAACACGTCGTCATGTTATGTTGATCATTTACAACAAGTATTTATAAAAAACCATCTATGCATGACAAAGTTACAGGCCGGACACGAAATCTCACACATACTCAAAGTGTTGTCAAACTCAAATTGTGACGTTGACCTTTGAAGTACTGATGTGGGTCTTACTCGCGACACGTCGTCATGTTATGTTGATCAATTGTAGCAAGTTTCATTAAAATACATCTATGCATGACAAAGTTACAGGCCGGACACAAAATCTCACAGACTCAAAGTGTTGTTAAACAAACTAAAATTGTGACCTTGACCTTTGAGGAACAGGTGTGGGTCTGACTCGCGACACGTCGTCATGTTATGTTGATCATTTGTAGGAAGTATTTATAAAATCCATCTATGGTTGACATAGTTACAGACCTGCCACGAAATCTCACACAAACTCGAAGTGTTGTAAAACAAACTCAAATAGTGACATTGACCTTTGAGTTACGGGTGTGGGTCTTACTCGCGACATGTAATCATGTTATGTTGATCATTTGTAGCAAGTATCATTAAAATCCATCTATGCATGACAAAGTTACAGCCCGGACACGAAATCTCACACAGACTCAAAGTGTATTCAAACAAAATCAAATTGTGACCTTGATCTTTGAGGTACTGATGTGGGTCTAACTCACGACACGTCGTCATGTTATGTTGATCATTTGTAGCAAGTATTTATAAAATCCATCAATGCATGACAAAGTTACAGGCCGGATACGAAATCTCACACAAACTCGAAGTGTTGTAAAAAAACTCAAATAGTGACCTTGACCTTTGAGTTACGGGTGTGGGTCTTACTCGCGACACGTCGCCATGTTATGTTGATCATTTGTACCAAGTATTAACAAAATCCATCTATGCATGACAAAGATACAGGCCTGAAACCAAATACCGGACGGAAGGACGGACGTTCCTACGGATGGGTATTTAAGTGGCTTCTTTGCGCCAAGACAAATACTTGTGTGGCTAAATTAAGGCACCAAAAAGAAAAAAAGCCACATAAAAGCTGTTTTTAAGAGTCTAGAAACAGCCACATAATTATTTTTCAACTGTTTTTAAACCGTCTATAAAAATTACTAACCCTAAACCCTAGACACTTAACTACCCATTCGTGTGCACGGACGTTCTTGTGGAAGTGATGTTGTGGGGTGAGGTTTTGATATGTTATAAAACATCTTTTTTTTCATAAAACAAAACAAAAACCATTTTCTTTCTAACCCTAATGTCACAAACCTTGAGATCCAACCCTAATGACACTAAAAAAGAATGAAAAAAGGTGAAAAAAAAGTAAAAGAAAAATGTGAAGAAAATTAAATTAAACCCACAATGCCATTTGCACGGGTGTCACAATACAGATTTTTATGATTTTAACCCCTTTATTTTACCCTTTGCTTCATACGCACCTGTATTATTGGGTTTTATATTCCTTTGTTAGCTTGTCTATTCACCCGTGAAATAAGCAAAGCACATGCCAATTAGACATGTACAGTGAGAGTGTGTAAGTGGTCAGTCGGTGATATGGCCAGATAGAGAGAAGTTGGCAGATATATAGTATTCAAAGAATCAAAAAGGAGAGATACTGTGAGTAGTTAATTTGTTTAAGTTATATTTCTGAAATGCTGAAGTGTTGCTATCTTGAAAGTGTGTACTAAATATTCATTTTTGTAAGAGTGTGTTTGTATACTTGTAGGTGGTTTATGGACGATTCAACAATATAGATAAATATATATGTAGAGAAGAAGTCATGGTATACCCCTGTGTGGTAACAATATGAGATGTCTACCTATGTGAAAAATATAATACGTCCTAAGTGGTACACGTGATTATATAATGTGACATCGTATTGAATTTAATATTATACATTCTATGTGATATATGTATTATAAGTTCTCGTCATGATAGAGAAAACCCTGAGTGGTAACAATATGAGATGTCTACCTATGTGTAAAATATAATGCGTCCTAAGTGGTACACGTGATTATATAATGTGACATCGTATTGAATTTAATATTATATATCGTAGTAATATATGCATAATATTTAGTCGTCATGATGGAAACCTGTGTGGTAATAAAGATGTGATTAATAAAAATATTGAGTAGCATCTCTCGCCAAACCTACTTTAACGACGAATCATAGCGGGCAAAGAGCTATATCTGGAAGAATATGATAGCGGTGTTTTATCGTTGTACATTTTTAAAACGTTGAGTGAATTTTTAAACATTACGGAACATATTGAGAATGTCTACATTATAACTATTTGGATACAAATATGTTTAGAATTAGTGTGGTAGAGTGTATTACCTTGAACAATATATTATTATATTACATGCAATAAAACATCATTGATTGTAGCCATTTTGTTGAAGCTTCATTTCTTCTTACAAAGGTCAATAACAAATAATAAAGAATCTGACTCACACCTATGTGTGACAACGGGTTTTCGCACTTGTGGGGTGAACATTGCACCCCACAAGTACCAAAAAAAAAACCACAAGTCCATTCTGTACTGGCAACTCAACCCACAAGTGCTGCTCCAGACGTACGGACAGACGGACGGACGGACGGACGGACGGACGGACGCTGCGATTACTATATGCCACCCCAATTTTTTTAATTATTTTTTGTAGGGGCATAAAAAAGTTTAAGTGAAATTAATGAAAATGTCCAGAGTGAAATAAAGTAATATAAACGGTCAGTTGTGATTGTTCGACCTTAACGTCTAATTTATTAACTACTAAAAAATAGCTTTTATAGTTATATACCCAATATTGGATAGAAGAAAAACATAATACAATCAAACCTGTCTTAAGCAGCCAGTCAGGGGAAGGAGCAAAAGTGACCTTTTAAGACAGGTTAATTTACTTTGAACGCGTAGAAATAGGAAATAGCAAATGTGGCTGATTAAGACAAGTGGCTGCTTAATAGAGGTGATCACTTATACAGGTTTGACTTTTAATACTAGTTTGCTATTTTGAACATTTACGACACATTTTCTTAGGATAGTCAGTAACGACCATGGCACCTATTCGTGACCTGCCCTCGGGAAAAATGCATGTTGCTTTTAATTCGCAGTTTAAATAAAACAAATATTTCATTTCCTTTCTATTTTTTACGTTAGTATTAAAGACAAAGCACTGTGATATTCCCAAAACGATCTCAATACATTCATAACATACTGAGAACCTTCCGTGTGGATGTTTTGATAAACTCGTTATGTCTCGTGTGATATAAGCATGTATGGCAATTTTTAATTTGATTTGCCTTATATGAGCATATGTCATCGTCGTAACATATTGTAATAGTTTTAAATTATATTGGCAATCGAGCAGACACGTGTTTGTATCGAAAACAACAACAAAATGGCTTTTAGTAAATCCACCATCCTCCAGCGTTACGCAACTTGCAAACAGCTCCACCAGCTCCTCCATCGTTACACTGATTTTTCACCATAAAACCGTCACTAAATCAATTTTACACTAGTAAAAGACCGAATGGGGTAAAAATATAATGTTGAGGAGGGTGTTACTTATAAAAGAAAATGATATATCAAATTATGTTCGGAAACAAGACAGTTTTCGCACTTTAACAACACTCATACCAATGTTTACACAGAAAATTCCTTGTATTTCCCGAATGATCAAGAAAACGGCTACAGTCTGCATAGATTCGGTTGCTGTCGAGTGATCAGAAATGATATGGCATCATCTTGCTCGACTCAGATTTTCCAAAAATTATCAACAATAGTTAAAAAAGATAGTTTTCTTACCGCTGATCGCGAATCCCACCGTCATTCAACGTTACCTCACCGTCATCCAACGTTACCTCCACCGCCTCCTCCAGAAACGTTTGGACACGGTGAGAAGGCTATAAGATTACGACGTTATTGTAAACGTTTACTTTGATAGTCTTGATCATATGCGACGCTTGTTTTTCTAAAAGACAAACGTCTTAACAAGCTCTACCGAGAATAAAAGTAAAATATTTTTAGCGATAATCGGATAACGTTTTTGATTGGTTGTTTCAAACAATCGAATTACCTCTGATACTTCATAGTATTTCAAAATAGTATCGTTTGGATGTTTATTTCTATATTCATTATTTTTTATATTATTAGATATTTTCTATGACACAGATCTTGTTAAAGCTAAAATGCTATGACTTCCGTCCGAATAAATATTTTTAAATTTTATTATAACGTAACCATTGCAGAGGTGTGTTTGTAGCAGCCAATCAGATCTTACTTCCAAACTCAAACGTTTCTTCTGCACAACTTGTCAAGACGTTTGTCTTTTAGAAAAGCAAGCATAGCATATGATCAAGACTATGACTTTGAGAGCCGTTTGCCACATTAGTATATCCTAATATCGGAGGACGACGGAATTGACCGAATATATACGATTGTCATTTGCCCATGTTTACTTAATGTGAAATAAAGGGAAGTTGGCGAAGTGGTCGGATTTCCGTTTTTAATTGTTTTTTCAATTAGCATTAGCGTTTATAAATACATGAAACCTATTAATGGCTTCTGATAACAGTCCGATATTTTGCGAGACGTCTACTCAAGTACACATTTTGCCTTAAAGGGACATACGGTCATTTTGAAAATTTTCACTCATAGCTATATTTTGTCTTCTTTTTTAAAAAAATAAAATACTCCTATTTGGTGAAAACATTAAACTGTAGAACGGACCCAGCTCTTCTGATTGGATCTAATAAATAGCAATGTTGGGAAAGCCCGTTTGAGCACGTTGATTGGTCAGTTGCTTTAGGAAAAGATTGTGTGACGTCACAGTTTAGTAAACGCTCAATCGCTATGAATTGTGAGACAGACATAGCATTCCCTGATTTTTAATTGGGGGTATAACTCTAGTTAATCATTAGAAAGTCATCCCTTTTGGCAGATTTGTGAACATTTGTGACAAAACGTGTGAGATTTATATCAGTGAGTAATATACGTACACGTCTCTGATTATATATATTTTAATAACAATGTCCAAGTCTGTAATTATTTATTTATTAAATTTCACATTGTTTTTAATTTTAAATAGCGCTACTCTTTAGTTTTGAAAATAAAAAGTGTAGGGTTAGCTGCTCCTTTCAGTATATACTTCTTCATATCTTTACAGTTATACGCTCGTGGTGTTAAATATCTTATACGTGGTCACAGGTAATATTCTGTTTCAACAATACAGAGTGCGCCTTTAAGATATGGATACGCTTGAGATTAACTGCAAACGATCTTAGATGACATTTCACGTTATGACAATACTCTTATCAATGTGTCCCACTTCCTCCTCGCATTGTTTACATAACGTAAGTATACGTTCGTAAAACAAACAAGCACAATATGGATATTTTGGGCAAAATAAGGTACTTTTACAACCCTTTAAATCTTTGTTGTATTTTCTGTTAAACAAAGCTATGTGAGCATCATTTAAGTGTTTACATTGAATTGGTATTGATCACACGTTACTGAGTGCAAGTATAACGTACGTCAAAGATAACAAAATCTAACGATGTTAACTTGAACATTTTATTGCTGGTCGTTTTAATTGTATAGACTCGGTAATGCCCGTAAGGACCATGAATGTTATTGAATCATGATTATACATTTGCTTATTTTTGTATATGTCTAGTGCATCAGTCGTTTACTCCTTTATGTGTCTAATGCATCGGCTGTTTTTCTCCTTTTCATGTCTAATGCATCGGGTATTTTCTCCTTTTTATTGCTAATGCATCGGGTATTTTCTCCTTTTTATTGCTAATGCATCGGGTATTTACTCCTTAATATGTCTAATGCATTGGTTATTTACTCCTTAATATGTCTAGTGCATCGGGTGTTTCCTCCTTTATATTCCTGATGCATCGGGTGTTTACTCCTTTATATGTCTAATGCATCCGGTGTTTTCTCTTTTTGCATGCCTAATGCATCGGGTATTTTCTCCTTTTTAATGTCTAATGCATCGATTATTTACTCCTTTATTGCCTTGTGGGTATGTCTGGTGCATCGGATATGTTCTCTTTTATCGAGTAATTACAACTGTGTATGTCTAGAGCATCGGGTTTAACTCCTTTATAAGTCTAGCGAATCGGTAGATTACTTCATTATATGTCTAGTGCATCGGGTGATTAGTTCTTTATGTGTTAGGTGCATTCGTAGTTTCCTCCTTAACATGTCTAATGCATCGGGTGTTTGCTCCTTTATATGTTTTATGCATCGGCTGTTTGCTCCGTTATATGTCTAATACACCGGGTGTTTACTCCTTTATGAATCTATTGCAGCGGATGTTTACTCATTTATATGTCTAATACATCGGGTGTTTACTCCTTTATAAATCTAGTTCGTGGAGTGTTTGCTCCTTTATATGTCTAATACATCGGGTGTTTATTCCTTTATAAATCTAGTGCATCGGGTGTTTGCTCTTTTATATGTCTAATACATCGGGTGTTTGCTCTTTTATATGTCTAATGCATCGGATGTTTACTTCTATATACATCTAGTGCACCGATAGTTTGCTCCTTTATATGTCTAATGCATCGGATGTTTACTCCTTGATGAATCTAATGCATCGGATGTTTGCTCCTTTATATGTCTAATGCATCGGGTGTTTGCTCCTTTATCGGGTGTTAATTCCTTAATAAATCTAGTGCATCGGGTGTTTGCTCCTTTATATGTCTAATGCATCGGATGTTTGCTCCGTTATATGTCTGTTGCATCGGTTGTTTGCTCTTTTATAAATCTAGTGCATTGGGTGTTTACTTCTTTATAAGTCTAGTGCATTGGGTGTTTACTCCTTCACATTTCTAATGCATAAGACGCTTACTTCTTTTTATATCTAGTGTATCGGACATTTATATTTTCAAGTGCTTGTATATTTATTGAACTCGCACATCGTGTTCTTCTAAAGCAACATATTAACACATAAAACAACAAATGAATATGCATAGGTTAGTTATAACGTTATATACTTATATATTACAATCTTACAACTAATCCGAAACAAACTAATTTGAAATAATCTTAGTTTTGTCCAAGATATACACTAACTGAGATAAGCTGTGGAACGGTCTTCTCTTAAAGGGACACACGCCACGTTTATCTATTTATAGTCTCATTACAATCAAATATCAGAATTGTCGTCTGCTGTTTTTGAATATAAATATATTTATAGTAATCATTAAAATGAATTTAATTATACAACATTATTAAAAATATATACATAATTAAAAAATATGATATTAATAAAATATATATAAAACATTAATATTACAAAATTGTTGTCTGGTACCATGCCATATTTTATTCCTAAATTAATATAAAAAAAGCGGCATAACCAGTTTCTGAAGAAATTTCTTTTAAAAAGAAAGAAACAACTTGTTTATGAATGACATTTTATTTAATCCTTACGCCCTCCGATGCATTCATAACAGCATAAGCCTCTCTCAAGCGCAAATACATCGTGTTTTAAATCTAAATTTACTAATCAATATGCAAATAAGCTGCTTGGTTGATAGTTATGCTCGTAAAATTTCCGATTCAATCGTATTAAATCGACAAATTCCGCCATCGTTCAGTTTTGGAACGATTGCAAGTAATGTGCAAAGATTCGCGTTTAAACATACTTCATTGCCAATAAGTATACATGTATATAGCAAATAGGTTAGACCACACGTTCTCAAAGCTTAGATTTCGCTGCAAAAATATAAATACATATTTGGACAATGTTTTTATTTTCTTTTGTTGGAGTTTTTTTTTCTGTTACAATCCTTTTATGGAACACTATAGGGAAAATAGTATACTAAATATCACAAGCATACCAGTTTTTTCGTGACTTAAAAGAGAACCTATATACAGGCTATGCCCCTTTAATATCACGGTTTACCGGGTACCGTTTCCGTGTTTATTTGGTAGACTTGGTCCATAGAAAAGCAATTGTCCGGTACGCAGAGGATCAATGCTATTTTCTTACGGCTGTTTGGAATGTACATTAATAACAATGGTCAGTTATTCGATAGTTGTTGACATTACTATTTAACAAGACAAAGGCGGTCTTTATGTCTGGATTTACGAAAACACACGGAGTGTACACCATATGGCTTATGTAAAAACGTTAAATTTGGTTTTACAAACATGGACATCGATAACATTGAAAGCTAGTCAATGTTACCTGTTAAAAGTAAATGAAACTGTACTTACATAATGATACATACGGATAAAGAGAATCTATTTTTTACATTCTCCTCGCAGCCGTGCTAGGATCGAGTACGACGTCTGACTGGTAAGACAGTTTGTGATTTTTTGAAATTATAATGTATTTAAATGTATGTATTTTACGCTATCGTGCAGTCTGTATAGCGTTGCCACTGTCCATCCGTCCATCCGTCCGTCCGTCCGTCAACTCAGTGGTATTTCGTATCGAGCAAATAACCGTCGTCTCACTCGTATGTTAGACGACATGTAGCGACTATCTGTAATGCCCCGACCTAGGAGGCGCTCCCAGGAGGAGTCCCTGTTCCCTGGGTCTCTTAAAATAATCGACATTGTTCCCTAAAAGTATTTTCCCCAGGTCTCTTAAATTAGGCCTTTGATCCCTGGATCCCTGAACGTAATGGCAATATTCCCCAGGTCCCTAAAATAATTGGCCATGTTCCCCAGATCTTCAAAACCCTTAGGAGCGCCTCACCCAAGGTCCGCATCTTCCAACTGAAACTTACGTTTTACAATCAACGGTTAAATCATTTGTATTTACATCAGTGATAAATAAGCATTTTCATAAAATAATAACTTGTTTTTAACATTTTAGTCCGGTTTGGACCCACGGCATTTTGGGTGACTACTACGTGTTCGGACTTTGTCCCGACTATAATTTAGTATAAAGTACGTTAATCCGGAGAGGGGTACCATTTCAGTTGACCGGAAATGAATTCACACGTTTCATATGCGTTTATGCTAATTGTTGCAACCAACTGAACGATTTACTGGGAGAAATATAAAAGAACCCAAAATATGTACATTCCATTTATAAATCGGCGGTTTGCTAGCACAGGGAAAAAGACTGATTCTGACATCCTCACAAACGTCGTGTCAGTTGTCAGCCCATTTCGTTATGAGTCATAATAAATCAATTGCTAGATTGTCATCCCCGCCCGCTCCCTAATTGTCATGCAGCTCCGACCCTTTTTATTTTTATAAAAAAAACCCCAAAAAACAACATGATACTCCAGTGTGACAGCGCTTAGAATACTCTTTCAAGTAAACACCGTCGCGATATAACTTGAAAATTGTTGAAAGCGACGCTAAATACCATACAACAACAACAACCAATACATGTATTTGATATGTTGTAAAGATAAAATTTCTGTGCATTGATTAAACTGTCGTAATGCAATCTTCAAATATACATAAGTGTAGCTATTTTTGGGTGTATAATTTGAAATAAGCTTTAATAGTTTGTAAAAGCCCATAGGGATACACATTCAAGCACGGTAAAGGTCGCAATTGTGTATACAGTCAAACCGGTATAAGCGGTCACCTCTACTAAGCAGCCACTTGTCTTAAGCGGCCATATTTGGTATTTCCAATGTATATGTTTTCAAAGCAATTTAACCTGCATTAAACAAATATGTCTTAAAAGGCCATTTTTGCTTCTTCCCATGACTGGTTGCTTAAGACAGGTTTGACTATATACCCTTATCTACTACTACTATACGGTTGTCTTACATAAACGAAATGATTAAGATTTTTTTCTTCCATTCTGTTTGCTGTTTAATCCCGTTTCATCGTAGTTGAAGCACTTTTCAGCGTGTTTCTATCATGTTTCTTTCCAGTCTATATATTAAGCTTTTTCAACTTATGAAGTTTTTATTCAGGAAATGGCATTGTTATATATTTATTAGTGATTTCAAAGCAACCTATTCAAAATTGCCAAGTTTTGATAAAATCAATTATTCACACTGTTCTTGAATAATTCGAATACGGCTCTGCTAACACATTTAAATATTAATAACGGAGCTTCGTAGTCGATTGTATCGTACAGTTAAAACGGTATGAAATGCTAATCGATTTTTTTGCCATTTGGGAAAGCATATAGCATTTCTCAATGTGTAATAATGTTTTTTGAATGTTGTTTAATGCCATTGTCAACACATTTAGCATATCAAGTTTTATTGACGGAGAAAGACCTCAGAATGAATCTGAGTATACCACCGTCCTTCAGCAAGTCACTGGCAAAACGTTCTCATATAAAGTTTTTGGAGCAAGATGGACTCGAACAAACGACCTTAGCGGTGAGAGGTTAGTGATCTTGAGACGGCGCCTTAGACCACTCGGTCCCGGACTATTCAATCTATAATACTAGAAGGCATTTGTCTGGATGTCTCATACCTACTAAATGCACCAATTAAATATCAACTTAAGTTATGCCGTGGTCTGTCGTCCGTCCGTCCCCAAAGTTATGTTTGTGCGGGACACACATCTGAAACTACAGGTTTGATATTTACGGATCTTGCCAAGAATGCTGCACTTAATTTTAGTTGATTAATCTTGAAAATAAAGTAAGTCTGAAACTAAGATGGCTTCCACAGCCGAAGAAACTGAAATCACACCGTTTGGATTAAATAACCTAACTCACCGTTTAATAAAAAGGCCAATAGCCCGGTATTGCACGGAAATGGTGCTTGCATTTAATGTTCGCTTACCTCTCACCACTGAGGTGATGGGGATGTGTTAACGCTCTTCAAAAAAACATTAAAAAAAAAACATTCCAAAAAAAGTGTCAATTATTTGCAGATGGTCGGTGGTTCTACTCAGATTCTTTCAAACGTCTTCCGCTGCCAATTAAATTTGATATGCTATATATATAACCTGCCAAACCCCATTAAAAAAGAAAATATATCTGAAGGGAAATAACTCATCTCTCTTTTGAGAAAAATCATGACTCCAGCTTCATTATGTGCCTAATCCACACCGGTGGTCAAGTTACAGAGTTTTCATCGTGAAAACCGAAGATCGTTGGTTCGATCCTCGGTCGGGTCATACCACTGAAAGAGACTTGAAAAAGTGTACTAAATGATTACTCGCTTTGCACTTAGCATTAAAAGTGGATTGTTCTGGGTCTTTTCGGTCCGATGTCAGTCAAATATTTGCGACTGGCAGGATGTTCCATACCATGTATCTGCAGCAGCATGATATTCCAGCATGACAGAGGTTAAAATACTGCCTCCGAAGCAAAAATAGTTGAAAGCGACGCTTCCAGTTCTATGCAATGCACCACAAAACATTTCGTAACGCATAAGTCAACTGTGTAATAGAGAAGAAATTTCCGTATCCCAAATTAGAAGTATCCCCAACAGAAATAAACGTATATCGAATATAAAACTATCGCGTTTAATTTCGACCCGCATATTCTTGTTGGACCGTGGTCACACACTGTGGAAGGCGATTCCATTCTATTGTCGCAAGATAAATGACCCGGGACTCTAACACAACGTCGTTCATTTCCCAATAAAATAACACTTTGTGACTTGAATAGTGAAGTGAATACACGATTGTGTGTAAGCGGAATGTAACAGAACTATAGCTTTTCATAAAGGCTCTAAAGTAAGCACTTTTTTTTTTATTTGCTGTGGTATAAGACATGGAAATATAGTTTAAAGAGGTAAACCATTTGATTATTTTATCAACTATTATTTGATAAATCCAAGTGTTTATATATAGAGAATGACTGAGTACTTACAGAGCTAATTTACGCTTGAAATATGTGGCGCTAATGTTTAGCTTGTCTGACTCAAAACGGCATGTTCTTCCTTAATCACTTAAATTACATTAAAATTGACAAAACATCTACATATTGTTAAGAAAGCAGAGACACACACATATATACATGTATACATATACATACACGACAAACACGCAGACGCGTGTTCGCAGGCAAACGCACACGCACTCGTACTATCACATACACGCGCGTGCTCAATGCGTAATTAGACACAAGCACACACATACACGAATACTGATGTGTTTACACAAGAGAAATAGTTTATCTTTTTAAATCAATTTGTACAGACCATCGATCAATAACCACTTGCCTGTCAAAGAACATAGCATACGAGGAATGGCCATTAATTATTAACGTAGTCGCTACGTTGCAGAGAAATTGAGACAAAATGATCCAATGTTAGAATAATCTTTTATCGTTCTCACACTTTGGTTAATCGTTGCTTTAAAGGTACACGCGGCAATGTTGGAATTGGTTGCTTTAAAGTTACACCCGTCAATGTTGGAATTGGTTGCTTTAAAGGTACATCCGGCAATGTTGGAATTTGTAGCTTTAAAGGTACATCCGTCAATGTTGGAATTGGTTGCTTTAAAGCTACACGCGACAATGTTGGAATGGTTGCTTTAACGGTGCATACGGTAATGTTGGAATTGGTTGCTTTAAAGGTACATCCGTCAATGCTCGAATTGGTGCTCACTCACGCTCTTGCATCAAATCAAATCAATATTTACATCTATGTGGAGCCCACGGGGTTTCGGCTAAGAATAGAATCACTGTCCATCTATACAGAAGGGGCATGAATCCTCCGAATGGGTGTCATGTTCATTTTATCATTTTTTGTTATGTTCATTATTGTGGTTAAATTACCAACCCTTGTGTGGTTCCAGGGAGCCATATAAGTGATGGCAAGAAAAAGGGTCACTGTGGCTCATGCATGTCGCAAGAAGTGACAATTTGAGTAATACAATAGAGTTTGCTGAAACTTGGCAGTGCTGTAGGTATCGAGGTTCTAGATCCAAGTTGCACATTTATTTGTTGATGTATTTTTTTATCTGTGTGTTAATATTTTTTTTTATACATGAAGAGTGAACCAAAAATCTTCCTTCCTGCTGACCGTCAAATTACCTGCAGTGTGTTGGTACGCCGTAAAACCCCATTCATTCATTCATTCATTCATTCATTCATTCATTCATTATATGGAAACATTTATCTCAAAGTGCTACTGTCTGAAATGTCATATTTTAGAAATTATTTACTTTTTTATTAATAAAACTAGTGACATCATTATAGATTTGACAATTTTTATAAATTAATTTGGCTTGATTTTTTTTATCAAGCACATGAAAACTGTGGAATTTGAATATGTAAATTTAGCAGGAACCTGATAGCACAATCGGTAGAACGTCCGACTACCTGTCCCGGGGTCGTGAGAAGTTCAAATCCCCGCCCGGTCCCAGTCTCCGTGATGATTGATATAGGGGCATTGTGTCTCATTGTAATTCGTCTCTCACCGCTGATTCAAGTGGGAAAGTTACCTGTTACTCCCGGAGACTTGTATGCTCGAGTACTGAGTAACCTTCCAAGATCCCCGGAAAGAGTAACGAGGTAATTAACTGATCGTCTGTTAGCCCTCAATGGCAAAATAAATAACACTTATTTTCAGTCAGTCAATCAATCAACGTTATTTTATCATAAATGGCCATGAATGAAGATTTTATTTCCTCGTCATAGGTCAGTTAACCGTACAGTTTAATATAAGTTTCATATGCATTGGTCACAAATGACCATGAGCAAACGGGTAACATAAAAACAATAATAATGAAGATTTGCGCGAGGAATTGGAAGATAATTTACACACAGTTTGGGTCGATTGTTTTTAACAACTTTATCAATCTTAACATGATAAAAAAATATAGTGAACTAAGGAAAACATATATAAAACCATATTACTGGACACACCCAAACTATTTTAAATGCACACAGCTACTGAAGTGCGCAAACCAATCTGAATTAAGAAAACTCTGCGTTTATATATACAAAGCATTTAAATTAAGAATGATAACAAATTAACATACGATATAGAATCCTTATTATCGCATATTTATTGAAATAAAAAATAACAATACTCTATTCATGTTTTAAATGACTTGTATCCGTTGCAGTCTAAATTCGCATAATACGTTTTCTTCAAACTATTTAATTTCATTGAATAACATTATTTGATATTGTATACCTCCAGCTCAGGAGTGGTACACGATTATCGGCTGTGGACTAGCAAATCATATTGTAAGTGTAAGCCACTAACATTTGAACAAAATATTTACGCTTATTTGCAAACGACTTATTGTGATCAAAAATAAATAAATTATTTAGATCTGTGGATAAAGGGAATAATTTTCGCTTTGAAAGATCACAAAAATGCTCGACAACCCACAGCGACAAGCTTCTCTCCCATTGGACCGAATTTTGTTAATGTTTGGATAATGTACCAAACCATTAACAATGACGCTAAACATCGTGAACTCCATGCAAATTAATAAGCCTATATATTGTATTAAATATTGCCATACGAACTAAGTTAAAAATTCATGCATATTATCACTTGCCATGTATCAATAACATATATATGTTTGTAATTAAGATAAATATACATGGGCCATGTTTGGCTTAATAAACGAATAAACCTACATGAAAAGCCAAATAACTCATCTTTGCGCTGGCCTACGTCAATTTCTAAGCTGTGACGAATTACAAGTAAAATGTTTAAAGATTATTGTAAGGTATTTCCATCGCATGATGGATTGAATGACGAGTCCTTGCTATTCTTTAAGATCGTTTGTATTACCATTTTCTCCTCATACGTTTCGTTATTTCGTTTTGTCTTCTGTTTTTCCCCCCATTTGAGGCCTTTCCTCTGGTAATATTAACATGTTTTTGATTAATGCACGCGCGTGTGTGTATGTGCGTGCGTGTGTTCGGGCGTGAAAATGTGTGTTGCTTTATTGATATATTGTATTGTATTGTAATGTACTGTATATTTTGTTTTGTATAATTGTATGTTGCTTTTTCATTTTTTCATGTGTTTTTTTTGTAACTCTTTAGTATTGGAGGTTAATAAAGATTCTATATATATTTTAAAACATATTTCTGTGTAAAAAAATAGTATTTCACAAATGCCATTATAAGCTAGACATATTTTATACTTTTAACTAATTTCTTAAAAAATAAAAGTAATACTTTATCAGGGGCGGATCCAGGATTTCAGTTTAGAGAGGGCGCCAGCTGCCTTTACAAATAAGACTGAAAAAAAAAAGAAAATATATTTAAGTGAATGTACATGTATTTACATTTATAACTTAATTCCTTTTAATAAAGATAAAAAAAACACGAATACCTTGAAATTTTTTATTCATAAAAAAAAAAGGTCGCCAAGCAGGCTCGAACGTTAGACCTCGAGATTGACAAGCGTACGCCTTACCTATTACGTTAAATCACCACTCACACATTCAGCACTTATTCACACAAACATAGCACATCCCTCTCTTGTTAGAAGCAGGCCGATGGTATATTGTTTTTTCTGGCTAAATCTTTTTATGCCCCCCACTCCCAATTTTTTGGGGGTGGCATATAGTAATCGCAGCGTCCGTCCGTCCGTGCGTCCTATCGTCCGGTATTTCGTTTCCGGCCTCTAACTTTGTCATACATAGATGGATTTTGTTGAAACTTGCTATAAATTATCAACATAACATGATGACGTCTCGCGAGTAAAAACCACACCTGTACCTCAAAGGTCAAGGTCACAATTTGAGTGTGTTTGACAACACTTTGAGTTTGTGAGAGATTTCGTTACCGGCCTGTAACTTTGTCATGCATAGATGGAATTTGTTGATACTTGCTACAAATGATCAACATAACATGATGACGTGTCGCCAGTAAGACCCACATCCGTACCTCAAAGGTCAAGGTCACAATTTGAGTTTGTTTGACAACAGTTTGAGTTTGTGTGAGATTTCGTTTCCGGCCTGTAACTTTTTCATGCATAGATGGATTTTGTTGATACTTGCTACAAATGATCAACATAACATGATGACGTGTCGCGAGTAAGACGAACACTCGTACCTCAAAGGTCAAGGTCACAATTTGAGTTTGTTTGACAACAGTTTGAGTTTGTGTGAGATTTCGTTTCCGGCCTGTAACTTTGTCATGCATAGATGGATTTTGTTGATACTTGCTATAAATGATCAACATAACATGACGATGTGTCGCGCGTTACACCCAGAATCCCACTTCAAAGGTCAAGGTCACAATTTAACTTTGGTTGATGACACTTTCAGCCTGATTGAGATTTCGTGTCCGGTCTGAAACTTTGTCACCTATGGATTAATTTCAAAAACACTTGGCTCACTTCATCAGCATGACATTAAAAAGTGTCACGTGTAAGACCCACATGCGTACCTCAAAGGTCAAGGTCACACTTTGAGTTTGATTGACAAGACTTTCAGTCTGTGTGAGATTTCTTGACCGATCTATAACTTTGTCATCTTTGGATATATTTTAAAAACACTTGGCTCAGTTGATAAACTTGACATAATTAAGTGTCGCATGTAAGACCCAGAACCTTTCCTCAAAGGTCAAGGTCACACTTTCAATTTGTTTGATAATGCGTGTCTGGTCTGTGACTTTGTCTTTAATTTGGCTCAATTTATCAAGATGACATGACGACATGCCATAAGTAAAACCTAGACATGGTAACACTTTGAGTATGTATGACAACACTTTGAATCTGTTTGAGATTTCAAGTATGTCCCTTAACTTTATCATACATGAAAGGATTTCAAAAACACTTGGTTCAATTTATCAATTGATCAACAATTGATCTGTAACTTACATTTAGGGATTTTAAAATAGCTTGAAGTGATCAGCATGTCATGATAATGTTTCACCTGCATTTAACTGTTGAAATACCCATACCATTACATCAGATGTCAAAGTCAAGGTTACACAAAGGTCAAGGTCATGCTTTAATGTAAAAAAAACAACCATGAAATTACATGTCAAGTCTAAAACATTAGTCCATTACTCTTGATATTCATGGAGACATCGCTTCCTATTTGTAACAAAGTTAACATTTTTACAAATAAAATGACTACACATAACCCTTAAGCTTTAACAATACTCTTTATGTACAGGTACGGTAATTACATGAAATTACATAAATGACAGTGAACATTTTTTATATGCAGACTGCACAGTATAAAATGGTCAGTTGTATTGGTTATTTGAGAGAGGAAGATGTGTTGTGTTGCATAAAGGTCTGGGACCTTACATAGAGATAAGAATATGATTTGTTGAAGTTGAATGCAAGATGAGGCGAGAATGGTGATATAAAGTAGATGATCAAGAATTCTAGTGAAGTTTGGTGAGTGAAACATTGTTTATAATTAATATTGCTGGAATTATGTTTTTGTCTTATATTGGGTATTGCATAAATTCAAATATCTTTCGCGATGTAATACAATGTTGATATGTAAATACGATTTACGCGAGAAAATTATTATTAAATTCATCAATACCATTTCTATATAGTAAAAGCAATTTCCTTTTACTTATAGAAATATCTCCTCCTTTTTGGTCTTGGTGAAAAATGGATGGAATGTTGATTCGTAGACCATAAAATTACGAAGTACCAAGAGGAATACATATTGATTCTATGGTGGACAAGAATTTCCAAAACGTCAGCTTGTTAGAGAATGGAACTATGAGACTAAAAAACAGTTGATATATTATTATATACTTGGATACACGAAATATATATATTCCATGGTGACTTAAAATTCCATGACTTGTTATGCTATGATATAGCATTTATTCTATGAAGATGTGAAGTGCATAAATTATAAGAAATATAAAACAATTATACGGGAGTGCAGAAGTGACATAAAGTCTAACATTTTATGATACATGTATATGCTACTAGTTGTTGTGTTACAATATATTACAGTTTAGGCTGTTTGAGAGGAAAATTGATATATAATATATCCATATATTGTCATACATTATATTTTTCTTGAATCCACATTTTCTCTTCTTTAACTGTCTCTTACTTTTCTATCTAACTATCTCTCTGATTTATTAAATTGAATTAAATTACATAAATTTATACTGGTGTAATAGTTGTTTATGATAACAATATCTTTACTGAACAAAATGACAACATAAACTTTGTCGCACTATTATATCATATATTGTTATTTTTCACAGACCATTTTGGGGGCATGTGACACTTAACAGTGACATTTCTTGTTTTAATATATCATTGAATGAAAATAGATGAAATATAGATTTCAGTGTTGTTTCGATTATTTGTTTGCCTCAGTTTGTCCACCACTTTGGGTTTTTTCTGTCTTGGTACTTTTGAAGGTTTGGCCTACACAGTGTAGATATTTTAATTGTATACATGTTTTAGCAGACTGGTCCATTTAAAATCATTTACACATGTCATGCCATGCAAATATACATACCCTTTCTTCTGCGTTTGACTTTCTGCAGATGATGATCTACTTGTAAAAAAACTATTCAGCTTTTTTGAATTTTTGCTTGCTTTGATGGTGCCGCCATCACAAACTTTTTCGCGTAAAATTACCCGAAACGATAAAAATTTAACGACAAGGAAAAATACTTAAAAAAACGACCAAACACTGGGCGAAAGTAGAATATACTCAAGCATCATGCTAGAAGTAGTAAGTTTGTACATTTTTATGTACATCAAATATGTGCTTCATTTGTTCTCCTCTAATCAATTAGATTGTAACTTGAGTTCAGAGTAAATGTGTAGAAGAAAAATCTATGCTTGCCAAATTTTAGTGGGGAGTGCACCCTGAATCCGCCATTGTTTATTGTCATAAGCTTTAGTTTGATTTGCTTTAAATGTAACTTTTACAACGGGGGAGTGTTGTTAATTTCAAAATGAATGTATTTCTGATGACAGAAGTTTTGAATGTATATGTTGTTACGTTTGTAATCAGAGTTTTGCTATTAGATTGTAATGTGAAAATCGACCGTGCCTTTGAACTTTCATTTACCGTTTCGGTATCGGGCTCAACTACACGACGGTATTAGTTTGTGATGCTTTTCAAGTTTATATAAATAGAACATCACAGTGTTTTAAATTATTCATTTTGAGAGCATCCCTTTATAAAACTGATTACATTCCATTAGCTTGTATTAATTTACAACTGAAACTCGAAAAAAAACATCTCAATATCAATTGCAGCGAGCGTAATGCGGATTATGAGGCATGTGATTTTCGACTTCCGTAATGCAGATGTCTGATGTATGCGACTTGCGTGATGCGGATTTCTGATGTATGCGACTTGCGTAATGCGGATTTCTGATGTATACGACTTGCGTAATGCGGATTGCAATTATTGTTATGCGGATGTTTTAGGTTGCTTTAGGTTGCGTGTTCCAAACTTGACCCGCTGGCCTCTTAACAAACAACACTCGACTCTGTATCAACCCAGACAGCATACTCGGGTGGGTTTCATATAAGCTCTGAGCTTAGTTCGCAATCTAGTTAAAACAAATAAGAATAAGCTAAAGTTTCAGAAAGTAGCACTTGGCGTTTTATATTTCCCTATAGTTTTGAAAGTGCGTGCCCAGACATTTTCATATAGGTGGATCTAGGGTCCTCTCCAAATATTTTTTTTAATATAAATGTCCAATGGTACATTCTCAGGGATTTTGCGTGTATTTTACTTACGGGAATTGCACTTAAAATTTTTTTTTCTGGGGAAAAATTCAGGCCCGGACAATGCGTAGGTGTAGCTACGCCGGTGACAAGTATCGGTGTTTAAGAATAAAGAAATATCATAACATACATGGGAATGAAATATTCGTTAGTTACGTAACACTTCCTTTATTCAAGTGTTGGACAGTCGATTCATTTTCATTGCAAAGGGGGAAGTTAAATGTTAAGTTTACTAAAATTAAATAAACGCGATTTTTGATTTCGTTCGAAACTATCATTATTCTTATTGTTATTGATTAAATAGAGAAGCAATGAGTGATCAACGCATTATGATTTAACTGAAAGCATATGCGTGCGTGCGTGCATGCGTGCGTGTGTGTGTATGTATTTGCATTATTTTTTTAATTTTCTTCAAGTTTTTAAAACGTGTAACCTTTGTTCACAGAGAGATGAGGTATACATGGAAGATTCCCAGGCGAACAGTGAGGACACTTTTCTTCGTTGTCATACTATTGGCTGTTACAAAGTTGTTCTGGATATCTGTCAGTGATATGTACAAACAGGACCACAAATTAGTTCGGAAGTATGCATCAGGTGTAAGCGAAGTGGACATCATACGTGTCAATGAAAAAATTGCTGGACTGAATAGACAATCCGACGACAATGCTTTGTCGGATGTATCGATAGAGTCAAAAACCGACAAGCAAGATTCCGAAAGTGACTTGTTTTGTCAGGCAGTGAAACCGTTTAACAACCCATCACGTGGTGACACGATATCCACATTTGACCTGCCAAATATTACTGACTACAGTTTAGATGCAAAGAGAAGATATAAGATACCGGACGAATTTTTTAAAGGTAATGCTTTATGTTTGCTTTTTAGTTTTATAGTTACATGTATTTACAAATAAAAATACCGAGGCAAAATTTCGTACTAAGATAAATGGAAGACAGGTGTTATTGAACAGCAACAATACCTAGAACTGGTGGTGCCCATGAAACATGAGAGAGAGAGAGAGAGAGAGAGAGAGAGAGAGAGAGAAAAGTAGAGAGAGGGGGGAGAAAGGGAGAGAGAGATAGAGAGAATGAGAGACAGATATAGATACAGAGAGAAAGACAGACAGACAGACAGACAGACAGACAGACAGACAGACAGACAGACAGACAGACAGACAGACAGAGATAATAATATTCCCTGAGCATACTAAATGTTATCGAAGTTTTAATATACTTACGGATAAATACATCAACGCACTTGCATGACATATAATCTAAAAGTTCGTTTACTTGGCAACCATGCACATAGCCTTTCAAGCGGTTTAATATATTTTCATTTTTATCAGCAATGGCGTTACATTTTGAAATAGGTTGATATAACAGCATTAATCATCATTGCGAGCAGCTATTATAGATTTTGCTCAAATGTAAAAACATTTTGCTTCTCATTGATAAAATCAATACATCGATTTTTAGAAGAATAATTGAACAGTGTGTTTGGCCTGGCTATAAGTCCGATTTAATGCAACAGTGCATAAGAGAGGTCCTCCTAGGTGATCCCTGTTCCATGGATCTCTAAAGGTAATGGCCATTGTTTCCCAGATTCCCAAAAGCATTTGCCATAATTCCGCACAAGTTTTCCCCCTAGATTTCTAAAATTAGGCCCTTGATCCCTGGATCCCTGAAAGTAATGGCTAATGTTCCCCAGATCCCTTAACTAATTGGCCATGTTCCCCAGATATACAAATCTCTTGGGAGGGCATCATGAGATTATCCAACCGTTTGTATATCCTACGCAAAAATGTCCGAGGCTGTATGTGCAGAAAGACAAATATATAGTCAAAGCGATAATTTTTATCTTAATAATTCAATGTTATATCATGACAACTATATCTGTAACACATGCCAGTGATACAATAGGACGTTGCTAAGAGTGGTTATTGTACTCGTGTTATTGTTCTATGCCAATAGTAACGCAAGATAAAAAGAGACAATTTCATCAATATTCCCCAGTCATATATGAAAACGGTTTCTATATGAGTTAATGATTCGATCCCCGGCCGGTTCATAACAAATACTTAAGGACTGTGATGCTGTTTTAGTTAGTGTTGTGTTATTATTAAGTAAGTATATAACTATTATTGTTATTATAGTAGATCAAGTTTTATTCTATACATGTAGGTGTACAGCCAATCACCTACTCCAGATGTTACCACGTGACCGTACATTATTTAAAAGTTTGTTGGATCCAATAACTTTCATGTTGTACAGTTCAAAATTCAAGATTGCGATGAAAAAAAAATGAAATAAATTTAGTAGAAATTTCAACGATAATCACAAACAATCGACAAAATGTCTAGAATAAAAAGCCTACGGCGTCTCGTCCAATATGGTTTTCACCACAATACATACGCGTACAATATATTCCCATATTGCACAAAACACTGTAAAATAACCTTATATCATTATATAGTGCTGTGTTAGAGTATACACTACACCCACAGGCCGCAGTAACTGACCTTCAGGGGGCAACCCCCGCATCCCAATCTGTCCCCCCCCCCCCCCCCCCAGTTTTTTCTTCAGATCTATGTTCAATCCATCATACGAGTGATTATCCAGAAGTTCATGGGCAAATCTCATAATATGAACATGACATGTCTGATTTATTTGGAGTTTTACATGTATTATATTTAATCTAACTGCAAACTGTATGCAAAGTATGAAGGAAATATATATTCAAATAAAACAGTTATATGTTTTTCAAACATGTCATGTACGCCTATCTGCCTCAGGCCAGATTTACGTTACGTCGTTGAGACGTCAATTTATTTTACATGTAATTTTCCTACTCTTGCTCGTCGCTCCATTTATACTCTTTTAGCAACTGGGGAAGCCTGCGAGCATTCTTAATTACCATGTGCACTGTATTGTAACCTAAACTTAGTTCGCAGCAAAATTCATGAATTGTATTACGGCAATCCTTATTGAGGTAGTTTTTACTATGTTAACGTGACATTGACCCGATTTTGACACAGGGCGACCACATATGTTATCATCCATTATTGTTTGTCGTTCCTTATTGTACCGTTTGTGTCATCTGTAGATTACAAACTGCACTACAAATAACTTCCTCTATATCTATCGTCTGAATGAATATGACATAAACTGTATTACTGTTTGTTGTTTCACCTTTTCATCAGTTGCACTATTTGCATATGATTGCGTCTACATTTTCAATAAAAGTTTATTTAAACTCCTAACACCTGCGTGTAATGCTGGAATGACATTGCCATGCAGACATTGATCAATGCAGTGTCCTCAATAATGTCAATCTGATCAGCTCAGCCTTTAATACTACGCAATTACGGAGGATACGGAAATACCCGATGTTTCACGATCGCAATAATATATGATTTACCGCGAGTTTTACGGAAAAATGATTGTAATTATTCACATATTTATCTGTCGAATTGTTCAATATTTTGAGCTGAGGCACTAATCATGTATGTGTGTTGCTATGGACACCATAACATTATTACTGATATAAGAAATATACACCGTACATCGATGACAAATACACCAATACTAAAGTTGTGAAAAATATAGCCATGTACTTGCATAAATATAGAGTTAAGTAAATTTGTCCATGAACTTCTGGATAACTCCTCGTGTATAACAAAAACAATTGAAAAAAAATATGATGGGGTGGGGGGACTAACCAATGTCTGTTACTCCTAGCCGTGACTATTTGATAGCATGTGTATTAAATATGACTGACTGACATTTACAGCAGTTTTAAAAAAAAACAACATAAATTTATATCACATTTCCTATTACAAATATGTCATTTCGGTCAGAATGGAAATCAAAAACCTATTTATTTAACATATGAAGTGTGAACCGAATTCTTATAGCTAAGATAAATCGCCGTCTTTATATTATACGTTTGGGCAAATTGAAAGTGCCTGACAGGCGGTGCTTTATTACCCTTCTGTTTAAACTCTTCCTCAAGTATCATTATTATACAGGGGTGGATCCAGGATCTAGGTTTAAGTTTAGGGGCGGGCTTAGGGGTGCAATACAAAATCGGAACGTGCACACATGTTTTACAGTTAGAATATAGTGGATTTTAATAAAATATGGGAATTTAGGAGGTGAGTGGGAGGAGGATGGGCGTGTGCCGGTTTTTTTTTGTTTTTTAAGAGTAGATCCGCCATTGATATTTAATATATTATAGGACGGAAATCCTATACAATGATCCTATACAATGTACTTGGCTTTATCAAACGCGTCACATATTTTATATGCCATATTGTTATAATTTATATGCGTGTACACGTCGTTCAATTGTTTTTCACAAAAGCACCATTGAACGTCATTTATTTTAATCATATATGTTTCAAAATATCTTCAGTTAAATATTCATTATAGCTTTAATGTATACGACCACAACAAAATAACTTCTGTTACAGGAATTTTCTCTTAAAGGGGCACCCGATTAGTTCAGTCGGCAACGCCTCTGACTATCAATCCAAGGGTCTTGATTTCGAATCCCCGCCCGGCAACAGTCTCCGTAATGATTGATATATGACAAAGTGTCTCATTGCCATTCGTCTCTCACCGCTGATTCAAGTGAGAAAGTTATCAGTTACTTGTGGAGATGAGGTGTGCTCGAGTACTGGTTAACTTTCATGATCCCAGGAAACAGTGATTAGGTTAACTGATCGTCTATTAGCCCCCGGTGGCATAAAAATGACGCTAAATATTCAGTCAATCAACTATTCAATCTTAAAGGGGCACACTAAAATTCTGATTAGATTTTTTTCACTAGAATCTATTTCTGAAAGTTATATTTATTCGCATTATCATGTTCTCCCCGTTATATAACTGCCTAAATTGTTAAACTGTATGATGTTTGTGGGTGAATAAAGATAATTGAATTGAATTAAGAAATAATGAAATTAGACTGCACCAGTATATGTTCATGCCCTTTGTTTCGTTTCTAATTTAAAAGGGACACAACTCTTGTAAATGGCTGAACGGGGCGGGGGGGGGTATCCTTTTTTAGCAGATGTTAGGAGATGTTTGCTCATTTGTGACAATTGTATCCATTTTTATCAGTATGAATGAAGCAATATATAAAACATAATAATATAATTTTTACCTTTTTTATGATCAAATAGAGTCACATCACTAGGCCTATAAAATTTACTGTAATGGTTGTCAATTAATATTGTAAAAATTGATTTCTTGTTTTTAACGATAAAGATTTTTTGAGAATTGCGAATGAGTGGATATGTGCAACATGGTGTATTCAGCACGGATAAACAGTGAACACGTTTAATGCCTAGTTCCCCGAAATTGTATTTTGAGGGTATTCATTCTTAGGCGGTAAAAATGATGGGACTCGTCAAATATGGCGGATTAAAAGGCATAGAAAAAACACGGTCATTATATATATCATCATATATTCACTTTTTTTTTAAATGCTTACTCCCAAGATGTATATCATCTTCCATCGGTAGTCCATTCCTACCTTGCAGCTATCACCACAAAAGACGCAATTCTTGAAAACCGAGACTGTTTACATGTGCCGAAATCCATATTTACTAAATGGCATCTTCTTTGTGACTTTTTCTGTGACAGTACGCGGTGTTTTCATGAATGTTACTGTCAGTACTGTTTTCATCACCAATTATTTCGAACTTACACTTGATTCGTCCATTTAAGACCGCCTCTTAATGAAATTCATACGTGTAGGAAAATATATGATGGTATTCGTCAACTGTTTGTCATAAATGAATGAATGCGTTCCCAGAAGGGAAAATACAAATATATTCTTGATTATCTTTAATTATCTTTTATTATGTGCTTCCTTTTCTAAACGACTAAATTCTTGACAATTTATTCTTTGAAAAAAATGTAACGGCAGTCTGGTTTCTGAATGGTTGAATCAAATACTAGAATTACCTCAATGATTTCCATAGTACTTCAGCAGACTATTGTTTAGATGTTTATAACTTTGCTTATTAGATTGTTTTAATGTGTTAATATTTAACAAGATACCGGCAATGGCTTTCGTCAAATAAAATATTTCTTCATTTTATTTAAATATCAACCATTACGGAACTGTGTTTGTATTGGCCAATCGAATTTTACTTTCTGATTCAAATGTTTTTCTACACATTTGTGTCGAGATACTGTTTCACTGATAACGTCATTAGTCATTAGCTCAAATTGATCTCTAGCCGAGTTTGGCAAGTTATCAAAGCGCGGCCGATTATGATTAATTGATTGAATATTTAGTGTTATTTTATGCCATCGAGGGCTAACAGACGATCAGTTAACCTAACCACTGTTTTCTGGGATTCTGGAAAATTAACCAGTACTCGAGCACACCCCATCTCCACAAGTAACTGACAACTTTCCCCACTTGAATCAGCGGTGAGAGGCGAATGAAAATGAGACATAATGTCGTATATCAATCATCATCACGGAGACTGTTACCGGGCGGGGATTTGAACTCACGAGCCCTGGATTGATAGTCAGACGCACGGGCGGACGATTAGAAGGCATGAGCTATTTGTAAAGATGTATGATAATAAGTTGCCTCTTATTTCACATGTCCTTGAAGGCAAATATTAATGTAAATATTTGACTCTACAGAAAGACATTGCAGAACATGTCTTCCTTTTTCTTCATAGAAAAACAGGTACTTACAAGGAATGGGTAAAGGCATTTACTTTCAACTGAACTATGTAAGGTCATACAAAATTAATTGCTAGATTATCATCACCGCCCGCCCCCCCCCCCCCCACGATCCTTTTTGTTTTCATAAAAATTATAAATAAATGAATAAATGAATGAATGAATGAATTAACGAATGAATGAATCAAATAGATGGATGGATGGATGGAGGGAGGGAGGGAGGGAGGGAGGGAGGGAGGGAGGGAGGGAGGGAGGGAGGGAGGGAGGGATGGATGGATGGATGGATGGATGGATGGATGGATGGATGGATGGATGGATGGACGGACGGACGGACGGACGGACGGACGGACGGACGGACGGACGGACGGACGGACGGACGGACGGACGGACGGACGGATGGATCGATGGATCGATGGATGGATGGATGGATGGATGGATGGATGGATGGATCGATGGATGGATGGATGGATGGATGGATACATACATACATACATACATACATAACATACATACATACATACATACATACATACATACATACATACATACATACATACATACATACATACATACATACATACATACAATACATACATACATACATACATACATACATACATACATACATACATACATACATACATACATACATACATACATACATACATACATACATACATACATACATACATACATACATACATACATACATACATACATACATACATACATACATACATACATACATACATACATACATACATACATACATACATACATACATACATACATACATACATACATACATACATACATACATACATACATACATACATACATACATACATACATACATACATACATACATACATACATACATACATACATACATACATACATACATACATACATACATACATACATACATACATACATACATACATACATACATACATACATACATACATACATACATACATACATACATACATACATACATACATACATACATACATACATACATACATACATACATACATACATACATACATACATAACATACATACATACATACATACATACATACATACATACATACATACATACATACATACATACATACATACATACATACATACATACATACATACATACATAAAATCTCCCTCCCCCTTTTTTAGAAACATTTTGATGATACTCTATAAATTAATTTACTATGGCCTTACCTTTAACATTACGAAAAGAACGATCTGGTGATACAATACTTTATTGTCACTTGATTTGAGCGGGTATGTAACCCCTCCCACCCATCCCCCACCCCATCCCACCCCTCCTCACACTAAAATAATATATAGTCTGGATACAATATCGGCATTATTTTATAGACAAGTGTCGAAACTGCATTTACTTCATTTAGTTTTGCTTAAAACATTGGATATCAGTTTTTCTTACGAAAATCCGCCGTTTCTGATGCGTCCCATCATTTTATCGCCTAAGAACGGATACCGTCGCCCTAACAGTGTATGCTTATTTGAAATTAAATAGTAACCAGGAACATACGTTCACTCACGTAAGCAAATAAACACACCCTGGCAAATCAGCAAGCAGTGAAACTAATAGACAAATAAACAATGAATGGGAAAGTATGTTTTGGTCACATGTTGATGAATAAATAATGTAGGTGTGTAATGAACATGATAGTTGCATCAAGGATTTATATAGAGAAGGAAATGCAACTGATTGACAGTTTGTGAACGCTCGCGTATTCACGCAATATCTCGTTTTCATTTATCTTAACTTTCATTCACCCCAGGAACACAAATCAAAATTCTTACATTGCAGAATTAAATTCTCATCAAAACGATACCATTCCAAACAATTTGTGTTTAAAATTGTTGAAGTGAATCAGATTACAAAATTTGTATACAGCAGCTTAAATAATGACAACTTTTCCTTTAAACCGAAATATCATTAATTCAAGATCGTTTTGCATGATCGAAACATGTTTAAACATCTAAGATTATATACAACTTACAGTTTATGTTAAGAAATCAGTTGCCTGTGAGTTATGAATGATAAATTTACCAAGTAACGAATCCTTTGTGAGCTGTTTTATCAACATTTAGTTAGGAGATACAAATTTCCTATCCTTCTATACAAGTCCTTGGTTGCAGTTAAATCAAATTATTCGATGGGCAATGTCCAGCCTGTTTTCGTGAAGATGCTTGTTTATTGAATCCAATCATCATCTCTTTCTAACCAGCTTCATAACTTCACTTTCCGAAGCCAGAGTGCACTTGTGTGTATATATGGATATGCGCAAACCCGATGATTATATATATGTGGAAATAGTATGCCATACAGATGGGAGCGCTTTGTACAATCGAATATATTATTGGAATACTTTGTATAATAGTGTGGATATGTGTGCCAGAGTTATGTGAATTTTTTGTATATATATAGATGTGTCTGTCTGATATGAAAGCTTGGTATGAAAACACTCCACCCCCACCAGATACACACACAAACACCACCACCACCACCCCCTCCAGACACACACACACATACACCACCACCACCACCCCCACCAGACACACACACATACACCACCACCACCACCCCCTCCAGACACTCACACACACATACACCACCACCACCTCCCCCTCCAAACACACACACACACATACACCACCACCATCACCCTCTCCAGACACACACACACATACACCACCACCACCTCCACCTCCAGGCACACATACACCACCACCATCACCACCTCCAGACACACACACACATACACCACCACCACCTCCCCCTCCAGACACACACACACACCACCACCACCACCACCCCCTCCAGACACACACACATACACCACCACCACCACCACCCCCTCCAGACACACACACACATACACCACCACCACCACCACCCCCTCCAGACACACACACATACACCACCACCCCCTCCAGACACACACACATACACCACCACCACCACCCCCTCCAGACACACACACACACATACACCACCACCCCCCCACCAGACACACACACATACATCACCATCACCACCCCCTCCAGACACACACACACATACACCACCACCACCTCCCCCCACCAGACACATACACCACCACCACCACCCCCTCCAGACACACACACATACACCACCACCACCACCACCCCCTCCAGACACACACACAAATACACCACCACCACCACCCCCTCCAGACACACACACACATACACCACCACCACCATCATCCACTCCAGACACACAAACACATACACCACCACCACCACCCCCTCCAGACACACACACACACATACACCACCACCACCACCACCCTCTCCAGACACACACACATATACACCACCACCACCACCACCCCCTCCAGACACACACACATACACCACCACCACCACCACCCCCTCCAGACACACATATACATACACCACCACCACCAGACACACACACATACACCACCACCACCACCCCCTCCAGACACACACACACATACACCACCACCACCTCCCCCCACCAGACACAGACACATACACAACCACCACCACCCCCTCCAGACACACACACATACACCACAACAACCCCCTCCAGGCACACACACATACACCATCACAACCACCCCCTCCAGACACACACACACATACACCACCACCACCACCACCCACCAGACACAGACACATACACCACCACCACCACCACCACCACCACCTCAAGACACACACACACACACATATACACCACCACCACCACCACCACCCCCTCCAGACACACACACATACACCACCACCACCACCCCCTCCAGACACACACACACACATACACCACCACCACCACCACCCTCTCCAGACACACACACATATACACCACCACCACCACCACCCCCTCCAGACACACACACATACACCACCACCACCACCCCCTCCAGACACACACATACATACACCACCACCCCCTCAAGACACACACACATACACCACCACCCCACCAGACACACACACATACACCACCACCCCCTCCAGACACACACACATACACCACCACCACCACCCCCTCCAGACACACACACATACACCACCACCACCTCCCCCTCAAGACACAGACACATACCCCACCACCCCTCCCCCCTCCAGACACACACACACATACACCACCACCACCCCCTCCAGACACACACACACACACATACACCACCACCACCACCCCCTCCAGACACACACACACACACATACACCACCACCAGTTCACATACAAGAAGAAACACTGCTAAAGGAATAAAGCCATTGAAGATTAGAGGAGAGGAATGTAGGTAAAAAACACGTTAAACACGTGATTGCTAAGCGACGCGTGTTTGCTTTTAAACGAAGCAATATCTGAATTTGGTTTATAACCATTTCACCATGTTACAAATTTTTTTAATTTTACGTAGTAATCAAGTTTAGTACAAGTATTTACAGCAGTGTTTCTTCTTGTATGAACTGATCCTGTACACGCCTTATAAATAAAGGCAAATAATTCGTGTTACTGTTAAACTCGTTTATTACATCTGAAAACCCTAGGCTATCGATAATAGTACTTATACGATTAACCCAACAATTACCGGCTACATTGTTAAGAATATCAATATACATTATTATAATATAGGTGAGTTAACATCATTTCTTATTTTCAACCAGAATTTTAATGACCTCTCTTTAGCAATTACATATAATGGATACCTTCCTAATTCACCGTAAACAGCAAAATTAGAGGTTTGTTTACGTACACCAAATATATACTTACATAATTAAATATGAAGTTTGTCAACTTCTTTGTAGTTATAGACACCCCGGATCTCCGATCCATACAGTAAAATTGGTACGACCATAGAGTCAAAAAGTGACAATTCTGTTTTAGTATCGAGCTGTATTCTGTCGAAAACAGATAATAAAAGATATGCCCTTAAGGCTTGTTCATACAACGTTTTAACAGAATATACTAGATTACCAGTAGGCGTAAATTTAATACCTAAATACTTAAAATAGTCAACAATTTCAATTTTCTCACCATTGATTAAAAATTCAAAATTGTGGTTTTGTTTTCTTTTTTCAAATATACATACTTTTGTTTTACCAGCGTTTATTTTTAACCCCTATGTGTAAGAATAATGATGTTTGTCTATCTGTTATTGTAGACTTTTTGCATCGGTGGTAAATAGTACTATATCATCAGCAAAAAGGATTGAATATTTTGTAAACATTGTTATAGTCATTGTCAGTGAATATATCAAAATCAATACTATCTACAATATCGTTAATAAATAAAATGAACAAAATAGGAGATAAAGGTTCCCCTTGTTTTAGTCCAATTGTGACGTTGAAAAAGTCAGACAAATCCATACCAGACGACATTTTACACAAGCCTGGACGTACCTGTATATCGACTTGATCATGGTAACCATTTTGCAGCTGTCACTAGACTGAACTAATTTGCACCATAATGCGTCTGTTAGAATGCTTTCTCGTAATCGATAAATATCCAAAACAATTTAGAGTTCCTCATTAAGATCTTTTGTATAAAAACGTGATAACATTTATCACACCTCACACTCACCTGTTAATTGCTCATTGATTAGTTAGAACCAGATGTACTGCTTTTTGAAACTGAACTCTTTCAGGAAACGTCATCCATTTAAGCTCTGTGAATATTCTGTAGAAGGTCAGTCTGGGTCGTATTGGCAGAGGAAGGCATTCGATATATATGCATGAACCTGAATAGAGCCACCGCCCTCTCGCAAGGCAACCTATCTCATAAAGTGTTTGAACCGAACTGGGCTCAAACCCGTAACCTCAGCAATATATGAAAATGATAAGTATGCATTTGCTACAACTGATGTTAGCACGTGACAAAATGGTCGAACATCGTTCCCATAATTGGAAGACCACGAGTTGGATTCCCCGCCAGGGCTATGCGTGATGATCTTGAACCCAGGCGCCGTCTCACTATCCCATACCTCTCACCGCCAAGGTCGTTGGTTCGAGTCTCGCTCACTCCAAAACTTGACGTGAGAAAGTTTGTCAGTTACTTGTGGAAGAACGGCGGATCTACTCAGATTCATTCTTAGATCTTTCACCATTAATAAAAACTGGATATGAAATATACAACCTGTAATGTGTTGAAAACGGCGTTAAACCCCATTCAAAAAATTAGTTATTAATGGATACACAGGTAGAAATGCCACGCATGTTAAACATTCGTTTAACGTAAATTTAAAATACGTGCCAAAACCTACGTTTCTCATATAAATAGTACCATACGCGTTTAACATAATTATGTGTTGTTAACGTATGTTTAACATGCGTTTCTGAATATCATATGTTAATTTACGCATGTTTAACCTATGTTTTGAAACATATCTTAATCAAAACGCATATAAAATATACGTTTAACATGCGTTAACATATGTTTTGTCCAACATATGTTAAACATACGTGGCATTTTTACCTGTGTATACCATGCGGAAACTTCGACGGGGATTTGTCAACGTTGAAAGAACGTGTTTCATGCATCAGTTTAATCCAACTTACGTCACCTGAACACTAGATTTGTATACATATACTGTAACATTCGGATATGGGTTAATAATAGTCCATAGACACATATGATGTATGCACACATATTGACAACGTCTGCCTGATATATGTTTGCAATAATAACTCTAGTATATAGATATTTATCAAAACAAAACAGTTGTATACGAAAAAAAACCAATAGCCCCATTAGCTCAGTCGGTACAGAACGAGACTTCCAGTCTTGAGGTTTCAAGTTCGATTTCCAGGGCTGGACAATTAAAAATACTAGCAGACGTTCGAATAGGACTTTAAACCGAGGGCCCATGTGACATTGTTATACACCGAGCACGCTAAAGAACCAGAATAAACTTACGGTGGTTTTCTATCTCTATACTGCACTCCCCCACATACCTAAAATACTAACACTCTTCTGGGGCATCGTCCATATAGGAAACCAATGTTAAATACACTTATACACAACAACAATACCGTTATTAAGACTCTTCATTTAGTTTAACTTAATACTATCGTTATGCAAGTATCAATTTACTACAACTCTCCTCTCCTCTCATCCCCTCCCCTCCATCATCTCATGCCGTCATCTTCTGACATCTACTTTTTTTGCTCTGCTACGCTCAACTCCCTCTCATCCCCTCTCTTCCCCTCCCCTCATCTCCTGCCGTCATCTCTAAGCATCTACTTTCTCTGCTCTGCTATGCTTAACTCCCAGCAACACTCTCATACCCTCAATTATCCTATATTTGGATCATCTTTTTCTCATACCCCTCTCCCCGCCCCCTCTCCACCGTAACACACACTGATGCAGTCTTCTATCCCAGTGACCAAACTGTATGGGGAAATGTAATCTGATAAGAGTGTCAACGACCTTCCATATAGCCACGCGTCGCCAAGGCCGGCGAATGTGTATACATACAGCTTATTTATTTTATGCAAATTAGCTGTTTATAAGAAGAGTCCCCGAGGGATAGGTCAGTAAGCTATCACGGTAAACTCAAGATTAGATGTGTGTATACTTGGTGCAATCAAGGAATTAGAGATATCGTCTATGGTTCCTTGGTGCAATCGATAAAATGTGTGACTAATATATCTTCTTTGACGAAAATAGTGCAAAAAAAACGCCACCATGGGCTGGGTGCAATGATATCAACAATAAGTAGGTCGACATTTGACGAAAATATTTTTTTCGTTATCGTTTGACGTAAAACAAACAGGTATTGAAATAGAGAGCAACATACAGACTGCCAATTATTAGATTTTAATTCAATTATGAAGTTTTTGAAAATACATTTATAGTAAGAATGACTGGAGGCATAGCGCCACCATTGAAAACCGGAAATGCTTCCGTGGGGTTATCACATAATGGCGGTTATAACTAATCCTTTCTTTTTTTTCTTCTTTTTTAAAAATGCATGTTCCTTTGTTTGATACTCTTTTTATTATTTGAATAGCAGTATTGATGTATTTTGAACATTTTGGAAAGCATAATCACGTTTGAATCGTGAATTTAGAATTAAATGATGCTCGGAAATAGGGATATGGGTACATACTTTCTGAAGTCTTCTTTCACTTTGTCACTGAACAGAAAACATCCCTTGGTTGCTACACGACCCCTATTTTTACCTCTATTTTGGAAGTGAAGTGGTTGACAAACAATAAAATGTATGTTTCACTTCTTTTATGGGGATAGCACGTCCATTTTTTTTTATTTTCCATTAAATAAAGAACAAAATCAATGGTGGGCTTACACCTGGTAAAAACGTTTTTTTAGGTACATAGATATGTCGTATGCGCATGCGCATTACCACATAATTATCTAGATAGGTTCCTACAACTTTGTCTGCGAAGCTTTATCAAAAACGGAACGTAGTCTAGGTGCCCCTGCATCATATCCAAACATTGTAAAGAGACAGCCTCTCCAATAATAACACCACTTTTATTTCTAATGAAACAGATTCGCAAACAGACGATGGTCCTGTCCAGGTGATAGTAGTTCCGTTTTCGCACGCAGATCCCGGATATGGTCAAACTGTGGAAGGATACTACCAATCATCGACGAAAAGTATGTTTCAATGTTTTTAATGTGTTGAAAAAATACACTATTTCTTTTGAAAGTTTGTAGAAATTCTATATAGAAAATTATGAATGTTTACCAAGGTAAGAAATGTTATTTAGGCCGTTTGAGTGAATAAAATGTTTAAATAAGCAAACGTTCTGTAGAACCTTCGAATTAACTTCTAGCGTTACAGCCATTTTCGGATTATAATGAATAAATTTTCTCAACACGTTTATTGTCAAAATAATTATACAATCCAGGAGTTGAACATACACAGGAGAATTGTTTTAATAGCGCTTCACAAGGAGACATACATGATTAAAACTTTTAACTATAAACGAGGGAAGAGTAAGGATGGTTGGACCCGTTAATCAGGTTTAAGCTCCCCAGTTGCGTCTTTTCTGCAACTGACTTTATATAGGCGCTGATCTCAGTTGTCACTTGTGTATGTAGGGTCCTCCGCGGTCGAGTGATCTAAGGGGCCGAGTGATCTAAGGGATCGAACGGTCTCTCTCTCTCTCTCTCTCTCTCTCTCTCTCTCTCTCTCTCTCTCTCTCTCTCTCAGCTTTAGGGAAGGGCCGTAACTAATGTGGGTATCACTTGTGGCCCAACCCAATAACACTGTACTTGTACACATTTGGCAATAAACACCGAAATAAGGATGGTCACACACAGTTGAGATAACTAACCGCTCGATCTTTCCACTTGTGTATTTCCTCAATGAAATAAAAATAATATTTCTGTCAAACCAGGGTTGCGTTCAGCACGGTTAAACATGTTTACTCTGTTTATAAATGCAAACAGTGACTAAATGTACGAAAAGTAAACGAAAATCGGTCTCCTCGGCACTGTCCCTCTAGTTCTCATTAAGTCACGAGATTAAACACACAAGCAAACAGCTCTCAGAAGTGTTTGCTCTGTTAGCAGACGTTTAAAGCGAACATGTCGTTCAGTTGACTTCTGTTATCAACGTTTGCAAACAAATTAAACGTTTAAGCGAAATGAACTCAGCCCAGTATTAAGTTTCTATTATACTGCAGTGGTGGTATAGGGATAGAGTGTCCGCCTCGCATGCTGAAGGTTGTGGGTTCACTCCCCAGCAGGGTCATACCAATGACTTTAAAAATGGTACTTGAAGCTTCCTCGCTTAGCTTTCAGCATTAAGAGGATAGTTCTAGGTCTGGTCTGCCCGTATAATGTGATTGGTATACTATGACTATATTACCCTCACGTTTGACAAACCGCAGCGTCAGTCTAGGGATAGAGCGCCCACCTTGCATGCTGAAGGTCGTGGGTTCGATCCCCGGCCTGGTGATACCAAATACTTGAAAAATGGTACTAGAATCTTCATTGGGTGGCGCTCAGCATTTAGAGGATAGTTCTAGGTCTGGTCGTTCCGGTGTCCGTATAATGTGATTGGGTGGAGTTTATACCAGATGTCTACGGCATGATACTCCAGTGTGGTAGCGGTGCTTAGAATACTGTCTCAAGTAGATACCGTCATGATATAACTGAAAAATTGTTGAAAGCGACACTAAACACCATACAACAATAACAACAACAACAACAACAACAACAACAACATAGTTTATTTTATACTTTATGACAGGCGTCCTGGATAACATGATAGTCAAACTCAACAAGTACAGAAATATGACGTTCCAGTGGGCGGAGACGGTATTCCTGGAGAGATGGTTCAGGGACATCACTGAAGCACAAAAAGTACAGGTAATGTAATGTGACTTTATCTCTCTCTCTCTCTCTCTCTCTCTCTCTCTCTCTCTCTCTATCTCTCTCTGTGTCTCTGTGTCTCTCTATGTCTCTCTGTCTCTCTCTGTCTCTCTGTCTCTCTCTCTCTGTCTCTCTGTCTCTCTCTCTCTCTCTCTCTCTGTCTCTCTCTCTCTCTCTCTCTGTTTCTCTCTCTCTCTCTCTGTCTCTCTGTCTCTCTCTCTCTCTCTCTCTAAATATATGATCACGGCAATATATATATATATATAGAAGCACCCACTTGTCTTAAGCAGCCGCATTTGCTATTTCCCATTTCCATGCTTTCAGAGAAAACTAACCTAAATTAAGCAACAACCTGTCTTAAAAGGTCAATTTTGCTAATTCCCTTGACTTGCTGCTTAAGACAGATATTAGACAGATATACAGATAAAGACGGATATGTTTACTGCCTGTCATGGTTAAACATTAATAAACCAGATGAAGGTTATATCTGTAAAAAATTAAAACTGAATTAAGAAATCCAAAGGGAGCGATGGCATTCATATTGGTTTAAGACGAGCTTAAGCGATTTTGTGACTTTGAACTTATATGCGAAATATATAAACATGTGAATAAAATGACTTTATATAAAACCACCCGGTTTGAGTGTCTGTTACGTCACACATGTTTCAAAAGTGAATATATTTTTGAATATATAAAAAAATAATGAAAGGTTTCTTTATTTTAACATTATGAAAAGTTTATATGTATCTGTTTATATATAGGTTCGTGACCTGGTGGAGCGCGGTCAGTTGGAGATTGTAATGGGAAGCTGGGTGATGCCCGATGAAGCAATCACTTACTATGTCCCCGTGGTGGACCAGCTGATAGAAGGGCACCAATGGCTGATGGAAAATATCGGGGTGACGCCCAAAAACGCGTGGATAAACGACCCATTTGGTTACTCAAGCACCATGCCATATTTATGGAAGTCAAGCGGGATGGACAATATGGTGATATTAAGAATACATCAAGCGATAAAGGCAACTCTGATGAGAAAAAAGAGCATGGAGTTTAACTGGCGGCCATATTGGAAAACAGATGCTGAGCACGATATCTTGTGTAATCTGATGCCATATCCTGGTTACTGGAACGGTGACGTATGCGGACCCGACCAATCAGTGTGCAAGCAATTTAATTTTATTCATTTGAGTGAGGGGTCACAGGACTCGACTGCTGTGACTGACGAGAACATTTCAAAGCTTTCCAAACTTTTATATGAGGCATACAAATTCACTGCCGGTTTTTATCAGTACAATAATTTAGTTATATTCATAGGAGAAGATAACTCTTACGTTAGAGACTCTTCCTGGGAAGACACCTATCGGAATTACGATAAATTGATGACGTATATAAACAATAAACATGAATGGAATATGAATATAAAATTTGGTACGCTGAAAGAGTATTTTGCCAATGTACGCGACAACGCATTGAATGGTAAGAGGTCAGGAAATAAATCCCCCAAAGAGTCTAAAAAATTCCCAACCTTAAGTGGAGATTTTTTTCCCTATTCGGATTGGGATAACGGTTATTGGACTGGTTACTACACAACACGTCCCTGGATGAAAAAGTTTTCACGCGAACTTGGACCCATTGTCCGGGCAGCGGATATTTTTAGCGTCATAATGCATAATTATTGCGCGATATCAGGGAACTGCGCAAACGTTACTCAACAGATCTACAAAGGCATTCTTTCAGACATACGTGTTGCACGCAGGGAACTTGGAATATATCAACATCATGATGGCATAACGGGAACCAGTCTACCGTTCGTAGTTGATGATTACGAAACCCGTTTAATGAGCGCGTATCGAAGTGCTAGAAAAGCTTTAAAGATGGCGGTGATGACGATATTGTCACGTGGTGCTGTGAGCGATCCTAAAGCATTAACGGAGAATAAAGACAAGCAAGGAGCCAAATCCATCATTAAAGATAAACTCTACATCATTGGTAAAGATGGTCTGAAATTTATTTTAGCTAACAGTGTAGAAAAAACACGACATGAAGTTGTAAATGTTCTTTTAAATAAGAAGAATATTAGAATTACCTCATCCAGTGGCGCAGATATTCCGTTTCAAGCGACGGTACCGTATATATCAAAATCTGCCGCAGACCAAGATTTGAATTATCTGATATCATTTAATATTCATCTTGCTCCGTACGTTATACAAACAATTCAAATAAAAGAAATACAAGACAATATCAAACCAGTTCACGAAGAATTTCACGATCACGGCAATGCGAATAGTAAAATTGAAATAAAAAACCAACATATGAAAGCAGTATTCGATTCAACTACAGGCTTCATTAAACATCTAGTTGATTCTAATAACAGGATCACTGAGATTTCCTCGGAATTCCTGATGTATAAATCCGGAACAAGTGGCGCATATTTGTTTGGCCCAAATGGCGAAGCAATGACTATTCCAGCAATGAAGCGAAACAAACCGCAGATATACGTCACAAGAGGGCACCTTATGTCTGAGGTTAAAGTTTTCAACGAGGCCGGATTTTCTCAAAATATACGGCTGTATAATACATCGGGAATACAAGGTCAAGCACTTCATATAAGAAACGAAGTTGATCTCAATAAGGGAGCATATAGCGATACCGAAGTGATTCTAAGGTTCAAAACAGACATAAAGAACGGGGATGTATTTTTCACAGATCAAAATGGTTTTCAAATCATGGGACGAAGGACATACCCTGATAGGCTTATAGAGTCGAATTATTATCCAATCAGCACTGTGGCCATATTGGAGGATACTGATAAACGTCTGACATTGCATGCGTCTCAACCACACGGAGTGGCGTCCTTAAAAAGTGGAATGCTCGAAGTAATGTTAGACCGAACAATGAACAGAGATGACGGTAAAGGTCTTGGAATGGGTGTTTATGAGAAAGTGTTAACTTTGAGTGAATTCAGTGTACAAATTGAGCATAAAACTCAGCCGGAACCCCGCAAAGAAGACCGGTTCTCACACATGACTGTCAATAGCTTGGTTTTGAACGAACAGTTTCAGAACGGTATATTGATATTTTCAGTTGCAGACGACAGTAATATGAAAATATTTGATGATAGTTTTCAAACTTTTAATAAAGAAAAAGAATTCCCATGTGACACTGCTGTTGTAGGTCTGAGAAACCTCGTAACAAATGACTTGACTATCAACGGGACGAGTCTAGTTTTACACCGAAGGCCAACACACTGTTCCTATCCGGTGTCAGACATTGGCTGTTCAGTTTCGGGTGAAGCACTTACTTTTGAAAACTTTTTGATTGGTTTAGACTCGAGTCACTTGTCCACGGAGCGAAACATAATGGTAGAAACATCTCTTTCTCATATCTACAGCAAACAACAAGTTACGTTTAAAGACGATATACGGCCAAAACATAATGAACTCAAATCGTATTTCCTCAAATTTAAAGCAAGGGGTATTGTCTAACCGAAAAAGAGAAAAGAAAAGTTGAAAAGTTTAATTAGACTAGAAGTGAAAAGAGTTTTCTGGCCCTTGACTGGGTGAAAAAGTACTAATGTTTGCCTTATAAAAACGAAGTAGAACATTATCAGTATTATGTTTTCGTTCTCATATGTTTTTTTGTTGTTTTTGTATATACTTTCTTCATTGTATAAAATGTTCTTAAATCGAGTAATTAAATATATTTAAACTGAAACTTTTAGTTTTAATCAAATCTTAATCAACCAAATTTTGGTCAGAAGTTTATTGACCATGAAAACACATTTAAAACATTTTTTGCCAAGTAAATTCTAGATGACCTTAAGTTTTCCCAGGGTTGGGATAAAACCTGGTAAGAAGGTTTACAGGCATGAATGTTCTTGTGACTCGTAATTCTAATTTTTTTAAAATTATTACTAAAACTTATTACACGTGAAATGATCACAAATAATGAAAGTTTGACCCCATCTTAACTCATTACACGTGGAATGATCACACATAATGAAAGTTTTACCCCATCTTAACTCATTACACGTGGAATGATCACACATATTGAAAGTTTGATCACACATAATTAAAGTTTTACCCCATCTTAACTCATTACACGTGGAATTATTACACATATTGAAAGTTTGACCCCATCTTAAATTATTACACTTGGAATGATCACACATAGTAAAAGTTTATCACCATTAATCACACAAAGTGAAAGTTTGGCCCCATCTTAACTCATAACACGTGGAATAATCACACAAAGTGAAAGTTTGGCCCATTCTTAACTCATCACACGTGGAGTGATCAACCAAAGTGAATGTTTGGTCCCATCTTAACTCATTACATGTGGAATGATCACACATAGTGAAAGTTTGATTCCATCTTAACTCATAACACGTGGAATGATCACACATAATGGAAGTTAGGTCCAATCTTAACTCATTACACGTGGAATAATCACACATAGTGAATGTTTGGTCCCATCTTAACTCATTACATGTGGAATGATCACACATAGTGAAAGTTTGATTCCATCTTAACTCATAACACGTGGAATGATCACACATAATGGAAGTTAGGTCCAATCTTAACTCATTACACGTGGAATAATCACACATAGTGAAAGTTTGGTCCAATCTTAACTCATTACACGTGGAATGATCACAAATAATGGAAGTTTGACCCAATCCCAACTCATTACACGCGGAATGAACACACATAATGGAAGTTTGATCCCATCTTAACTCATTACACGTGGAATGACAACACATAATGAAAGTTTGACCCCATCTTAACTCATTACATGTGGAATTACCACACATAATGAAAGTTTGTCCAATCTTAACTCATAACACGTAGAATGATCACACATAATGGAAGTTTGATCACACATAATGAAAGTTTGACCCCATCTTAACTCATTACACGTGGAATGATCACACATAATGGAAGTTTGGTCTCATCTTAACTCATTACACATGGAATGATCACACATAATAAAAGTTTGACCCCATCTTAACTCATTACACGTGGAATGATCACACATAATGAAAGTTTGAAGTTTGATCATACATGATGAAAGTTTGAAGTTCGGTCACACATAATGAATGTTTGACCCCATCTTAACACATTAAACGTGGAATGATCACACATGATGAAAGTTTGACTCCATCTTAACGCATAACACATGGAATGAACACACATAATAAAAGTTTGACCCCATCTTAACTAATTACACGTGGAATGATCACACATAATGAAAGTTTGAAGTTTGATCATACATGATGAAAGTTTGAAGTTTGGTCACACATAATGAATGTTTGACCCCATCTTAACACATTAAACGTGGAATGATCACACATGATGAAAGTTTGATCACACATAATGAAAGTTTTGTCCCATCTTAACTCATGAGTAAAGGATAACATGCAACATGATTAGCGCAAATGAAGTTACACAATTTCAAAAAAGTGAGTTGGGAAAAGTTGATGTGTTTAGTGGTACTGGGGCCAGATCGGAAACCAGAGAGTTTGTATTATTTAAAAAATGTAATGTCTGCAGTGTTTTCACAATAGTACCATCTGTTTTTATCCAAAGGTAACTAAACTTATCCAGGATGTTTATGACCTTGAAAATTAATTTCACTTATCTTTATTGACTCAGTTTAATTTGACTAGAACATACAGTAGAGCGGTGCAGGCATGGTTGTGTATCTGTTTTGTAAATACCTTATTTAGCACCGTCCTTGTTAGTTCTTATTCCCCTGTAAATGTGTCGACAGGTTTTTAGATAACAGTCTGGTATAATGCTTACTCGGTTGAAATATTTACATTGTTGTGATTTTTTTTTAAATGGAGTTTAACGTCATTTTCAACACATTTCAGGTTATATATGGCATATCCAGTTTTACTGGTGGAGGAAGACCTCAGACTGAGTCAGGTTATATATGGCATGTCCAGTTTTACTGGTGGAGGAAGACCTCAGACTGAGTCAGGTTATATAAGGCATATCCAGTTTTACTGGAGGAGGAAGACCTCAGACTGAGTCAGGTTATATAAGGCATATCCAGTTTTACTGGTGGAGGAAGACCTCAGACTGAGTCAGGTTATATATGGCATATCCAGTTTTATTGACCGAGGAAAACTTAGGAAAGAATCTGAGTAGAACCGCCGTCTTTCCACAAGTAACTGGCAAACTTTCTCGAATAAAGTTTTTTGGAGCGAGAATGACTCGATCCTTCGACCTTAGCGGTAATATGTAAATGATCTTAAGACAGTACCTTAGACCACTCGGCCACGAAGGACTCCAATTTCAATAACAACAAATAAGCATACCGTACAAATTGAGAAAAAAACCAAACTCATCAGATTCATATTTACGAGCACGAGACCACCCACACCGCAATTAAACTAGTTTAGTAATTTTATTTTAGTTCAAACTTATTTCTTTTACGTCAGTTGTGAAACACATTCTTACAACTTAAACAAATCACGCTCCAAGTTTTCCTCAGTAGAACCACAAGCGGTACACGTGTCTTGCTCAAGGACACCACACATAACCGTGACAGATGGTCGAACCCGCGACTCTCCGATCATGGGTTCGATGCTCTGTCACTGTACCACGCGCTTTTCGTAATAATAGCTACCAATTAACTTTTTATATCCTGAAACCGCCGTTAAATCACCATTGATGTTCTGTATTGTGCGTTATTGAATAAGGCCTCCGTTTTTATATGATTTATTATTTTATTTCTATGTTCTCGTTCGCAATATCACATATTTCTATTTATAAGTCCATGATTGTATCCAATGCTCCATATGCTCCATACGATATCGGTCAACAGCTATTCCACAGTCCTGCAGATGAACATTGTGTAAAATCCTAGTTCATGTGTAGCGTCGTTGTCTTCAACCCATTTGTGTAGAGTACCTTCTTTTTTCATCGCTTCCAGTCGCTTTTCAATATCAATCATTTCGTCTTCGGTGGCAAAGTGAAAATATGAAAATCCATTTCTCCATTCTTTTTTAAGTGGTCCCTCAGCATCTTTATACCAGAGACCGGTTTGATCTGGACCAAGTAGTCTTAGGGCAGCAAGACATTGTAGTTTACATTCAGCAAAAATGGTTTCCCATTGCTTTACGCTTGGCATATGCTTGGTTGTTTGATGACTAATCCGTGGGAGAAGTCTGGCGAACCAAACTGCGTCCAACATCACCATAGGAGTTATGGTGGTGACAGCAATAAGACCACCTGGTCGTACAACTCTTGTGGCTTCTACCAATGTTTCAATTGTGCCAGGAAAAGTTTTACCGTCAGAATTTCCTTCCACATGATAAAGAACCTGTAATATATTACTGCATTCAACGATCAATCATTCGCAATCGTCTTCAGTGTTTAAATATAAATACTTTGTACGTTTTACACATTTACATATTATCAAAAGTTTCGAAAAAGAGGTAAAACGAATGTTATATTATGTAACATTTTCTCAGCTTATAAGCAAGTTTGTTACAATTTTCTTGTTCATTACGTAACACAATACATCTCTTGTAAACTTTTATTTAATCATAACGAAAACAACAGCAACTTAAGGTATACTAAACGGAACAGCTAACTAGCCACCTGACATTTTATTGACGGGTTAGCTGTTCCGTTCAGTATATTTCTGTACTAAGTCCCACCAAGAACTTGTATAGAAGGATAGGAAATTTGCATCTCTCCACTAATTGTTTATAAAATAGCATGAAAAGAATTAATATTCTGGCAAATTAAATATTCAATATTCACAGGACCTGGTGTCTATAATATAAAATGCAAGGTGTATGTAATATTATATGTTTTATACTGTTTTAAACATGCAAAATGATCGTAATTGAAAATATTGCAGTTCGAAGGAAAATTTCCAGTTTTTCCTTGATTTGTTTAACTGCTTTGTAATCATAAGTACTTCATCAGTTTAGAACACAATTTAACAATAATGATGATAATAATAATAATAATAATAATAATAATAATAATAATGATGATGATGATGATGATGATGATGATGATGATGATGATGATGATGATGATGATGATGATGATGATGATGATGATGATGATGATGATGATGTGATGATGATGATGATGATGATGATGATAATAAAGACGTTCATAAACGAGAGAACGCATTTGAATAAATCCAATCTTCTATGAGGCCCCCAATATATTCACAAAGTACAACATTAATTTAACATATAAACAAAAGAAGTAAACAAGTATATGTATTTGCTGGGAATGGTCTCGTTTTGTAGAGAATCTCATTGTACAAAGAAAGAATTTTAATTTGTTCTTTCTTATCTTTGATCTTACCAAGCTTAAATTGACTACATCAAAACTATTTTCGGGAAACGGCAATCTGGGCATCGACTCCTCATATATGCCTTGTATTAGACCTTCCTTTATCTCGGTGGCTAGGACTTTCTTTGCTTCCTCGAGCATTTCGAAACTTTCATCCAACAATGTGATTTGACGAAATCCGTGCTTGATTAACGACTTGGCCGGCAGTCCAGTACCGCAACCAGCGTCAAGTATACGAACGTCCTACAATTAGATGTTGAAATGTTTATAGAGGATTTTACATGAGTGCTAGTTTATTGTTATGTTTTATTAAACGAGATGCCAAAAATACCATGCGAGGCTCTTGCCAAGTGTACTATCATTTTTGAAAACAAGTTTAAACATAAGTCATCTAACATATTCTTAAACGGGTGGACCTGTCAGCCAGCCAGCCAGCCAGCCAGCCAGCAAGCAAGTCCGTACGTACGTACGTTAAATGGGCCGATAAGTGACCTGCAATTAGATACTGGTTGTTGCACATTGAAGTTTATACAATGCAAACATAAATTTGGTTGAGTGGTAATAATAGCCGAGTGGCCAAAGGCGCCGTCTCAATATCATTCACCTCTCGCCGCTTAGTTTGAATTCGAATCCCGCCAGTTACTTGCGGAAGGACCGAGGTTCTACTCTGATTCATTCTGATGCCTTCCTCCATCAACAAAAGTGGATATCACGTAATAAATTATAGTCCCAGAGAAAGGGGGTGTTTGTTTACTTTATATGTCTAAAAGGTTTGAGATTTGTTTGTAGAGGTAAATTTTATGCTGAATCCGAAAATCCATTTTTTTTACTAACGGCTGTTGGAGCCTTGAAATTCATGCTATAATATATAATCAGACAGAAAACACTGCAAAGTGTTAAAATTTATATTGATTGCGTTGTTGTAAGTTGTATGACATGTTTTAGGGTTAAAGAAGAATAAAAAGAATATGGTTGATTAAAGTTAAAAAAGTCTAAATGAGGGACAAAATGGCCGCCAAAATACGAAATGACACTTTTTTCTGTAAATGTACTCATTTTGTTGAGTGCTTTGACCTTATGCTTATTTCGAAATGCTAGTTTCTAGAGGTAAAATGTATGCTGAGTCCGAAAAACTATTTCTTACTTACTGCTGTTGGGGCGTCTTGTCACAAATCCAAGATGTATGCCAAATTGGCTGCCAAATATTGAAATTCATGTTATAATATATAATCTGATAGAAACACTGCAAAGTGTTACAATTTAGATTTGTTGTGTTGTTTTAAGTTATATGAAATGTTTTAGGGTAAAAAAGAGTTAAAATATGGTTGATTCAAATAAAAAAAAGTCTAAATTAGGGACAAATGGCCACCAAAATATGAAACAATGACATTTTTTTGGCAAATATACGCATTTGGAGAATGCTTTGGCCTTATGTCTATTTATACATGTTTGTTTCTAGAGATTTAATGTATGCTTAGTCCAAAAATATATTTCGCACTAACACCTGTTGGGGTGTTTGGTCACAAATCCAAGATGGCTTCCAAAATGGCTACTAAATATTGAAATTCATATTATAATATATAATCTGATAGAAAACACTGCAAAGTGTTAAAATTTAGATTTATTGTGTTGTTGTAAGTTGTATTACATGTTTTAGGGTAAGAAAAAGTAAAAATAAAGTTGATTCATGTACATTAAGTCTAAATAAAGGACAAATGGCCACCAAAATATGGAACAATGACACTTTTTCTGCAAATATACAAACAAAGTCATGTATTTTGGAAATGCTTTGGCCTTATTTTTGTTTATAAATGCTTTTTTCTGTGAAATGTATGATGAGTCTGAAAATACATTTCTAACTAACGGCTGTTAGGGCTTTTGGTCACAAATTCAAGATGGCCACCAAAATGGCCGCCAAATATTGATATTCATGTTTTAATCGGATAGAACACACTGCAAAGTATTAAAATTGAGATTTAATGTATTGCTGTAATTTGTATGACATGTTTTATGGTTAAATAAGTAAACAAAATGGTTGATTCATGTACAACAAGTCTAAATAAAGTATAAAAATGTCCGCCAAAATAAGAAAAATGACTGCTTTTCTGCAAATATATGCATTTTGTTGAATGCTTTGGCCTTATTTATATTAATGAATGGTTCTGGAAATACTGAACATGATTAAGGATTATACTCTTCTTATTCTTCAAACAATCTTGAATAGTTGTATCTTCTTCATGTTATGGTTCTTCACTCTAACAAACAAGCAATAAACAAGTTAACATGAAAATTCCATTTTTAAAATATAATGTTAAAAAAATACAGCAGAATATGTTAAACTTAAGCTCTAGAAAATTATTTTCTATATATAAACATACATTTTAGAGTAGTTTATTAAATATTTGGTTATATGGTTATGCTAACAGAATGCAAATATGTATGGGTAAGAAAGGTCACCGAAGCTAAAAAGATGTGCTTTTATTCAGTAATATGTATACATATATTGTTAATTTCTTGTGACCCTTTTTATGATTAATTGGTTCGTCTGTATAATTATTATATAGGTTTCAAATTATAGGACTATAATTTCTGATTTGTGATATCAATTTTAACAAATGAGTTTATATCACTTAAGAGCACAAACATTCAAGACCGACTGATGCTGTTGATGAACTTCCAGTCTCCAACTACAGAGGTGCTAAAGGATGGAGAAAGCACCAATCATAAAGAACTCAAAGAGTGTGTTGCTGTTGCTTTTTTTTTTCAAGTACTTTTTTCATGTTCCGTTTATCAAAATGATTCCGTTAAAGTACAGAGAAAAGGACAGTATGATGTGCGTTTTTTAAAAATATGCTGTTTCTTTGATGCTTATAGGTTTGACACGTCAGTAGCATGCAGGAAATTAAAAATAACACATAGGCTCAGATGCAGGAAATTAAAAATAACACATAGGCTCAGATGCAGGAAATTAAAAATAACACATAGGCTCAGATGCAGGAAATTAAAAATAACACATAGGCTCAGATGCAGGAAAATAAAAATAACACATAGGCTCAGATGCAGGAAAATAAAAATAACACATAGGCTTAGATGCAGGAAAATAAAAATAACACATAGGCTCAGATGCAGGAAATTAAAAATAACACAAAGGCTCAGATGCAGGAAAATAAAAATAACACATAGGCTCAGATGCAGGAAATTCAAAACAATGGGTAAACTCCCTCGCTCTCAGATTTAGAATAAAAAATGGCAACAATCACTTCAGTATCTATCGTTTAAGATGGTATTATTTAGATTTTTAGAATTTTGACAGGCATCGATCATTTATAATTCTGTTTTCAAATATGTCATATTATAGCTGATATAGCTGCACAGGACAACTGATACATGTACTTTGAAAAAGGTCGAAAAAGACATTAATAATGTAGACGTGAAGAAGCAAACAGAATATCAATCTGTCATCTTATGAAGGCAATTGAAAACCAGTTGCCAGGGTCAGCCATTGATGTGCTTTTCAATGACACTGTTGAAGTTGGAACTGATGTGCTTTTGAATGTTACTGTTGAAGCTGGAACTGATGATAATTTGCATGTGAAAAAGCCTGGTAACTCAGATGTTGTGAATGATAGAATTTAAAGAAAATGACTTCAAAGTAATATGATAAGTGCGCTCTAAAAACAATACGTGACACTTTATTTTGTGGAATTTTGCACTAAACAGTAATGATGATGTTGCTGTGGAATCAGATTATAGGTACATGCTGTAAATGGTGGTAATGACAACATTCATTTCATGCTATTCAGTAACCCGTGATTACGCTAAGAAACTTTAAAAACGCAAAACATTTTTGTACAATAACTTTTGCTTGTAACGCACAAGCTATGTTCCCACTAATTGCACGTAGCGCTCGAATTTATCAGTAAAGCAAAACTTATTTTTTATCAATGTGTACATTGTGGAAATACATGCTGAAAAAACACCAGCGGAAGTTTCCATAGCTTCATTTAAACATGTCACGTTTATCCGAACATAAATGGTCCAAGACGTTAGGAATGCTACGAGCCGGATGGAGAGTTTCCAAAGTCACACGCCAATTGTCATCCTTCGACAATTGTTCGCCGACGAGGGCGTTTTAAAGCGACATGAATGGTCAAAGATCGATCTCGGCTAAGGAAGCCATGGATAAACATGCCGTCTTACGTCGGCTACACCAATGATATGCTTCCGGTCCGCTACCGTCAGCGTCAGACGAACAATTGGTGCCCGGTGGTAAGTTTTAGTTCATTGTTTACATTATATCATGCCTCCTAATTCTTATATATTAAATTACAATTTAATAAATTAAATTATAAATTAAATATCGCTTGCGCTTTAGACCATATCCATAACATTTGTGTTTCAGGCGTTCAACCCATCCCAGAACTGCGAGGCGTCGGCTTCGTGAAGTGGATCTACCATTCCAGACAGAAAAAATGAGGTCACTTTTTCTTTCAACATGATAATGCTCCGGCACATAGGAATCACCACAGGTTTTTTTTTTCTCAAGCGAATGCAATTCAGACGCTAGATTGACCATCTTTGATCCCAGACATTCGTAATTGGTGACATGTCTGGGATAAGCTAGGAAAACGTACTAACGCTCGCCGCCCACCACCGAGAAACGTAAATGCGCTTTTCCACGCCTTGTTTCAGGAGTGAATAAACATTCGCTGGCGATGTACTGCTAATATTGTAAGTTCAATGAGACGGAGATGTGTTGATTGCGTTGTTGCAAATGGTAGTTACACCCGCTGTTAATTGTAAAGTTATTGATTTGAGGTGTTGCTGTTTAAAATGTTATTTCTCAACAAATTATTAGTTCACACAATTTGTTTGATTAATGTGAGTGTTTTATTATTGCCAAATTTTATTAAAATTGATAAACAAAAAAAAAACTGTTTCTTTTACAAAGTCCGCTTTTTCGCGTTTTAAAGTCCCTTTGTGTGTGAAAACACTCAAATTAATGTAGGAAATTCAAGGGATATTAAATATTAACTACTAATGTTGGTGCAACAAAGTGATTATGATGCAAAATGTTATGACTATTAACATTCATTGAAATGCAATATACTAAACTAAAGTAACATTGTGACGTAATGATTACGCAGCAACTATTCCTGTATTATGGCTGAAGGAAATATACTAAGACCAAATGAAAACTAAAAAAAAAAACATTTAATTAACAAGAATTCATAACATGAAAAACAATCATGCACTTGTTTACTACATTGCTTTATTAAATTAATGAAGCTTATTTTGTAAATATACACATATTCCAGTTTTTATTAAGCAAAAATATAAAAAAAAAATCATAATCCTGAAACATGTCACACAACAAAGAACTACACAATAGACCTAATTTTTAATATTTGTGGTGTTTTAACAGATTATATAGCATTATTGATGATTTTCAATATATGGCGTCCATATTGGCGGCCATCTTAAATTTATGACAAAACTCCCCAACAGTTGTAGTATGAAATGAACATTTTAAAATGGCATACAATTCATGTTTCTCAAGAAAAATGACTCAACAGTTGTAATAATTTTTTCACGAGTTTATCTTAGAAATGGAATTTTCATATTAACTTGTTCATTGCATTGCTTTGTTAGAGTGAACGAAGCATAACGTGAAGAAGATATAGATATTCCAGTTTGTATTCAGCAGAAGTAGCCAAGCATGTTAAGTATCTCCAGAAGAATAAGAAGAGTATAATCCTTAAACATGTTCAGTATTTCCAGAACCATTCATTAATATAAATAAGGCCAAAGCATTCAACAAAATGCGTATATTTGCAGAAAAACAGTCATTTTTTCTTATTTTGGCGGCCATTTTTATACTTTATTTCGACATGTTGTACATGAAACAAACCATTTTGTTTACTTATTTTCAATAAAACATGTCATACAAATTACAACAACACAATAAATTTAAATTTTGATACTTCGCAGTGTTTTATATCAATTTATACATTATAACATGAATTTCAATATTTGGCAGCCATTTTTGGCGATCATCTTTTGTTTGTGACCAAATACCCCAACAGCCGTTAGTAAGAAATGGATTTTCGGACTCAGCATAAAATTTACCTAAAACAAACAAGTCTCAAACTCTTTGGACATAAAAGGTAAATAAACACACTATATCTGGGACTAATATATATCCTGAAGTGTGTTGAAATTGACGTTAAACCCCATATTCCATTCCTGTAAACAAGGTCAAATGCTTTCCGGAAATCAATATAATGTATATATACTGAACAGAACAATTAACTCGCCATTTTCGTATTTCCTAGTCGGTGTGGTTCCGGCTAAGAATAGAATCATTGTTGATCTCTGCAGAGGGGTAGGAATCCTCCGAATTGGTGTCATGTTCATTTTATCATTTTTGTCATGTTCACTATTGTGGTTAAATTATCAACACCCGTGTGGTTCCAGGGCGCCATGAGTGATGGCAAGAATAGGATCACTGTGACTTATGCATGTAGTAAGAAGCGACAAATTGAGTAATACGATAGAATTTGCTGAAACTCTGCAGAACTGCAGGTATCAAGGTTCTAGGTTAATTCTGCATATTCGTTTGTTGGTGTATTTTTTTTTTAAATCTGTATGTTTATTTGTTGTTTTTGTACATGTAGAGTGAACTTGGAAATTTCCTTCCTGTTGGCGTTGAATAACTTATAATGTGTTTGTACGCCGTAAAACCCTATTCATTCATTCATTCGTATGCTGAACAGAACAGCTCGCCATTTTCGTATTTCCTATATTTTCGTCAAAACATAGAGTAGCGTTATTAAATGGTATTGATGAAATGTATTTTATATAACCAAATGTTATTTCTTATTAAAGTCCAAATTTAAAGGGAAAATTGCTTTGATACATTTAGAGAAAATACATAAAATACTAGGTACATAAAATACCAGGTGGCGGGTTAGCTGTTCCGTTTAGTATAGTTATAGTGGGATTATGATGTAAACTATTCCATTAAGACAACCAAAAATGTTAACCTCCCAACACCTAAGAAGCTGCATTGTTATAAAAATCGCGACATTTGTTAAACTTTAGTTCAGTCATTGTTTAACAAAATAGTTATAAACTTTATTTCTGAAAAAAAAACCGGAAATATTTCTTTGAACTATTAACAAAAATAAATCTCCTAAACAGTGTAACTGTACGAAGCGAGTGACGTGTCTATTGATCTTAGAACCACATTCAATGACCACTGATTCAACATAGTTTTTATAGCTGAGACACCATGCAAATGAATATGCATACGCATAATTGACATTTGACTTTGACACGTGTGATACCATTAAACGTTCATGTTCTACCATTTTATGTAAATAGGGGGACTAACATGAACCTGGCATGATCTTCCTCTATGAAACAAACTTAGTGTGTGCACATGGATTAAACATGAGCCTAAAACTCAAGGCTCAAACTAAAAATTGCCGATTTATTAGTACATTTACTATAAACACTAAAGACTCAAACTTAGAATTACCGATTTATCAATACATGTACTATAAAAACACAAGACTCAAACTCAAAATTACCGATTTATCAATACATGTACTATAAAAACTCAAGACTCAAACTCCAATACCGATTTATCAATACATGTACTATAAAAACTCAAAACTCGAACTCCAAATTACCAATTTATTAATAAATGTACTGTAAAACCTTAAGACTCAAACTCAAAATTGCCGATTTATTAATACATGTGATATAAAAAACTCAAGACTCACACTCATAATTACAGATTTGTCAATACATTTACAGTATGTACTATAAAAACTCAAGACTCAAACTCCAAATTGCCGATTTATTAAAACATGTACTATAAAAACACAAGATTCTAACTCAAAATTACCGATTTATGAATACATGTACTATAAAAAAAATCAAGACTCAAACTCAAATTTACCAATTTATTAATTCGTGTAATATAAAAACTCAAGACTCAAACTGAAAGTTATCGAGTTATCAATACATTTACAATAAAAACTCAAGACTCAAACTCAAAATTGCCAATTTATTTATACATGTACATAAAAACTCGAGATTCAAACTCAAAATTGCCGATTTGTCAATACATGTACTATAAAAACTCGAGACTCAAACTGAAAATTACCGATTTGTCAATACATGTACTATAAAAACTCAAGATTTCAAACTCAAATTAACCGATCTATTAACACATGTAATATAAAAACTCAAGACTCAAACTCAAAATTACCAATTTATTAATACACGTACTAGCAAAAGTTTAGTAATCAAACACTTTATTTTTTTACATATTTTCTAATAATATAAGATTGAAATTTGACTATTTTTGCAAGAAAATATTCGTCAATTTCTTGTAAAATTGTTTATAAGGCAAATTATAATATTTCAGATTTTGAGTTTGAATCTGACTCTCAACTTAAAAGTTTGATAAAATTTAATTTAAGTGCAGGTGTAAAACTGGGAATGGTTTAAAGGTTAATCGGGTAACGGTTTCCTTACTGACCTGATGAGAGAGTGGCTATCGCTCCGCCCACTGATCAAGCGGCGAGGCTTGTCCAAGTAAATACAATGTAGTGTTTATCTACAGGCCTTTAGCTTGTCTAGGAAAATGGCTGGTCTGGTAATAATACCGATCGCTGATTTGATTATCGGCGTGTTTGACTAACAACCCGCGTCGGGTCAACTCGTTTAAAAAGTGTGTTTTGATATTTTGTTATTAATGGTTTATGATTTATGGTTTTGACGAGGGTATATTGAATTGTTTTGCACTCTTGTTTTTACTTAAAATTGAAGTTGTGTGGACACAAGCATTAAATTGGATATCTTATTGATATGTAACAAAACAGTATATATGAATAAACGTGTTATGCGCATGCATACACAAATAGGTTATGCGTGCGCAGTCTATAATCAGTGTATAGATAGAATCTTTATTTCCTCCATAATTGGAGAGCATATAATAACATATATCCAAATTGCAGTAAACTATAACATATACATGAACATAATACAATGAGTTACAAGTGAAGAATGAACATAGAATACGCCTAATATGATGGCATATTGTAAAAGTATTCATAACATGATGGATTTGTTAAAATAACTAAATAAATTATGATTTTATAAAAATCAGTATTGCTTTTAACTGTCATATAGTATACCTTACACTTATATAAGTGAAATAATAACACTGTTTATCTATAATGAATCTTACCGAAATAAAATGCAAGACCCAGTGATAGACTAATGACAACGACGAACTTTTTGTATCTTATCGAAACGAAATGTAAGAAATTGATCATACACTGAGTAACAAACAGTAAACATTAGCAGTATCGATAAAAGTTACTTTAACATACTGTGAATTATCCCTAAGTTATCTCTTTGTTTTTCACATATTAACATTTATGCCCATGCATGAAATGAGCATGTATTAGATACATTTATATGTAGATGTCCTAGACTATGCTAATCATACACATTTTTTTACATAAGGCTGAACTAAAAATTGTTTCATTGAACGACATACATTTCAACCGCACGTTTTAATCCTTTGTTTACACCAAGAATGACCTTGGCACGTTCGTCTAATTTCAAAAATGTTCTTTCAGAGAAAGTAAGAGTGGCCATACTTGGTTTTTGTTTTTATTGTTGCTGTTGTTGTTGTTGTTGTTGTTGTTGTTTTGGTGGCAGCAAACAAAGCATGAATCTGAAATACGTCACGAGAGACATATTGTGATTTTAGTTTCAAACAAAAAAAAAGATTGATAATTCTGAGTTGTATTTTTTTTTCTTTTTAAATCTAAAGAAACGAATAATGTTAACGCTTACAGTTACATGTGTTTTTTGATCATTTTCTCAAGTAAAATATAAAACATTTCCCTACAATAGTTTAGTAGGAAACCGTTTTTTTATATTAAGCAATTAAGACCAAAACCCCAGTAGCCCCGTATAAAATCCCATTCTCAAAGACAAGACCGACATGATACAGACGAAATAATGTCTCGGCGGGAGACAAACAAACAGAGACGGACAGACAACCAGCCATACAGACAAATTATGACCGGTCAGACAGGCAGACATTAATGAACGGAACAAGATAGCAAGATATGAGGTTTGGTGGACAAATAGATAAACGGACGGGCGGGTAGACAGGCGAACAGGCAGACAACATAATCTTAGAATATTACGTGTTTATATATATATATATATATATATATATCATATGAAAGATATCCAAGTCCGATTTCAACGACGGACCTTTTTATTTAAAAGAACTGTTACAAAACAGGAAATGTCACATTGAAGGTATGTCCTCAAATGCTCAACTTACTAGCTTCCTTCCATACAATCATTGGTTTTAATGATTGACACTTCAATTGTTGAATTCATATTTGCTCTGTCTATTTTCGCTTTCATGGTGTTTAACTTCCTGTAAATTCTATCATGTCTCGTTTGGAAACAACATGCGGAAAGGGAAATAAATCGTTCGGCCTTTTTATTATTGCAAAAAAAATGAGTTGTTTCCCTTCATTTACCTTTTTTGCTCCAATGTTGTGTTTTGATTTGTCAGCTATGGCGACTTTTTGGGATTTTGACATAAGCCCCCTTCAGAAAGTATTTGTCTGAAAGAAATACTGTTTATCATACTAATGGATTGACGAACGAACAAAAGAACGAACGAACAGGGGTAGTCCTTCTTCGAATGAACGGGGCATACAGTCGGACATATTGATTGTTCTAGAATTGTAAAGTTCTAATTTATATAACAGTTATGTAAAATAAATATTCCTGCCTCTATTATCCCAATTAAAACAACACCAGCCATAAGGACATGATTGTCCGTAAATTTTTACCGGACACTCATTAATATTCGACAATATGTTCGGACGTTTAAACGCCTTCTCCGTACAGTGCGATATCTGATGACGACTTAACAATGTATTGGTATTGGTGTATTAGCAGTAATATAACTATATATTTACGTTCGGACACCGAATAATATACGGATATACACGGAATGTTCAATTGTGTCAGGTAAATATGGTTAAATATTCAAAAGTGTAACGGTTTTACTATATGAAATATCTGTTTTTGTCATTCAAATAAAGCAGTTATACTTTTTACAACCTTTCTAAAGTTTATTCATCACTTTCACAATAACTTTGATTTCTTTTAGTTTAAACTTATTAAGTTTACTTCGATTGTGAAACAAGTGTTTACAACTAAGGCAAATAAGGCTCGAAGTCGTCCTTGGTTGAACCCGGGGTCGTATTCACCAACCATTCTCGAGAATATTCTTAGACTTGAGCTTGAAAATACAAATATCAACCTTAGAAATCTAGGGTACCATGGCAGATAGAATACTTGTGAGAGTTTATTTGACTATATATCAGGTGTTCCTACATACTTGCAAATTTTTACCACAAAAAAAAGTCTCTAAGTGTGTTTTTCAAAATTCATTCTTGAGTTCAAGTCTAAGAATATTCTTAAGAATGGTTTGTGAATATCACCCCAGAACTAAGCATATGTGGAAAAAGTGCCTTGCTCAAGGACACCACATATTTCCGTGAGAGGGTCCAACTTTGATGTCATGTTTTTATTTACTAATATTTGTTCATCTCTGAATGGACCATATTCTAATTTGAAAAAAAGTAATAAAAGTAATACCGGATAGGAAACTTGCATTTCTCTACTAAATGTTGGTAAATAGCTTGCGAAGCATTAATTATTTGTAAATTAATCATTTAAATTTCACAGGCAACTGGTTTCTTTTACATAAACTGTTAGGTAAACGTAACCGTAGATATTTTATAATGTTTTAAACACGAAAAATGATATTGAATTCAAAATATTGCAGTTTGAAGTAAAATGTCAGCAATTTCCTTAATTTTTTAGTTCCTGTATACAAATTTTGTAATCATAAGTACTTCAACAATTGTAAACACAATTTGCTGGGAATGGTCTGGTATTGTAGAGAATTCCATTGTGCAAAGAAAGAATTTTGATTCGTATCAAGTTGGAAGTAGAAGGATATTTGAAAACAAGATTTTGCGTGTATACGCGAGATTTCATTACATCTAAATCAATTGCGTATCCTTCTCCAGAATGCTAGATCTGATTTTGGAAAATAATGAATGCAAAATAATGTTTGTGCGTGCTATATGTAGCACATGTTGTTATGCATGACAACTAAACAAGAGGTCAATGACAATGTTGCGCTCACCTGGAACAATCTGACTGGTATTTAATTGCCAGACGACAATAAGCAAGCGATTATTGTGAATTTATTTCCGTATATGACCACAAAAGCAAGGACTTCTTTGGATATAAACAATGTGTTATTTAGCAAGATATATTTTTTCTGTTTTAAGTTAGGTGTCATTTACCTTGAGGTCATTGACCTCGTTCAGCAAGACCAGACTTCATTTTTATATAAGAAATTTATCAATGAAAGCGTGTGATATCTCAAAGAAAAACTCTCGTTACCGAGCTGAAACTGTTATATTTTCACAAAGGGGAACAACTTTATAGAGATAATTATTTTTACAGAAAATCGAGTTGTTTCCCTTGTATCAATAAAACTCGAGATACCGATTGATCAATACATGTATAATTAAAATTCAAGATTCAAACTCAAAATTACCGATTTATCAATACATGTACTATAAAAAAATGTGACTGGTGTGTTTTCTCAATGTACTACGCGGTTTACAAGAAGAAGAATTATATACCAAATTACAACAAATAGGAAAATACAAAAAACAGCAAACAAACATAATGTATCCCAAAATGAAACTATAAAAGAACTTCCAAGTTTGCTTAAGTCGGCAATTCTTACCACACACCTGATCCGGAGCTTGCTCATGTGGTAATGCAAGTGACTTATAATTCAGGGACTGCGAGTTCGACTCCCTGCTAGGCCCCATTCTCTGTGACGATTGGCTATGGAGCCATGAATCTATCCAACCTCTGAACAGGTTGTGAAGTAGTCGGTGACTTTCAGAAATATTGTTTGTCTAATACAGGCTGACTGGTTATTTGATACCAGTAACAATAAGGTGCACTGACAGCCATAAAAAACACAGCTAAAAAAACATATAAAACTCTGTACAAATTAAAATATAGCTCATCAACAGTTAATTGTAAATATCAAGAAGAAATACCAGTATATCATGCTATTGTAAATCTACTTTGGAAAAAATAAACAAGACTTAAACCTCAGTATGTTTTACATGTGTATTAGTTTTGCATTTTTTAAGTAAAATAAATCATATCTTTAAATGTAAACATAAAGATTTATAATACATATTATATTAATAAACAAAATAATAAAATCAAACACTTTTTACTGTGTAAATAATGAAACAAAAATCATATTATAATTAATTACAACAAATGCTACATTTTACAGCATATTTCGAAAAACATTTTGGACAAAAAGATAAGAGGAAGGATTTGAAAGCTTTAGTTGTGGCCGAGTTTGGTCTTAACTAAGGATAGAAATTAACAATTTTACTGATGACATGTTGATTCTTAAAGGAACAAGCTCATTTTACCAGTATGTTTGTCTCCTGGAAAACTACATTTTCAGGTTTTAAAGTGAAAAGATTAGAATATTTTGCATCATTTTTATGTCATCGAGGACTAACAGACAATCAATTAACCTAACCATGCTTACTATTAGTCCTCGATGGCATAAAAATGAAACTTTATATTCAAACAAACAAAGAAACTTATTTAATTTGACTGCGAACCCAGTTTATGCTTGAAGACTTTTCTTCCTGGGTAGAACCAGTATTTAAGATATTAGTTTTAACATTATTTTGGCAGTTTTATAATACTAATTAATGACAACATTTATTACACTGAAAATGGAATGTATCAGACATGTACAGAAAATTAAAAAAATATATTTTTTGTTAAAAATTTACAAATACATGTATAAAGATAAGATTTCTAGAAAATAAAATTAATGCTGCTAATTTTATTATTTCTCCAACATTCCCATTTTTCCGTGAAAATATTTAACATGCAATGCCGCGGTTTGACTAGTAGTGATCATAGTACAGTCATCATTTACAGTCATTTCATCTGTGCTTAATTACCATAATTCTTCTCATGCACAAAAAATCATTATTACAAACTGTAAAAGAACGTAAATTTTTGAACAAATTGTAAAAGAGAAGTACATATTTTTTTAACAAAGCAAGCAATTAGTACAATACTGCACAGTTTGTAACCACAGTATTTGCATTAATAACCAAACATGAACTTCCTTTCCTGACTAATTGGATTGGAATAATTGAAATTTTTGTATATGCTTTATGGTCTTCAAAGTTTTGTATTAAGTTAACAGTTTGAAATCTTTGTTAAAACTAGAAACATGTCTTAATGACATCGTAAAAACAAATTTTTTATTCGAAAATAAAGTTGAAAAGGGGACACAAATCCTGTAAAACTTGACCAACATTGACAAATATTGATCTTGACCAGTATTTTATAAACAAGTTACCGTAAAATATCAATTAAATACATAGACCCATTCACAAGTTATTGATCTGAAACCAATTTTTTTACCTCGGACAGACCAACAAATGGATGCCCTGGGGTAAAACTTGATGCTCCATCACATTTTTTTTAAATGGCGGGAGCATAAAAAGTACACTTTGCACACAGGTTGCACCAGAAATTGCGATCAACCTGGATTGGGTAATAAAAATCTCACATTTTTGTTGTTGCAAATTTAATATAATAGATTTTCCATTGACATTTCTACAATACAATTTCATTTTTTTTATCAAAGATGACAGACTATTGCAAAATCACATACAAAATAAACCCAGAACTTTCACACTACCAGAACTGAACTGTTGCAAAATACAGAGATAAATTATATATATATTAGTTTAAACATATTTATTTTACATAAATTGTGAAACAAGTTATTTCAACTTATACAAATCACGCTTAAAATCTTCCTGGGTAAAAACAGTATTAAGCACCTGCAGAAAAAGTGTCTTGCTTATGTAAGCCACACATACCCGTGCTCAAAGACACCACACATAGCCGTGCTCACGGACACCACACATAGCTGTGCTCAGTGACACCAAACATAGCCATTCTCAAGGACATCACACATAGCCATGCACACGGACACAACACATAACCTTGCTCATGGACACCACACATAGCCAAGCTCAAGGACACCACACATAGCCATGCTCACGGACACCACACATAGCAGTGCTCACGGACACCACACATAGCCGTGCTCAAGGACACCACACATAGCTGTGCTCACGGACACCACACATAGCCATGCTCAAGGACACCACACATAGGGGTGCTTAAGGACACCACACATAGCCATGCTCAAGGACACCACACATAGCTGTGCTCAAGGATACCACACATACTGTGCTCAAGGACACCACACATAGCTGTGCTCAAGGATACCACACATACTGTGCTCAAGGACACCACACATAGCTGTGCTCAAGGACACCACACATAGCCGTGGGGAAGGATCAAACCAACGACACTCCAATCCTGGATTTGATGCTCCACCACTAGAACATGCGCTCCACTATTTATATATATATTGCACAAGGTCTTTTAAATACACGTACATAATATATAGTTCTAAAGTAAGATTTTTAATTAATCATGAAGAGCAAGACACTTTAACTAATACAAGAAACATAAATATCTACATGTTCATGATTTAATATTAAAACATATAAGTGAGTAAAAGAAATAATGTCATCATGTGTAATATAATACACTATCAGTCAAAAAAACAAATATCCTGCCATTTATTTAAACAATAACAAGAAATAATATTAATGACTTTATCTAGAATCTATCCAAAGTATCCCTTTTAACAGTATGTCTGTTAATGAAGATATATTTAATGATAAAAAAAAATGACACAGCGCTGGTGTTAGCAAAACAGCTTTTAAAAATTAAAAATAATGTTCTGACAGCTAGGATCGATCTAAAATAAAAAAGTATTTGAAATTAAAATATCGAAATCAAAAACATTTTATTTTATAATACAGTAGAACCTCTATATGTCAATATCCTTAGGAACAGAAAAAACCTTTGACACAGCCGCATTTAAAAATCCATTGCCTATAACTTTCTGTACAATAAATGATGGAAAGTTTACTGAATCACAAAGAGGAAGGTCACAAATGAAAATAATTGTTGATTCAGACTTTGTAGTTCATCTTATTTATGAAAAATTTGATAATACGCAGGTCAATCTTTTACGTTTTATTCGCCAATGTTTAAGCATAACCCGATACTGGCCAATGAGTGACTTTATAATTTTACACTACAGAGACAAAATACGATATAAGTTAATGAACAGAATATATGCAATATATGACGTTTGATATAAATGTGCCGTGTTATTGCTAAGATAAAAAAAATATCGGCGATATTGGTGAGACCTCTTTAAGACTAAAGACTAAAAAGTAAATCTAATCTATGAGAACATAGAAAAAAATGAAGAAAAAAACATAAAAACTTCGATTTAAATGAATTAGAACTTCATAAATAAATACAGGGGGAATATTGGTACCTCGAGAAAACATTGATACAACCAAATTTTCTGCTCAGGTGATTTTGACATAACAAGCCTCTACTGCAGGTACATTTTCCTATCAACCAATGAAGTAATACGAAACAAAATAAAATTCTTTAAATTAAACTATTTTATCATAGAGTAATAATGCCAGTCATTTATATTTAAAACTAGAAATGTGTCGCTGACATGAATGCCCCCAATATTGATTGGAAACCATTTTTTTACTGAAAATTAAGCCAAAAAGATGGCATAACAGACATTGACAAATATCAAACTTGACCCATATTTTAGAATTATACAGGTACCCAGAGATATTAATTAAATCCCCATCAAAAGTTATTGATCTGAAATCATTATTTTACCAGACGAGGAAAGGTAACACTTAGTGCCTCTTTGCCATTCTTAGAATGACAGAGGCATCAATAAAATTAACATTTAAAAAAAGACACCAATTTTTCATACTAAAACAAATTTTGATTACCGGTATAAGCTGAGATGATTACAGTAAAGATCATTCAACTGACCTCACGTGAGAATGACTATTGCTCCGCACACTGACCATGTGGCATTGTTTGTCAAAGTAAATACAATGTAATGTTTACCGAGACATAGTCTGCTTGCTTAAGGAAAATGGCAAAGTTGTAACCAAAATCGTTCCACAATTGGATTACTGACTTGGTTGATTGACAGCCCGCGTGAGGTCAATTGGTACACACATATAAACATTAAAAGGCAAACATGAATTGTTAAACCCGTTACTTCATATAGATGCCTTTGGACACCTCTAATATAGACGCCTTTAGACACCTAATATAGAAGGCTTTTGAATTATTGGGTGAATTATGTTTATATTAATTGATAGAGTGGAAGAGTTCAGATTGCTCGTTACGAGCAACCTGAACACTTCCTGCACTGTTTTCAAAGGCCTTCTGTGATTGGTGCGGGAAAACACGTATCTATGGAGTAAAGGGTTAAAACATATTTTCCGACAATCGTCACAGAAAATCCAGGATCCGAGGTTATAAAACTTCATTCCATACTCAACTCAAAGATTTCATGCTCAATTTAAAAATAAATATAAATACCTGTAACTTTCTACTTCAAACCAGCAAAATATTTCAAATTCGAGACCTGATCAAGAACTTTTGTTTTAATTTGTGTTTACATAGATATGTACATCCTGGAAATTATATTTGAGTTCAAATTTGAATTGAACAGGAATGTAATTTTTTAACCTCAGTGCCAGAATCAATTTAGATTAAAGTTAAAGTTGGTAAAACTTGATCCAGTCAATACTTAATTTCCCCCACTGTAATTGCAAAGTTTTAACTTTAATCACACAGTTTACAAACAGTGTATCCAATCATAACCCGGTTGTCTGCTCCAGAAAACAAAACCTTACTCAAAAGTAAAAATATGTAGACTGAAAAAGAGTTACTTTAGAATACTTTTGACATGGGACTAACATCATTTTCAACACATGACAATGTCCTATTGTACGCGGCATCAGGTTTTATTGGTGGAGGAAGAGCTTGAAGTAAATCCTTCCTCAAGTAATTGGCAAACATTCTCAAATAGAAGTTTTGGACCGATTTGGACTCAAACCTGTATCTCGGAAATGAAAGGTTACTATCATGAGACAACACCTGTTAACACGTGACCACAAAAGACTGCAAAGTCTCTTTCATATTTTTGTCTGCCATTCTTTAATCATTTACTAGCCATTATGTTGTTGGTCTGTGTATTATTTTGATAAAAGAATATCATTCTATGAATACAACATAGAAGTCTGAAATAATAGTGCCTATCTTAAACACTGCAAATCAGTGATATAAACACTCATATACATGTATATACAAAACCAAAATATTATGTTTCTTTTAAAAAGTGACATCACTATACCAACAGTTATCTTAAAAACTTATCATTTTTGTAAAATAACTATCAGCAATGTAAAATATGTTGTAAAAATATTTGAAAGTTTTTTTAAAAAAAGTTCACAACTAATGTGATAAAAACATGTTTATTTATTGAATAAATGAAGTTCATTAAAGAACAACACTTTAAATAGTAAAATTTTTTTTAACATGTTTTTTTTATTAGAAAGCGAATTAATTAAATAAATATGAATTTAGTGAAGGAAATTAACATTTACATGTAAAACATACACATTTTAAAAGTACTTGGATGCTTAACTAAAAACATCACTAAAAATACAAAACTAAATTACATGTAAATTTAAAGTATTTCCTTGCGTTGTCCTTTTTAAAAAACACACAAATAAAAATTGTGTACTGTTTAAGAATATGTTAAATTTAAGAAATTTTAGTGAGTATTATAAAACAACAACTTGTTCCATAAAATAATGTTGAATCATGCAGTCATTATCAGATGAACTCAAATCACACGGAGACTTTAGAAATTTGGCACTGTATACTTGTTGGCATTGCTTCCGGCAACAGTTCAACCACTCAGTTGATAGCATTTTTCCTAAAAAATAAAAATAATTATTATGGTTACTGTAACATGTATAGAATTTTACTTCATGAACATTTCATATGGAGCCCATAATCCTGTGGTAAAGCATCTAACACGTGTTTGAACGGTCGTGGGTTTCGATAATCTTCCATGGCTATATGTGATGTCCCTGAGCAAGACAGTTTTATTTGCATATGCTTAGTACTGGTTTTACCCAGGAGGACTCCAGCATGATTTGTATAAGTTGTAATAACTTATTTCACAAATAAATATGTTTAAACTAAACATTGCCCCAAAAGCTAGTTAAGGCATTTTTTAGCAGGTGCATCTTTGTCTTTCACAGATAGAAAACAAGGAAACAATACATGTGGTCAATGTACAAATAATTCATTTACATGGAATCTCTGTCCTAGTGACCTTCGAGTACAATCTATTGTTGATCCTGTTATACTGGGGTCATGAGTTCAAATCCCTGCTGAGCCACAATCCCAATGATGTTTGATATACAACATTGCATCTCATTATCATTCCTCTCTCACTGCTAATTCAAGTGGGAAAGTTATCTGTTACTTGCAGAGATGGGATGTGCTCAAGTACTGGTTAACCTTCCAGGATCCCAGGAAACAGTGGTTATATTAACTGATCGTCTGTTAGCTCTCGATGGCATAAAAATGATGCTAAATATTCATTCAATCAATCAATCAATGATCCTGATACATGGAATGATGTTAGTTGTGACATGTTGTTGCAAAATAAGTTTGGTTGTGTGGAGTGTGTCATCCAGTTGTAGAGTATTGGACCAAGGATCTTGGGGTCATGGGTTTAATCCTCCACCATGGCTTTATGGGATGTTCTTGTGCAAGAATATACTTTATTTGCAAACATGTATGCTTACCTAGTACTGTTTCTATCCAGGTAGATTTTGATCATGAATGTGTAAGTTATGAGAGCTTGTTAATCAAATAAATAAAAAAATACACTCACACAAACAAACAACAAATAAAGTAATGAAATGCTTACAGTCTATCGGCTTCTTCCTCCAGTTCCTTCTCCTTTTGTCGCAACTTGGCAGATTTGTTCAGTTGACCACCTTTGGTGGCATCATAGAGGTAGAGAAACACGGCAGCCAGCAGTGCAACTGAAATACACACGTCACTTTATTAAACTTTGTATAACAAGTTACAAAATACCTGCATTAGATCAATCAAAGATTAAACATGAGAATATAATTATACTGATGGGGCAAATGCTCTACCAAATGAGCTAGCTGGACTGCTGACATACATTCTCTCCTTACAGGTTACGCATAAACTGTGGCACATTCCCACACAAATATGGAATTCTTCCCCAAATTTCTGTAGAGACAAGAGGTTCATTGAGTGACAGCCTCACGTTGGGTGCCAATGTAATAGGATGGGAAAAATAGGAAGCTAGTCCGGGACACTATGCCCGGGATCTTTTGCTGACAGCGCAAATACTGCTGACATATGTTTCTTTCCTTACAGGCTACATACACACTGTGACAAAGAGAAATATGTACATGGTGTGCAAAACTGATGACAGTAGAGCAGTTTGCTTTTTACCTATTTGTACATGCTACTGGTTATTTCAGATTAGCTGAAATTTCATAATGAAAACTGCTTTCAGTAACTGAATGACAACAAAAACTTTTAAAACCAATTGCTTACACAATTATTGGAATAAATACATGTAGGCTGGTTTTCATTGGCTAATCATTTCCAAGCATGATGCAATATTTCGGTTGTCTATGACCCTCAAATTTTGCATTTTTGTCACACTATTTAATCAAATGACCCTTAAAAGTGTCCAATTTGCCTATCAAGTCAATCATATGAAGAAAAAACTTTAAACTGTGAGGGAAAAACATGTTTGTGACATGTAATCTACCAAACCAAAAGCATCATTACAGTGCAAAAACAATGACAGTTTTTGCTCGAGTCCCTATCACAATTTTGATTACAAGGGTGGAAATAGTGATTGTGTATTCATCATTGCCTCTTTTTGGCACATCTCTGCAATATTTTGTCTGTATCTATTCATGTCCATTGCTTTAATCACTTTATAGAACAATGAAATTTGATAAGAGAACATGATTTTTATTCATTTTATGAATCTATGAGAATATAAATGTATGTGTTTTCTTTCATATGAGAATCATTTGTGGCTCTATTACTTACACATATGTACATGTCGGTTCCATTAGGCTCCATTGCCTACATACAATTTAGTCTAGGATAGCTCAGTCGGTAGAACATCTGATAAAAAGGTTGCGAGTTTGAATCCCCGCCATGCCTCAACCTCTGTGATGATTGATATATGACAATGCATTTCATTGTCAACTGTCTCTCATCGTAGATTCAAGTGGGAACATAATCAGTTACTTCTGCAGAAGGGTGTGATCTAATATTGGTTACCCTTCCAGAATCCCAGGAAAGAAGGTTTGGGTTAAATGATCGTATGTTAGCCCTCGATGGCATTAAAATGATGCTGTGATTGTGAAAACCATGAGGCTATTAGCTGTGTTCTGAAAGAATACTACTCACTACACAACCAGGCCAGGAAGAAGACCTCCAATATCAGATAGCCCCTGGTATCCACTATACTGCCCGCGGCTATAGCTATCACAGCTAGACCTAAATTCTGGATGGCTTGCATGCTGAAATCAAATTTTGTCATATTTAAATGCAAAACATTACATTCCTTTCTGTGGATAAACTGCCTGCCTGATAAACATAGGTTACCATGCACATGACGTCATTATGTATACATTTTGACCTGAAAAGAATCTCTACAGGCTGTAACAAAAGTTTGATGCTGATTTTCAATTTCATGAAAAAACAAATTAGAAATAGTGACATAATAAAGAGAATAGCATGTTAGTGTCTGATATTATCAACTCCATCAGATTCTACACAAAAAAACAAGGACTTGGCTGAGCCTCACCTGATAAAGTTGATAATATCAGACACTAACATGCTATTCTCTATACAACTACATTTATATAGCTTGAACTACTTGTCTGGTCTGAATTCTTATTTTGGTGTATATATATATATATATATATATATATATATATATATATATATATATATATATATATATCAGGCCTTCTAAAATTCCAAAATGCAAATCGGTCCAGGTTTTTTACTACCGTAAGAATCGCACTTATTTTTTAAAAAATCACTAAAATTGCCTTACATTATGCCATTACATGTATGCATACCCCACCCACCATGTCAGCTGCATCGTGTATTTCTCCGTTTATTTATTAATAGGAAACGATTTCAAGTTTATTTGTGTATTATTTATAACATACTTTATCACAATGTGTACAATTTAATGACTGACATTATGTTTCCGCTTTACTGAATAATTTTCATTATATTAAAAATGTTCGATCGAACCAGAAGTGATGCAAGTTCCGGAAGCTGCCTGAAATAATCACTGTGGAAACCAATGTAACGGTTCAACCACCAAAATAAATCATTCAGAACCTGTCCCACATCAAAACAAAATCGGTCCGGGTTTTATCACTTTCATTAATTAATGTCATTAATTTTATAATTAAAGTTATTTTTTTTAAAAAATGAAACAAACAAGTAACACTGCACGTTTTATCAAATATTTTAATGACGCAAACAATATTCGGTCCGACCGTTTCAGCTTTGGCTAGCGGTATATCAAAGAAATATACGAACGCAAACACAGTCTTTTGATGAACCGACAGAACGCTATGGGTCACTGATCACACATCGAAGGCGTGCTACATAGCGATAGACTCTTCCGATAAACTCCCCTAATACCGTCAATGGTTTAGTCGAAACTGACATCATTTCGCACAGCAGGTGACAAAACAACGGATTATTGGGTCAAATGATATTGCCGCAAGGGGTATTTCACAGGTCAGTATGGCATGGTAAGAGCAATTTATGAGATTTTATACAACCGATAGAGAATATCTGGACCGATTTTTTATTGAACTTTGAAAATTTCTGGACCGATTTTTCATTAAAATTTGAAACGAAAACCGGTTTTGAACTTCAGAAATTGGTCCAAAAACCGAAAAACCGGCAATTTTAGAAGGCCTGATATATATATATATATATATATATATACACACCAAAATAAAAATAAATATATATTTATATATATATATATGCACATGTATACTCGGCTCAAACAACCCTTAACTCAAACTATTTAGTCCAGTCACGTCGGGTTCGAGCCATTAAGTTCTACTGTATACCAATAATGATAACGCAGGTTACTTACATTCCATAAGCTGTTCCCAGTTGGTGTTGAGCAACTACCATAGATGCCATAGGCCAGAGAGCACTGGCTAATACTGAATATGACAAACCCATTATACTCTGAAATAATGAAATGTAATTATATATCATAAAATAGAAATAGAAATTTGTCTATTTATAGAAAAACATTAAAAAATTTAAACATGAGAGAATATACTAGTAATGTTCATACTGGGCATTGATCAAAGGTAACACCAAATTTATTGGTTTGGCAGATGCCTTGATATTGTGTCTATGGTTTACATTGTAGCTAGGTGTGCTCGCTGTAGTCTGGTCTGTACATTTGTGTCTGGTTATCCACAAACCATTATCTCCATATATATATGTGTATGCATTAATGTGAGGTAAAATCCCATACTTCAGAAAGAAATTTGCAAATTTAAAAAGGGCTCTACGCCTGGTATTAGATGACTTTCTGCTATAGATGACCAAAGAGCTATGTAACTTTGACAGTTATTTATTTATACATTGATCATGAAACAAGTTTTAACAACTTTACACAAAAAACATGCTCAAAGCCTTCTTGGTTAGAACCAGTAATAAGCATATGCGGAAAAAGTGTCCTGCTCAAGGACACCACAGATAGTCATGGCTGAGGACCTAACCCACGATCCCCTATCCTGGGTTTGATGCTCTACCACTGAGCCACCTGCTCCACTAGTAATGTAAGAGTAAAGTAAATAAATTTGTACTCTAGTATGGGTATAACATTAGATTGCTTAAAAACTATATTTTAATATTACTTCAAACAAGGTATTAAAAATGTCTGTTTTTATATATAATACATCATTTATTTAATGACTCATCACTACAATCACATTTACACAATATGAAGAACATTACAAAATTACTATCTTCTACACATGTATGAAAATCCAAATGGACAAATATGTTTAAACCAAAAATTACAAACACAATCTCTAAACTAGAATGTGTCTGTTGACATAAATGCCCCGACTTTTGGTTAAAAAATAAAATTTCTTTTTACTATAAATTTATTTGAAAAAGGAGCATGAGCTCCTGTAAAATTTGCTACACATTGGCAAATATCAAACTTGACCTCTATTTCATAATTATACAGCTACACATTAAATAATAATTATATAAATACACCCCTTCATAACATATTGATCGAAAAAATATTTTGTTTTACTGCTGATGGATGAACGGACGGACATTCTCACGATTATCCACACAAAAGAAAAAGTTACATAAAAGCTGTTTTTAAGCATCTAGAAACAGCCATTTAATTTTTGTTCAACTATTTTTTAACCGTCCAAAATAATTACTAATCTTAGACACCTAACTACCCATTCGTGTGTGCAGGGCTTGAATGGTAGGGCTATATTAACAACCATAAAATATGTCTCACCATAGCTACATAGGGAGTTATAAAGGTAAACGCCAGAAGAGCGTGACATCCTATCGTGACCACAGTTCCTAGTATTACCCAGAATACATTTCTGCCTGTTTTGTCGATAAGAAATCCGAACACTGGGGAGGCCACAGCTGAGATGATGTAGACCAAGCTGCAATATGTATAAGACAACATTAATTGCGAATTACTTTATACAAAAATAGTATAATGCTTGGCAAAATTAGTGAGAGTTTCGGCATTTTACTATGAATCAAAACACGACATAGTCATTGACAGATGTCAAGCCAGCGTGTAGGTTTCTTTTCAGAGGCAATATCTGACTATAAATTGTAGCCAGCCATGAATCATGTGATGCATTAGCCTCTACCCATTAACTGTTGCCTCAGGTAGCATGATCATAGTAAGAAATGAATATTGTATATTGTATCTACTCGTTATCAAATTTTAGTTGAACCAACCTGTCACGTTGTAATGTTGCCATATTAGTTTAACGGTAGATTGTCGCACTTCAGGATTTTAAAAGACATTACTTAAAGCTGTGTCTTTTTTTGTGCTGCTATTGGTTAAAAAAGGCGCATAAAATTTACCAAGCCAAGGATGAAGAACTTAAAAATGAAAGCGGGGGATATTTTGACCATAGGATTATGGGTTGAACAAACTGATTTGGCGACAAATGTTTGTACTACATGCAAAATGTTAAACTTTTATTAATAAAAAAACAAAAACAATTGGTAAATTGAACCAAATTGGACCCCAGGATCATGATTTGAGAGTTTCATATAAAGCTGCTCCACACCAAATTTGGTGAGAAGTTTAAGAGAAGAAGTTCTTGGAAGTAAAAGTAAATGACAGACAACTAACACACTGTGATTATAACAGATCATTGTGAGCTAATAAATAATTTTCTGTCACAAAGCCAACCTTAATAAAAACACCTAATGTTTTAGAAACTAAACTATGGAAAGCTATGTACATTGTTTATATAACATAATATTAAAGTGTTTATGAAGTTGTCACTATAATACAAGTACAATGTCATGTAGTTTGTTAAGAAATAGAGAAAAAGCTGAGCTAAACAGAAAACTTGAGCCAGCCGATCATAACGATGGTGCTAGAGTTTTAACAACAACTCTTCCTTGTTGTTTTTTCAAAAAGACAATCTGTATTTTAACACCACTACATACCTGTTTACACTATTGGCGACTGTTGGATCCATTCCAAATTTCATCTCGAAGAACACCCTGTACAAATAATGGAAATGAAGTTAACAGAATTTTCATTTGCTTAAGGTTCGGTGTCAATTGTATGGACATGACTTCTGAAGGAGAATGACAATCTTAATATAGTTTGCTATTATGCATATAAAAAATAAATGCTATGATGGTCCTCCTTAATTTCATATGATAATAATAAAGTTGAATAGTGATCTCTTTTAAAGCACAGTTCAGAGTTATTTCCCTTTAAATATCAGTGTTATCTGCCTTCAATAATGGATCAGAGTAACATGCATTTCCCTTCAAGTGCTAGTAAGGGCTATATCCTTTCAAGTGCCAGTAAGGGCTATATCCCTTCAAGTGCCAATAAGGACTATATCCCTTCAAGTACCAATAAGGGCTATATCCCTTCAAGTGGCAGTAAGGCCTATATCCCTTCAAGTGCCAATAAGAGCTATATCCCTTCAAGTGCTAATAAGGGCTATATCCCTTCAAGTGCTAGTAAGGGCTATATCCCTTCAAGTGCCAGTAAAGGCTATATCCCTTCAAGTGCAAGTTAAAGGCTATATCACTTCAAGTGCCAATAAGGGCTATATCCCTTCAAGTGCCAATAAGGGCTATATCCCTTCAAGTGCCAGTAAGGGCTATATACCTTCAAGTGCTAGTAAGGGCTATATCCCTTCAAGTGCCAGTAAAGGCTATATCCCTTCAAGTGCCAGTAAATGCTATATCCCTTCAAGTGCCAGTAAAGGCCATATCCTTCAAGTGCCAGTAAGGGCTATATCCCTTCAAGTGCCAATAAGGGCTATATCCCTTCTAGTGCCAATAAGGGCTATATCCCTTCAAGTGCCAATAAGGGCTATATCCCTTCAAGTGCCAGTAAGGGCTATATCCCTTAAAGAACCAATAAGGGCTATATCCCTTCAAGTGCCAGTAAGGGTTATATCCCTTCAAGTGCCAGTAAGGGCTATATCCCTTCAAGTACCAATAAGGAATATATCCCTCCAAGTGCCAGTAAGGGCTATATCCCTTTAAGTGCCAGTAAAGGCTATATCCCTTCAAGTGCTAGTAAGGGCTATATCCCTTCAAGTGCCAATAAGGGCTATATCCCTTAAAGTACCAATAAGGGCTATATCCCTTCAAGTGCTAGTGAAGGCTATATCCCTTCAAGTGCCAGTAAGGGCTATATCCCTTCAAGTGCCAGTAAGGGCTATATCCCTTCAAGTGCCAATAAGGGCCATATTCCTTCAAGTGGCAGTAAGGGCTATATCCCTTCAAGTGCAAGTAAGGGCCATATCCCTTCAAGTGCCAGTAAGGGCCATATCCCTTCAAGTGCCAGTAAGGGCCATATCCCTTCAAGTGCCAGTAAGGGCCATATCCCTTCAAGCGCCAGTAAGGGCTATATTCCTTCAAGTGGCAGTAAGGGCTATATCCCTTCAAGTGCCAATAAGGGCTATATCCCTTCAAGTGCCAGTAAGAGCTATATCCCTTCAAGTGCCAATAAGGGCCACATCCCTTCAATTGCCAGCAAGGGCCATATCCCTTCAAGTGGCAGTAAGGGCTATATCCCTTCAAGTGGCAGTAAGGGCTATATCCCTTCAAGTGCGAATAAGGGCTATATCCCTTAAAGTACCAATAAGGGCTATATCCCTTCAAGTGCTAGTAAGGGCTATATCCCTTCAAGTGGCAGTCAGGGCTATATCCCTTCAAGTGCCAATAAGGGCTATATCCCTTAAAGCACCAATAAGGGCTATATCCCTTCAAGTGCTAGTAAGGGCTATATCCTTTCAAGTGCCAGTAAGGGCTATATCCCTTCAAGTGCCAATAAGGACTATATCCCTTCAAGTGCCAATAAGGGCCATATTCCTTCAAGTGGCAGTAAGGGCTATATCCCTTCAAGTGCCAGTAATGGCTATATCCCTTCAAGTGCCAGTAACGGCCATATCCCTTCAAGTGCCAGTAAGGGCTATATCCCTTCAAGTGCCAGTAAGGGCCATATCCTTCAAGTGCCAGTAAGGGTTATATTCCTTCAAGTGGCAGTAAGGCTATATCCTTTCAAGTGCCAGTAAGGGCTATATCCCTTCAAGTGCCAATAAGGGCCACATCCCTTCAAGTGGCAGTAAGGGCCATATCCCTTCAAGTGGCAGTAAGGGCTATATCCCTTCAAGTGCCAGTAAGGGCCATATTCCTTCAAGTGCCAGTAAGGGCTATATTCCTTCAAGTGCCAGTAAGGGCCATATCCCTTCAGTGGCAGTAAGGACTATATCCCTTCAAGTGCCAATACGGGCCGTATCCTTTCAAGTGCCAATAAGGGCTATATCCCTTCAAGTGCCAATAAGGGCTATATCCCTTCAAGTGCCAATATGGGCTATATCTCTTCAGTGGCAGTAATGGCTATATCCCTTCAAGTGTCAATTAGGGCTATATCCCTTCAGTGGCAGTAAGGGCTATATCCCTTCAAGTGCCAATAAGGGCTATATCCCTTCAAGTGCCAATAAGGGCTATATCCCTTCAAGTGCCAGTAAGGGCTATATCCCTTCAAGTGCCAATAAGGGCCACATCCCTTCAAGTGCCAGTAAGGGCTATATCCCTTCAAGTGGCAATAAGGGCTATATCCCTTCAAGTGGCAGTAAGGGCTATATCCCTTCAAGTGCCAATAAGGGCTATATCCCTTAAAGTACCAATAAGGGCTATATCCCTTCAAGTGCTAGTAAGGGCTATATCCCTTCAAGTGGCAGTAAGGGCTATATCCCTTCAAATGCCAATAAGGGCTATATCCCTTAAAGTACCAATAAGGGCTATATCCATTCAAGTGCTAGTAAGGGCTATATCCTTTCAAGTGCCAGTAAGGGCTATATCCCTTCAAGTGCCAATAAGGACTATATCCCTTCAAGTGCTAATAAGGGCCATATTCCTTCAAGTGGCAGTAAGGGCTATATCCCTTCAAGTGCCAGTAAGGGCTATATCCCTTCAAGTGGCAGTAAGGGCTATATCCCTTCAAATGCCAATAAGGGCTATATCCCTTAAAGTACCAATAAGGGCTATATCCATTCAAGTGCTAGTAAGGGCTATATCCTTTCAAGTGCCAGTAAGGGCTATATCCCTTCAAGTGCCAATAAGGACTATATCCCTTCAAGTGCTAATAAGGGCCATATTCCTTCAAGTGGCAGTAAGGGCTATATCCCTTCAAGTGCTAGTGAAGGCTATATCCCTTCAAGTGCCAGTAAGGGCTATATCCCTTCAAGTGCCAGTAAGGGCTATATCCCTTCAAGTGCCAATAAGGGCCATATTCCTTCAAGTGGCAGTAAGGGCTATATCCCTTCAAGTGCAAGTAAGGGCCATATCCCTTCAAGTGCCAGTAAGGGCCATATCCCTTCAAGTGCCAGTAAGGGCCATATCCCTTCAAGTGCCAGTAAGGGCCATATCCCTTCAAGCGCCAGTAAGGGCTATATTCCTTCAAGTGGCAGTAAGGGCTATATCCCTTCAAGTGCCAATAAGGGCTATATCCCTTCAAGTGCCAGTAAGAGCTATATCCCTTCAAGTGCCAATAAGGGCCACATCCCTTCAATTGCCAGCAAGGGCCATATCCCTTCAAGTGGCAGTAAGGGCTATATCCCTTCAAGTGGCAGTAAGGGCTATATCCCTTCAAGTGCGAATAAGGGCTATATCCCTTAAAGTACCAATAAGGGCTATATCCCTTCAAGTGCTAGTAAGGGCTATATCCCTTCAAGTGGCAGTCAGGGCTATATCCCTTCAAGTGCCAATAAGGGCTATATCCCTTAAAGCACCAATAAGGGCTATATCCCTTCAAGTGCTAGTAAGGGCTATATCCTTTCAAGTGCCAGTAAGGGCTATATCCCTTCAAGTGCCAATAAGGACTATATCCCTTCAAGTGCCAATAAGGGCCATATTCCTTCAAGTGGCAGTAAGGGCTATATCCCTTCAAGTGCCAGTAATGGCTATATCCCTTCAAGTGCCAGTAACGGCCATATCCCTTCAAGTGCCAGTAAGGGCTATATCCCTTCAAGTGCCAGTAAGGGCCATATCCTTCAAGTGCCAGTAAGGGTTATATTCCTTCAAGTGGCAGTAAGGCTATATCCTTTCAAGTGCCAGTAAGGGCTATATCCCTTCAAGTGCCAATAAGGGCCACATCCCTTCAAGTGGCAGTAAGGGCCATATCCCTTCAAGTGGCAGTAAGGGCTATATCCCTTCAAGTGCCAGTAAGGGCCATATTCCTTCAAGTGCCAGTAAGGGCTATATTCCTTCAAGTGCCAGTAAGGGCCATATCCCTTCAGTGGCAGTAAGGACTATATCCCTTCAAGTGCCAATACGGGCCGTATCCTTTCAAGTGCCAATAAGGGCTATATCCCTTCAAGTGCCAATAAGGGCTATATCCCTTCAAGTGCCAATATGGGCTATATCTCTTCAGTGGCAGTAATAGCTATATCCCTTCAAGTGTCAATTAGGGCTATATCCCTTCAGTGGCAGTAAGGGCTATATCCCTTCAAGTGCCAATAAGGGCTATATCCCTTCAAGTGCCAATAAGGGCTATATCCCTTCAAGTGCCAGTAAGGGCTATATCCCTTCAAGTGCCAATAAGGGCCACATCCCTTCAAGTGCCAGTAAGGGCTATATCCCTTCAAGTGGCAATAAGGGCTATATCCCTTCAAGTGGCAGTAAGGGCTATATCCCTTCAAGTGCCAATAAGGGCTATATCCCTTAAAGTACCAATAAGGGCTATATCCCTTCAAGTGCTAGTAAGGGCTATATCCCTTCAAGTGGCAGTAAGGGCTATATCCCTTCAAATGCCAATAAGGGCTATATCCCTTAAAGTACCAATAAGGGCTATATCCATTCAAGTGCTAGTAAGGGCTATATCCTTTCAAGTGCCAGTAAGGGCTATATCCCTTCAAGTGCCAATAAGGACTATATCCCTTCAAGTGCTAATAAGGGCCATATTCCTTCAAGTGGCAGTAAGGGCTATATCCCTTCAAGTGCCAGTAAGGGCTATATCCCTTCAAGTGGCAGTAAGGGCTATATCCCTTCAAATGCCAATAAGGGCTATATCCCTTAAAGTACCAATAAGGGCTATATCCATTCAAGTGCTAGTAAGGGCTATATCCTTTCAAGTGCCAGTAAGGGCTATATCCCTTCAAGTGCCAATAAGGACTATATCCCTTCAAGTGCTAATAAGGGCCATATTCCTTCAAGTGGCAGTAAGGGCTATATCCCTTCAAGTGCCAGAAATGGCTATATCCCTTCAAGTGCCAATAAGGGCCATATCCCTTCAAGTGCCAGTAACGGCTATATCCCTTCAAGTGCCAGTAAGGGCCATATCCTTCAAGTGCCAGTAAGGGCTATATTCCTTCAAGTGGCAGTAAGGCTATATCCTTTCAAGTGCCAGTAAGGGCTATATCCCTTCAAGTGCCAATAAGGGCCACATCCCTTCAAGTGGCAGTAAGGGCCATATCCCTTCAAGTGGCAGTAAGGGCTATATCCCTTCAAGTGCCAGTAAGGGCCATATCCCTTCAGTGGCAGTAAGGGCTATATCCCTTCAAGTGTCAATAAGGGCGATATCCCTTCAAGTGCCAATACGGGCCGTATCCTTTCAAGTGCCAATAAGGGCTATATCCCTTCAAGTGCCAATAAGGGCTATATCCTTTCAAGTGCCAATATGGGCTATATCCCTTCAAGTGCCAATAAGGGCTATATCCCTACAAGTACCAATAAGGGCTATATCCCTTTAAGTACCCTTTTACACCTTAAGACTTAAGCTACCCATAGTTCTTATTACTATCATTTTGTGTTAAGCATTATTTTAAAAAATGGGGTCTATTTGAGACAGTGTTTCAAGTATTACCCCAACCAGTCAAATTATACTGACAGCAGGCAGACCAGACCTAAAACTATCCTCTGAATGCTCTTGGTACAAAGTGAGGAAGCTTCTAGCTTTTATTTTTTCAAGTATTTGGTAGGACCCTGCTGGGGTGTGCTTGAATACTGGTTAACCTTCCAGGATCAAAAGAAATAGTGGTTTAACTGATTGTTAGTAAGCCTTCAATAGCATACAAATGAGGCTTAATATTCAAACAAATAGATCAAATTCTGCAGGAATTATTTTTGTTATTTAATACTATAACAGAACGATACTAGAAATGCGTCTATGGGACACAGATGCCCCATTTTGTAACTACATTGTAGATATCAATAAAGCCAAATATCAAGTTTCATAAAAATCCGTCCATCAATAAAGATTTTAGAGGTCGGAAAATATCAGCCAATCAGAGTCCAGATCAACTAATTAATATGCGCCAATTCCATATATTGTTGAACGTGATCTGATATAAAGCCAAATATAAATTTTCGTCAAAATTGGTCCATAAATAAAGACTCAAGATTGGAAACTATCAGTCAATCAGAGCCCAGAACACCTACATGTAATTTATATGCAGGGATTTTGAAGGAAATCGAACTTGAGCTGAAGTTTATCACCATACATCTTTTTACCAAGTATGAGTCAAATCCATCCAATCCTTCAAGAGATATCGAGCAGAAACCCATTTTTCGTACATATGTACAGCAGTGATACTATATGCCTCCCAATTGAAAATGACGGGGGCATAATAAAAGCTATATACCAGTAAATTGATATTAATAAACACAAACTGCCTCTGGCCAAGACAAGCAGCCCTCGCACCAGAGCATAACTGTCAATTTTGATGTCTATAATACTTACAATCCTAGTCCAATGAAGGGAAAGACGGCTACATAGTACGCCACACATATCACACACAGCAGCCAAAACTTTACACCAAAATCTTTCACATCTTTTACTCGTATAACCTCATCTATAAGAACAATATTATTTTAAATAAAAGTCTAGTTACTTATTTGTTGGCCAATACTGTTAGACATGTACTTGAAAGTATCCTTGAACCAAAAACAATGATAATTAATTTAGTAAGTTAATCTGAACCCTGACCTTTGCATTTGTAACACGTAAACTCATAACTCTGACATGAATAAAAGTATTTCTTTAAAGTATTAATTGACCCTGAACACTAAAGTGACTATCACCCACTGGCAATGTGGCATTGTATGTCTAAGTAAATACAATGAAATGAAATGAAGTGTTTCCTTAGAGACCATTAGCTTGTCTAAGGAAAATGGTATACCTGGAAACAAAATCTTTCACCTATTGGATTGTTGACTTGTTTGAATGACAGCCAGTGTCAGGTCAACTAAATTATGTAAGAGATGAACTTGATTACCTGATGACACTGATGCTCTCTTCAATATTCTGTCTGCACGCTTATCGTAGTACCCAAGAGCCAAAGCACAGATAAGGGACAATAAACACATGCCTCCACCTGGAAATGTATCAAAAATATGATGAATTCAGATACTATCTATATAGATACAATGCGGAAACGTTATGGGAAAATACAAAACTGAAATGCGTGCTTTTCTAATACTTAAACCAGGCATTTTAAAATACATATCATTTTAAATAAAAGCTCAGTTTTATAAATAATGCCTACAACAAATATTTGACTGGTCAGCATTTTTTGTTCTACCATCAACCCATTTCAGCCTTGGAAATCAGAATGGCCAAACATGTGTCTCAATCTGACTCATGAGATGCTTTATTTTGTGTTAAGTGCTTATAATATATGAAAATCAAGATGGCTGCCTTGACAGACTAGAAGCTTTCACTTTTAAAGAACTTTCAATTTTTGTATTTGGTAAATTACCCGTTATTTCATGTCCTTTTCAGGTGAAGACGCTACATAAAGTTGGTCAAAAGGACTTTCACATATATATCCAATTTCCAACTTGTAAGATAGGCAAACAAGGAAAGTTGTTACATTCAAGTCTCTTAAAGGGACATAACTCTTGTGGTTCAAATGCTATGATAATATGCGCATGTCCCACTTAAAACTGAAAGTATTTCTTTTATAAATAAATAAACAACTTATGACAAACATTTTTGCAAATTCCCATGGCTTTCCATGGATTTATTGACCCACATCTTTGTCCATACGAAATTTCATTCATAGGTGAGATAGATGATTAGAATGGCCGTTCCATTGATAGTACTTACCAACAAATAATGCTACACCAAGGCACTTGTAACCAGTTTCATATTTTTCTATATAATTGTATATAGGCTGCATCACATTCATGTTCACGGTACTGCCCTGGAAATAAAGAGCTGTCATTAATTACAAGCAGGTATAGCAGAAAATGTCAATGGTGGATCCGGGCCCAGTTTGCTCAATTGATTAGTAACTAATTTTACTTTGATTGTGAAACAAGTTATTACAACTTGAACAAATCACACTCTAAATCTTCCTGGGTAAAACCAGAACTATGTAAATGTAGAAATTGTGTCTTTCTCAAGGACACCACACATAGCCCCGGCAGAGGACTGAACCCATGACAGTAGTGTGTCTGACTATAAATCCAGGGTCACGAGCTGAATTCGTGTCTGTCCAGTCTCCGTGATGATTGATATACAACAATGAATCTCATTTGTGTCTCATTGCTGAAGTAGGAAAGTGCGGAGATGGGTGTACTCAAGTACTGGTTAACCTTCCAGAATCTTAGGGAAGAGTGGATAGGTTGACTGATCATCTGTTATCCTTCAATTGCATAAATATGAGGGTAAATATTCAATCTATTCAATGAGGGAAGAATATGTATTTGCATATTTATAACTATATGGATTAAAAATTCAGCAGTGGTTCCCTGTATGCATGTGGTCTAAGACGATCTCACAAGAGCTTTCTTACCTCTCACTTCTGAGGTTGTGGGTTTGAACCCAGCTGGTCATAAAATGATTGCCAGTTACTTATAAAAACAAACTGACAAATTTTCTCAAATAAATATTTTGAACAGAGCAGGGCCCGCACCCTCAATCTCAGTAGTGAGAGATAAGTAATCTCAGGACAAAACCTTACACCGTCTGACCATGGGGGTTTCCTTGCAACCCAACAACTGAGGTCCCATTGTCCATCTATAAACAATCATCCAGTTACAAATGTATACACAATATGTTAGGGGAAAAGCCTATACCCCTACAAATGTTTTATATCCAAGTTGTTGTATCCCAGACTTTTTGTCACAGCCCTACAACAGTTTCAATTCCAAGCTGTTGGACCCAGGAAGCCCGTTATTTCAATTTGACTTAGTAATCTCACCACTCTTGAGAAACTCAGCTGCAGTCCAAACACCATGTTGAGTTCTCTCCCTTGGAACCACTTCACGGCATAAGTATTCTGTGCAACGGCAAGAGATTCACCACCAATGCTGTAAAAAAAACACATCATGATAGTATTACAGTCAGAATTCACCACAACTGCTGCAGCTTTATCTAAACATTGTAAAGTCAATGCGAGTCAGACATTTTTAGCGAGCCCTGGTTGGCTCAGTCGGTATGATATCTGAATATCAATCCAAGGGTTGTGAGTTTGAATCCACATCTGGACACAGTCCCCGTGATAGGTGATATATACGACATTGCATCTCATAGTCATTCATCTCTCACTGCTGATTCAGGTGGAAAAGTTATAAGTTACATGCGGAGATGGAAGTGCTCGATCACTGGTTAACTTTCCAGGATTCCAGGAAAGAGTGGTTAGGTTAACTGATTGTCTGTAAGCCCTAGATGGCATAAAAATGACACTAAATATTTTAACAAACCCTAATTATTTTTATAGAATATGGGATGTTTATTGACTTTTAACTATCTTTTATGTTAAACATCTCGTCATCTTGTGCAAACATCTACAAACTAAACAGTCATCTGAACATTTCAAGGACCACAATTCAAACTGTATTCATATGATAATTAATTAATCAATACTGTAACTATTTCTCTGTAAAAACTTAAATTTCCATGAAAACTTCTGATTAATACTATTGCATCTAAAACAATGTATGCAACATAAAGATTTATAGCCATGGATGCATTGTTTACAAAATGTTACATGTAACTGTCACCTGCGAGTAGTGTTGTTCGATAAATCATCAAATTGTTACAAAAAAACACTGCGTGACAATTGACAATTTTTGTTCTGATTTATCAATTCAAAGTTTCTGCTCCGATTCCCAACAGTACCTCAGAGTCTAGAACAGACTAGCTTAAAAACATCATGGTACATAATAGTTAGCGTTCATTTAGTAAAAATTTAACAAGTAAGAAACTCAAAGGGAGAAACCAGGCTTTCTTAATTGTTAAATTTTTACTAAATGAATGCTAACCCGCTAAGTGTTAAACATCATTCCACTGACAGTTTGACTCTTGATGGAGCTACAATGAAAGCTGAGATAAATGACGTTTTAATGTTGATGTTTGCTAAGGTCGTTTCTAAGCATAGCTCGTGCAGCTTTGTAGTTTGTACATGACTCGTTCCGAATTGAATCAAGGGCGGAATTTGTGCAATGCTATTCACGCGTGCAAGGTGATGACAAACTTCTTAATAATTTAGAGCAAACTTAATAATTAAGTTATTTTGTTGGCTGTTTTTAACAAATAAGAGCAACACAATTTTGAAAATTGAAGTGATTTCATTGGTTGTCAAATGAGGTTAAACACCAAAGTTACTGTAAACCTACCCAAAAATAAACCTTCCGACACACATCAACCAGTAATGGTTCAGCATGGATCCCAGAGCAAATACAATCTGAAATGTTGTATAGTATTGAAAAATCATTAAGTTGATCAATCTTCTTATTATGTGTGTCTAAAATATGGAAAACAGGCAGAGTATCAGCAAAAAATGGCTATAAATGTTTAATGAAATAAAGTTTAAAATGAATAAAAATCATAAAAAGTTGCATTTTTATCATGTCAATGCATTCATTTCTATTGATAAATTGCCTGCCTGATGAATAAAAACATATTTTTTGTAGCTTTTATTTCAATTTAGTTGTACAAAAACAGACATATTGATACAAAATAGTTCATGACAATTATGTATACATTAAGAAATTTCTAATAGCCATTGAGTGTCTCACTGTCTGTGGGGATTGAATGAGTAATAAACAGTGCCCACTAAATCCAGATAGTTTGTTAGTGTAGTTTTTTTCACAAGTGCCATATTATCGTAATGAATAAAAATGTTCAAACAGAAATCCTCCCCAAGCATTTTATTTTTCAGTTTCTCTTTTAATTATTATTGGAAATACTTGACAGTTAAATTACCACATACAGTAATAACTCCTCTGTACTAAATGATCAAATATAACTTGCAACATAATCAGTAAGTGTGATGTTTTAGTATTTAAAAATATTGCTATCAAAATATGTTAAATTAGTGAAACCCGGGTCAACAACTCAATGGCTACCAAACATTAAGATAACTTGTACATATATGCATTTGTAGACGTGCAGTACAATATACATGTAATTGAAATCAATTTTTACAATTTAATATAAAGTAGTTAGTTATATAGTGGAATATCATTATACATATGGCAGGTTAATCATTTGTATTAGAGATATTTTGAAACAATAAGTATATAAGCTTAAGCTTTGTAAATTCCTCAGCAAATACTGCACAGCTTAAAAAGTGCAAAATTTTACCTACTAAAACATATGCTTATCACGTCAAAGCATGTTTATCAGGCACATAATGTCATAATGCATATTCATGCATTTTGATCTGAATGGAATCTCTAAAGGCTGTAACAAAAGTTTGATGCTGATTTTTTATAAAAAAGACGAATTAGAAATATTGGCATGATATAGCGAATATCATGTCAGTGTCTGATATAATCAACTTCATCATGTTCGGCAAGAAAAAAAAAAATAAGGACGAGGCTCCTGGTTCTTTTCTGATCCTTACTTAATAAAGCTGATAATATCAGACACTAACATGGTATCCTCTATATAACTAAAATAAGAATGATTTGGAATTTCTAATCCGCTGTGACAAAAACAATATTTTGATCAAGAGTTTTAAAACGGAAATGGAATTTTAATCGTCAAAAAAATGTTCATTTGTGTAATGCTTGATGACTGTCAACATGTCATTAGGAATCTTGAAGATAATCCAAATCATTAATATAAATCAGTATAAGCTAACCATTATGGAAGATCCACCAATCAAAAGCAAATTGAAGTCATGCGACTCATTTGATATGTCACAGGAGGTATAATAGTCATTTTAAGTGAGAAAATTGATTTTGTCTGATCTGGGAGTTTGGGTCAAGAAAATCACTTTCCAATATATGTTTTTAATATATTTTAATAGATACCCTTATGGCAATCAATGTTCAGTGAGTATATGATTTTATAAGTGTAAAATATTGGATAAAGATATTTTTGCTACCTGTAAAATTTTCTTAAATTTGAAGAAAAAAACAACAAATAACAACACAACAAGATCATCCTTAAAAAAAGTATTTGTCGTACTCCTATCTCCTCACTCAAAATTGCAGCTACTCAAACTTTTTTTATTGACTTTCAAAGCATTGACATTTTTCTTCATGATTTCTTTTTAAAAAGACTATGCAAAATAAAAAATCTGACAAAACAAAAAAAAATGTTAGCTACCTATCATCATGAAAAATACAGGAAACTGAGCCCAGCAAAAAAACATTTTTTAAAGATGGCCCAACTAATAAAGACACGATTATACTGCCTTTATCAATATTACGCACAATTTTGAATATAGCAAATTTGAGTGCAAACAAACAATAAGTCATTGAACTTTAGAAAAGAGGCTGACCAGCTTATCACTAGTTACCAGGAGTGTGTGCTTAAACTACAAACAAATGATGTCACTTCCTTAATTGGACACTTAAAATAATATTAGATTTCAATACAACTGCGGGAGGATTACGAGTGTTGATGAGAATGACTAATTAACAAATGATTTAAACCAGCATATCCTAAAGGCAGCGTCAGGAAAAATCTCCATTTACACTTGGCATTCCTTAAAACAAAATAAATGTTTGTTTGCTGTGTTACAACCTTTTAAATATATACACTTACTTAATCAAACTGGTCAATGTTCATTAATTTGTGAATATTTCACATACTGTAATTCTCAAATAATAGTTTTACTACAAAATTCAACAATTATGCTATTGTATCACATTAAAATAGGACAGTAGCAACAGTGGATCCAAGATTTTAGTTTAGAGGGGGCATATTTAGGGGGTGCAACATAAAATCTGAATGGGCACACGTTTTCAGTAGAAATATAATGAATTTTAATAAAATATGGGATTCTAGAAAGGATGTGCGCCTTTTTTTTTAACAGTAGATCTGCCATTGAGTAGAATAGTGGACAGAGTGTTGGCCACTCACACCAGAGGTTGTGGGTTCGATCTCCAACTCAATTGGGTGCCTTTAAACACAGGAAGCAGACTCGAGAGCAGTTCATTAAGTTTTGAGCTGTCATCGCAATCAAGCTAAAATAAATTTGTATAAACTTAATTCATAAAGAAAATTATATGTAACTGATTATTTTTTTTACCTGTCCGGCTGTCACAAACAAGCTAAAAATGATTGCGCCCATACGGACACCAAGCACTCTGTCAATGAGGAATCCACCAAAGAAGCACAGGATCACATTAGGCCACGAATACCACGCGTAAAAACCCATGAATTGACTGACGCTGATTTTGAGGTCACGTATCATGTCATCTTGTAGGGCTGCTGGATTATCGTAGCAGAAATAGCTGCCTATAAATAGAACACAGAGCATGATTCAGTCTTTACACCGACTGCGCCAAAAAATATTTCAGAACTATAGTCCTTTGGAGTAGAGACATTCCAAAATAACATAGCCCAAATTCAATTCTTATAGTCTGTAGATAACAGAAGATTTAACATTTACATTACATTTTATTTTCTAAATTTATATCATTTAATCAAATTTTTATTCAGCTTCAGCTTAGAAAATAAGTAAATTTCTCCCAACATCTTGCTCAAATTGTTCCATTACAATATAAAGTCATAGAAAGAGTTGGACTATACTTTTGAAACACTTTTAAATGGTTAAAAATGTCATAGACTGGGTCTCAGACTATATATATTTTTCACAGGCTGTTACACTAGTTATTAGTAGTTAGTATTACAATGTCATATTTATGTTCATTTTTAAACTAGATTTTAATTTAATGTTATAAATATCATGCCATACAGAATATACCTTGCTCGTATCCTAACTTCAGTCTAGTCCAGTTAGCTCAGTTGGTACATGTCTTGACTATAAATGCAGGGGTCAATAGTTCGAATCCATCAGCTCGCCACAGTCTTTGTGATGATTAATATAAGACATTACGTTTCATTGTCATTCATCTCTCACCACTAATTCAAGTGGGAAAGCATATTGTGATATCTATCTCATTTTTCAACAGATTTTAAACACACTTACACACTTGACTGAGTAGTTATACATATTCAACTACAAGAGATCTAGGGGTCAACTACTTTTGGCAAGACTTTTACCAGCAAGGTGTCCCTGCTATGTTCAGTTATAAAAGTTTAATTAAAACTATTATCATATATATCAGTGACTTATTACAGAGACCCGCAGTATTTTACCAATTCAATATACACTGCTGGTTTATTGGGCTGCACATTTCAGTAGCAAGGTAAAGCCGATAACATTGTCGTGAACTGCTGAAAAATACATGTATTTCTCTCCTTGCAGGTTGTGTACAAACTGTGACAGAAACTGTCATGTATCTCTGTTCATACCCATGTCTCTGTACCTAATATATAAAAGTTAAAAACAAAAACATGACATACACCATACATAAACTAAATATACTAGTTAACAATCGTTCAGATGGGACTTTAAAGCTCAGTTTTAAATATAGCTGCAAATGAGTGGTTTTCAGCGACTTTGACGCAGATGAAGTCATTTAAATTGTCTGAAATTATACATCTACATGGTATGTCGGCGCAGTCAAACATGACTTGACGATTGTTATTATATGTGCATTCGTAGTAATAGGTATATCTCAGTATTAGGTATACAAGGGATAATAACAATATCGCAGACATGTGCAAAGGTCCAACTTCCGTTAGCATGGGCATTGGTTTACATTTCGTACCGACAACTGCTTATTACTCAGCACACTTATGTAACTTTATTACTGTTTATTATTATTGATGCCATTATTTACATGGTAGATAAAGTTTTAGACTCGCGGTAATAGGTATGACCAGTATTCCACCCCACATCGCATCATTTTTTATTGCATTGTATTTGTTTTTTTTGTTCACATTCAACTCCGTGTTATACGCCAGTATGCCTAGGAACACCCCTGCCCATCACGATGTAAAATAAGCTATCAATCGAATTCATAACAGAAAAGGAAATAAATGAAAAGCGAAAACAAATTAAACTTACCGAAACTTAGAAAACACATTATAATCAAAATTAAATATCTGTGCAGCTGTCGCCGTGGGTTGCAAGGAAGCGTACCCCCACATCCCGTCAGTTCTTCTTCTTCGGTCTCGTAGTTTTTTATTAGGGGAGTGCGTTCACCGTTTTCCATCTTTGTTTTCGTTTTGGACAGTGAATGACAGTCACGGGGTTATGTCTCAAAATAGATAATAGTCTCTAACCCATCTATGTTTATTTCTGTGTATATATACACACAATTGACCGATCCTAAATGTACAAGTTTTTTTCCATAGAAACTATAAATTGGTGAAGTCGGTTCGACATAGACAAATTTGTTTTAGTTTGTTTTTTTGGAAGTGTCGAGACTTTGTGTGGGGCTCCTGTGGGGAATGCTTTATGCGGATTTGAGTCTAATCTCAGGAGAAATCCCCGGAGTGCACGGACTGATAAAAAGGTTACAAAAACGTTTTAAATCATGGGCCAGCACACAGACAGGAGTAACGGACATTGGTTAGTCCCATCTGACCTCCCCCTCCCCCATTTTTTGAAATTTACATGACTGAACATAGATTGAGTGGGGAGAGGTGTGTGGATGTGCGGTGGCGGGGGGGTAGCCTGATATGACAAGAAGTGTTGGACAGCTTTTTTATTATTTGGATATCTGATCTGCTGTCCTTAAGACACAAAAATAAAAAAATGTCCAAAGGCTCCTTAGAGACGTGCACTATGTCGCACTAGGGGGTGGGATATTTGAAGAAAAAAAAACAACATTTTAACCGGACTCTTCCAAATTCAAAAACCACACATAGTCAATTTCCATGAATAGATACATTTTACTTATTTATTCTGATAGAGAAGAAAACAGCGCAGAACTGGTTCTACGCTGTTTTCAAACGGCTTCTATATTAGAGGTGTTCGAAGGTGTCAATATGAAGTAAAGAGTTAAACATATATATAAGGGTCTGGCCACAAGTTCTCTCACCATTATATACGGTCATTCCCTTGAATTCACCGCACGATCTTGCAATATCTCATCAAATTTTCTACACAGCAGAATGAAATTCTCATCAAAACAATACCATTCCCAGATATTTGTATCTAAAATTATTGAAATACTTTTGATTTCAAAATTTGTATTCTGCAGCTAAAATAACGACAAATTATGAGAAATTTTCCTTCAAACCTCAAAACCTTTTAATGCAAGATCATTTTGCGTGATTGGAACATGTTTAAACATCTTAGATTACATACAATTTATAGTTTATGTACAATTGTAAGAAATCAGTTGCCTGTGAATTATGATTTATGAATTATGTTTATCAACATCTAGTCAGGAGATGCAAGTTTCCTATCCTTCTATATAAGTGCTTGTATAATATAACCGCAAATTAAGCCAAGTAAAAACAACAAAACAACTAAACTACGATGGTGAAAAGTCGATGTACAGCACCATCGATGTACGTTTCATTCCTATTTCTGTCATCTCAATGTATGCACAGCTAAAATTTAGCACACTTGTTATTTGTGTCCAACTTAATATATCGCACTTTTCAGAATTTTAAAAATGTGGAAATTACGCAGCGTTATTGAATGAAATACCCACATAACACATATTTATTCCCAAATATCATCATTTAAACACGCGTTTGGCTCATTCCGCTCGTTCTAGAGCATCTACACATCAGTTAGTTAAATATTGTTACTTGCAGTTGTTCCAAAACAATATATAACTGGGTGTCAACATATCGATTGAATTTATTGCCAGTTTTCGAAATTTTCTTATCTTTGTAAAGCAATATCCGGTGTACGAGCTACACGCAAGATTTTTTTCCCAAATACAAATATTTCCATTCCCTGACTCTAGTGCTAAATATTGCACGTATCTATGGAGTCTTTTAAAGATTTTTATTTTACGTTTCTCGAGTTATGGACAACAGATCGGATATCCAAATAATAAAAAAGCTGTCCATTAACGCCTTATTTAATCAGGCTACCCTGCCCCATACCGAAAAACCGACGGGACAGTGTCATGCACAAACTGTTTTGGATATATAATGGTTATAATTTAAGGATGACAGAACTAACAATATATTTAAGTTACACCTAACTGACACTTTATGAACTGACGCATTTCTAGGCTTATGTGACTGTAACTGTTTATTAAGCTATACAATCACACTATGACTCCATATATAAACAGTGTTTATACGTTTGAGTCAGATTTGACTTTGTGCCACGGCCATATCTTATCAGTGTGTAATTGCGCAGCGAAATCATGACCAGGTCGTTGCCCGCCATATGTACATGAAGGCCCAGCAGGCCTGGGTCTGTACTTTTTTTCAAGAAAAAAAAATGCGTAAGTGATTGATATATTTTACATAGCAAAAAATGAAAAAGATACACGTAGAATCCCTGAGAATGCTCCATTGGCCACTTACATTTTAAAAAAGTCTCGGACAGGTACGCTGTCCTATGAGTTGTCAAACACTGTACGCTGCCGTGTGACAATTCTCCATTGAGTTAATTGGGTAGTTCTTTATGATTATCCTACAATTATTCAACACTGTACGCTATGTTGTTATTCTGCAATCATTCAAAACTTACGCTGTGTGGTTATTCTACAATCGTTCAATTCTGTACACGGTGTGGTTGTTCTACAATCATTCAATTCTGTACGCTGTGTGGTTGTTCTACAATCATTCAAATATGTATGCGGTGAAGTTGTTATACAATCATTCAATTATGTACGCGGTGTGGTTGTTCTACAATCATTCAATTCTGTATGCGGTGTGGATGTTCTATTATCATTCAATTCTGTACGCTGTGTGGTTTTCTACAATCATTCAGTTCTGTACGCTGTGAGGTTATTCTACAATCATTCAATTATGTACGCTATGTGGTTGTTCTACAATCATTCAATTCTGTACGCTATGTGGTTGTTCTACAATCATTCAATTCTGTACGCTGTGTGGTTTTCTACACTCATTCAATTCTGTACGCTGTGTGTTATTCTACAATCATTCAATTACGTACGCTGTGTGGTTTTCTACAATCATTCAATTCTGTACGCGGTGTGGTTGTTCTACAATCATTCAATTATGGACACGGTGTGGTTTTCTACAATCATTTAGTTATGTACGCGGTGTTGTTGTTTTACAATTATTCAATACTGTACGCTGTATGGGTATTCTAAAGTTAAAAAAAACTGTACGCTGTATGGTTATTCTACAATCAGTCAGTACTGTATACTATATGGATTTTTTGCAATCATAAATACCATACTCTGAATTGTCATTTTACAAGTTATTAATACGCTTTGTGATAATTATGCTGTTTAGTTATTGCATACTGCACGATGTTCTGTCATTCTGAAAGTTAATAATGCGGCATACGCTTTGTGGAAGAAGGAAAGTAGGCAAAAAGGTAGGTCGAATCTGGTCCGAGCTTAGTCTGGTTAAAAAAAACTGGATGTAAAAAGTTGACCAGTTTATGCCATATCAATTCTAAATTATTGTCCTCCTGCACCACACCCATTTAAGCAGTGCGCCACACATAGCATTGAAGGTGTCGAAAGCGGGGCTTTAGTTAAGCGGATAGAGTATTGGCCGCTCACGTCAGAGGTTGCGGGTTCGATCCCAAGTTCGGTCCGAGCGCTAAAATCAATATGCAGTACTGGTTCTACCCAGGAAGCGGATTCCTGAGCGGTTCGAATAAACTCTGGTATTTATTTGAAATCGACTTACTAAAATGAATAAGTATAATTACATATAGTATAAAATAATCTTGAAAAAAGCGTTAATAGTGAAACAAGATAATACAACTAAACAAATCACTCTCGATTTCGTCCTGGATGGAAACAGTACAAAGCATATGCGAATGAAGTGTCTTGCTCAAGGACTTCACATGTAACCGTGGCTAAACTCTCTCTCCACACACACAAAATTGCGATAATCATATTAAAAAAAAGGTTGGACGTGGAAATGAAATGTATACACGAAGCACAATTTATAAGATCGTACGTTATCTACAACCATCGTCATGACTTCGATCACGGACATGACCTTACGGAGCCCTGACACACCATAAACGTGGTTTGATAAATCCTTATCTCACTCACCTTATAATAGATCGTGATTTAGTCTGAAACGGCCATTGCTGCAACAAACACGGTAAGAACTTAAGAACTATCTCGTAGCAATGTTTACTTGAAATAATTGATGTAAACGTATTTATTTTACTTGTGAAAAAAAGTTATCACAACTTAGGCAAATCACGCTTGAGGTCTTCATAGGTTTAAGCCAGTTTTAGTTTGAATCTATTAATTTTACGTCGATTGTGAAAAAAGGTTTTGCAAATTTTTTTTTTTTGCTCAAGTACACCACCACACATAACCGTGGGGGATGGAAAACTAAAATGTTTGAAGTCATTGCTTAAGTATTTACCAATTAATTTGTTATTCAAATTAATTTGTAATTTCTTTATTATTTCATTATACTATTACAAGGCGAAATAACGAATGCTTTATCTTCTTTTTCTTCTTCTTATTTCAGAAAATGAAGTTCATCACAGCTGTATTGCTTCCGCTGTTTTTCTGCGGAGCATTGGGGTACGGATTTTGTTTAGCATTACAATTGAATTCAGCTTGATTCTACTCAATTTTCGTTAGAAACGACTTCCTTGCTTGAAACAGATTGGACCGTATTTTACGTGTTCCTGTTATAAACGTAGTCATGTTTCATAGATATTTTTGATACACTAATTATTTATGCCATATTCAGTCAAACCTGTCTTAAGCAGCCAGTCAACGGAAGGGGCAAACGTGACCTTTTAAGACTGGTTGTTGCTTAATACAGGTTGATTTACTCTGAAAGCATAGAAATGGGAAATAGAAAATATGGTTGCTTAAGACAGGTAGCTGCTTAATAGAGGTGACCGCTTATACAGGTTTGACTGTATTTTATGTGAGAAAACACTAACACATAACACTAGCATACTGGTATTTGCTATATGCCAAGTCTCTAATATTTGTAAGTTAAGTGAGAAAGTTTACCAGTTACTTGCGGTTAGACTACTAAGATTCAGCCTGGGGTCTTCATCCACTAATAAAACTGGATATGCTATATATAACCTGAAATGTGTTGAAAATGGCGTTAAGCCCCATCAAAAATGTCGTGTGCCAATGTAGTTCCGATTAAGAAATTAAAATTTAAAATATGATTTAAAGAATTATTGTTGAAACCTCAGGTATTTTTTTTCTGTATAAGTGAGTACTTACAGATTAGAATTTATAATGTCTTCTGATATTATTATATAGAAAAAAAAAACCACCAGCCAGAGGGTAATACAGTCAAACCTGTCTTAAACAGCCACTCTAGAGAAAGAGCAAAACTGGTCTTATAAGACAGGTTGTTGCTTAATACAGGTAAATTTGCTCTGGAAACAAAAACGGGAAATAGCGAATGTGACTGCTAAGACAAGTGGCTGCTTAATAGAGATGACCACTTATACAGGTTTAACTGTACATGTAGAAACATAACAGAGCGAGGCACGTATACCACATACCCACATCATCGCAAAAACAGGTTGCGTTCAGTTCGGTTAAACGTTGCTAACGATAACAGATTTTCATTGAAACTGGCTCAACCTCAAATTAGCAGGCAGTACGTAATAAATTTAGGGAACCAGGCAATAAAAGGCGTTTGCTGTTTGACGGCACAGAAGTCGACTGAATAACAGAATAAATACATATGCGAGCTGTTTGCTTGTGTTTAATAACGTGCAGCGCAGAGTAGTCCGATTTCCGTTTACTTTTCGTTCGTTTGGTCACCGTTTGCGTTTATAAACAGAGTAAACGTGTTTAACCGTGCTGAACGCAGCACAGAAGTCATTTGCAATTGTATATCTAATATAACATACCTTCGCTAATTTACACAAGGGGAAACTGAGAAAGTGATGTTAATTTTGACCATGCCTCTTTATATATTAATGTAGATACAGTCAAACCTGTCTTAAGCAGCCAGTCAACGGAAGGAGCGAACGTGGCCTTTTAAGATTGTTGCTTAATACAGGTTAATTTACTCTGAAAGCATAGAAATGGGAAATAGAAAATATGGTTGCTCAAGACCGCTGGTTGCTTAATAGAGGCGGCCGCTTATGCAGCATTGACTGTTTGTAAATAAAACATGTTTTATTATGCACGTTTATGGTTATTTTTTAGAGTAAATGTGGAGTTGTTGAAACCGTATAACAATACAGCGTTAACTATGTTCCTGGCAGAAGATATTGATAAAGATGGCATTTTCACACTTGATGAGCTCCATGCCGACTTCGCAAAATACGACGCGAATGGTAAGTAGAAATATATACCCTGAACTAAGTACAACTGAATATATACATAAATATATATTATATACATAAATCTCCAGACCAGATTACGGCGAGCGCGCAAGATCAAGGTATCTACCAACTCAATAGAATTGGTGTCAACTATGACTTGGTACACACCTCGGCCGGACGGACAATTACACACATGAACTGATATCAAGATTCAAGATCATTCAAGATAATTTGTATTTATTTCATAAAGGGGATAATTGAAATCTCAACAACGGCATTAAATAATGAACAAAAAAAAAAGAGACTTCCGCAAAGATTAAGAGCTATGATGGCATAGTTTTACCATCCAGCTAGTCAAATATCCACTGCAATATATCAACATTAGGAACGTATGATGACGTCATATCACTAATCATATTGCTATCATTACACGCACAAAATGACCTATTTATGTGTCATTCATTCATTCATTCATTCATTCATTCATTCATATTGCTATCATTGTCTGTTTTAAGTCACTCAGTCAAATGATCATGGCAAGATTATTAATTAACAAACTTGTTAAAAAAGCGAGTAAGTGTCTCATCCTGCCACCAACTAATTAGTTACTGATCTCGGTAATGATGTTGACGTCACAGGTAATCAAGGAGTCATATAGAGATATAAGTCCTTGATGTAATCGACCGGCTTGAACCTATTAAGTATGGATATACATGTATCCGCGAGTGGAAGCATTTTTGACACGCTACCCTATCAATATTCATTCATTCATTCATTCATTCATTCATTCGACTAAAACAATGGTGGCAGGAAAGGACATCAAGGACTTGTATCTCTTTATAATTCATTGAGGACACTAACTGGCTTTTTCAGCCAGTGAATCACTTATTGATGTTACCATTTGTATTGGACTTGTGCGTATGTAAGCGTATGGAAGCACAGGTCAAAGTATAGTACCTATGTATTTGTGTATTTTATAGGATTATAAATTTATTATGATTATTAGAAAAGAATGAAAAATATACCCATGACCCCCTACCCCTCTCCCCCCTTTATTTTGTGTATGTGTGTGTGGGTGGGTGGGGTGGGGGGTCCTAGATACGATACTTTGACCTGTGTATGGAAGTGTATATGGGATATACACGATTATGTCACCATAATTAGCGAAATATCGACACCATCGACTTAATGAAGTGGTCATGTGACTATCAAGTTGGCATCACTATACCATCATAGAAATCCAACAGTTAAACACTGAACAAAACAAGAAATTTTTCATAAATTTAAATTTGGTTTTATCAAAAAAAAAAAATGTAAAAACGACCTACATAGTTTCGGGCGAACGATTAAATGTCAGATATGACAAAGTGTAACTAACACGCGCGCATTTGACAAACTAGAAAAAGTCGCTTTCTAGTATAATCCGTGTTTACTACATCAAACTTAAGTCTGATTTTATGTACAGTCAAACCTGTCTTAAGCAGCCAGTCAACGGAAGGAGCAAACGTGGCCTTTAAAGACAGGGTGTTGCTTAAAACAGGTTGAAAGCATAGAAATGGGAAATAGAAAATACGGTTGTTTAAGACAGGTGGCTGCTTAATAGAGGTGGCCGCTTATATAGGTTTGACTGTACTTTACTGTCAATAAGAAAAATACGTTGAAAATTGTTGAAATTTGTTCATTTTTCCAAAAAAAAATTATATGCCTTAAATTCCACAAAATTTACATGAACTTGCAATTACTAAACAAAACAAAGCTACGTCCGATCTCTAATAGTATAAAACATGCGCAATTTCTTTGTTTACGTTTAAACTATTTTATTTCAATTTATATATACAGAAATGGGACTGTGCCACAACATTAGATTCGGCATTAGATTTCTTTGTTTAACGGGAAAGCAAAATTATGTCAGTATTCGCATCTCGTCATTGCTTGATTAAATATTTTGGGTCAGTTTCTTGTCATCGAGAGCAAACAGGCGATCAGTTTACATAACTAGTATTTCCTATTGTCCTGGAAGGTTTACCAGTACTGGAGTACATCCCATCTCCACAAGTAAATGATAACTTTTCCACTTGAATCAGAGGTGGGAGACGAATGATAATGAGACATAATGACGTATATCAACCATCACGGAGACTCTCACCTCTGATTCAAGTAGGATAGTTATCCGTTATTTGCGGATTGATGTGCTCTCGATGTCATTAAAATGACTCGAAATGTTTAAATCAAACTTGTTACGTGTATTAATATTAAATCTGCAACTTTACCCAGGTGATGGCCGTGAATCTCGCCACGAATATACCACATACATCTGCGCCGTGACACCCCAACTGTACCAACTGTCCCACTACCTCTACGACGAGTACGACCGTAGCCCAGCGGACCATCACCTCGAGGAAAGTGATTACGATGCTTTGTTCAAAGACATGGATGCAAATGGTTAGTCGAAATCTTATAAATGTATCTTTCACTAGCGAGACCACAGCAGTGTTCTTGTGGTAGAGCGTCTGCCTCGCATGCGGAAGGTCATGCGTTGGATACCCGGCCGGGTCACACCAAAGACTTGAAAAAATATACTAGAAACTCAGCCTTTAGAAAATAGCACTAGTTCTGGTCGACCCGGTTTCAGTATAATGGTACTGGATGGGCCGGGTATCATGCCGTGTGTCTGCTGCATGATACTCCAGTGTGGCCTAGCAGCCCTCAGAATACTGTCATGCAGACACTGTCGCGATGTGACTAAAGACTGTTGAAAGCGACGCTAGATCACAAAACAACAACAACAATTGGCTAGTGTTGAATGGGTATTCTAATTGTATTTACTTTGCCCGGACAAATACGGTATAAAAAGTGAAGCAACTCGTTGAGAGAGTACATGCACTCCGCAAAATCTCTTTTTCAATAGTCTCAGCTTTCATTTCATTTCTCTTCGAAAGCTTCTGAGGTCTTCCTCCTGCAATAATAGCGGATGACGTCTGGAAGCTGTATATAATGTGATGAATATGGATTTGAACGTGGTCTGTGGTACGGACCCAGCTCTACCGATTGGATCCGTTAAATAGCAATGTTGGGAAAGCCGCATTTGAGCACGTTGATTGTTCAGTTGCTTCAACTGAAAGTTTGAATGACGTCACAATTGATAAGCGTTCAATTGCTATGAATTGGGATATTGGCATAGGATTCCCAGCTTTTTCACTGGTGATTAGTAGACCTGATTCGGGAGATATCAGATTCTCAATCTGATCACCTCGGCCTTTATGCTACGTATTATACGGAGGATACGGAAATACCCGATGTTTCACGATTTATCAGATTCTGGGATGGACTAGGTTTAACCCATTAATTCAATGTCCGCCCACTAAAAATGCCCCATTAGCTGCACAATGACCGTAAATCGTAATTTAAATGTGATCTATTTTTCTTTAAAGGTGACAATGGAGTTAGCATAGACGAATGGATCAATTGGTGGGTTGCGGTAAGGGGTTTATCATAAACTTTATGGTTCGGCCATGAAGTCGCTCAATGAATCGCAGCGTTGTTCTTAATACAGCGCCATGGAAACGATTCCCGCCTAGAATACGAAAAGTATAACAGTTGACTTTTGCTCTATTATCTATATAAACATAAGGTATAGGATTTGCACGGTAAACCTCTACATAGAAATTTGTATGAACGCATAATAATAAACATTTTAAAGACAGTGCAATGGCATTAAGCGCTTTAATTAATGGGAGTATATCAGGATAAAACGCTATAAATGTCTTTTAAATAAGATAATGATTAAAATGGATAAAAAGCATTTTATTATCATTCATAAATAAAATCCGAATGGTTTCGTTTTTCAAATCCACAAAAAAGTAACAAAATCGATATTAAAATTGGAGTGGTAAACTTGAAACGAAATCCCCATTCTAAAAATAGACAGCACTTAAATACTGCTTGACGTCATACTAAGATGAAATAATTTTACTACGCCTGTATCAATGGCGGATCTAATATTTAAAAAAATCCGGCGTCCTATATTTTATTTAAAACACCATAATTCTACTGAAAAACATGTCTGTCCGTTCAAATAGTGTGTTGCGCCACTGTCAAATGAAATCCTGGATCCGCCCCTGTGCATAACGGATCAAATTGAAATAAAAAGACCCATGCTATGCGTCTCAAAGTATGCGCTTTCAAGCTGAAAATCTATTTTAGTCTAACCTAGACGCGCAGCCCAAGTCAGGAAACCCCCTTTTTAATAAATTATTTTGGCATGTTTAAAAAGATATCCTTTTGGCAATACGGGATCAGTGAGTATATATATATATAGGCATGATATATTGGAAAGATATGTTTTTAATCAATTTTGAAAATTAATTGCACCCATCTGTTAATATACATTTTTTAATACAGGTGTGAAGTCTTATTGCCAGTTTTTACTCTTCTCATCTGCAGTCACTATCAAATATTTTGAAAATATTTCGAACCGAATTGCATTGGACGTTTAGCACAATAACTGTTTGGTGAGATTAAGGGGCATAACTCTTGTAAATTGTTGAAATGATCATATTTCGCATATCTGTGATCCTATTTGGCAAAAAGAGAAATAAAATATTCTTATTGTCATCAGTTGTTATCAAAATGATAGATATAAAACCAAATATGTAAATGTGTAATGCTTAAAGGCATTTTACTCATATTTTCAAAACCAGCATGACAACATTAGTTTTGAAAAAAAGTTTATACTTTCTTAAAAAGTATGAAGTTTGAGACAGTGACACCTGGAGATTGGTAATTCCATACGGTCATATGTGTGTATGTGGATACATACATGTACACGAGTAAAGCTCGATTTCAATATTGCAAAATGTCCCGTTAAATTGATTGATTGAATATTTAAGAAAGTATCAACCACGACATCGCCAGGTATAGAACCAAAAGAGACATCTCATATGCGAAACTGGCACACATAACTACCACTAAATAAATAAAGATGAAATATGACAACCATGTTTGTATTTATATATTTGTTTTATGCGCATGCGCACCTTCTTTGACCTGAAATTGACGAGCAGACGATAATGAAAAATAATAATATATTTTGGATGTTAATTGTGCAAAACTACAATTCCTACTTATAAATATACCTACTACTGTATTTGTAAAGCTTACTTATTGTGAAATTTATCTTTTACACGACATTGTCCAACTAACAGAATTTAATATTGTTTTTTCTGTTGTAGATATTTACCAAATACGAAGGATCGGGCAATCACCAACACGGACACTCGCACGAACACGGCGCACATGCGTGTATGTGAGTTGGACACACGCGCACTTGATATTGCAACTTTGTTGTAAAATAAAACACTTGCTAAAATCAAAGTTATTGTTGAATATTTTTTTGATTGACAATGCCACATATTAAGCGCTGGTGGATTTAGAGGAGAGACACGGTCTAAATACCACGGATTTTCACTGAAAATCAAAAAGGAGATAGTTGGGCGATAGTGTAGTGGATAGAGTATTGACCGTTCATGCCCTGTGTTGCGTGGTTCGATTGATTGATTGATTAAATATTTAGCGTCATTTTTATGCCATTGAGGGCTAACAGACGATCAGCTAACCTTACCACTGTTTCCTGGGATTAACCAGTACTCGAGCACACCCCATCTCCGCAAGTAACTGATTACTTTCCCACTTGAATCAGTGGTGAGAGACGAATGATAGTGAGACAAATGTCGTATATTAATCATCACAGAGATTGTTGCCGGGCGGGGGATTCGAACTCACGACCCCTGTATTGATAGTCAGACGCGTAACGACTGAGCTAATCGGACCCGGCTGCGCGGTTCGATCCCCAGCTCGACCGGATGTCTCTATAAAAACACTCTCTACGAGTTCTACCAAGAAAGCGGACTAGAGAGCAATTCATATACGCTCTGAGTTTTCGATCTATAAATAAATAAGTATAAACTAGAAGAAGATACCATTTTCAGTGATAATAAAAATTGTGAAATGATATTTTAGTCGTCTGTCTGGGACCCATCTGAGATTTACAAAATCTGCATCAGACATACCATCTCCAACTGACAGACAATATTATATATGCCTATTAATATATGATAAACATGTAGATGCAAAGAATTCAAATTCACAGACACAATTTTTTGTGCTGCAACGTAGGGTTTTATAATAATTCAGTATTATCAGGGCTACGTCCATTAAAGACGACAAATGTTTGCGTATACTCAATTTTTTTTGGTACTGGATACTGGCTCAACCTTAAATGAATACGGATAACTCGGAAAGTTTAGGGTACCAGACAGAAACGTTTATTTAACTTATGTCAATTTATTTTAAGCTTATTTGAAACACTCTCAAGCCCAATTCCTGGGTAGAATCAGTACTGAGTGCAGACATTCGGTCGAGCTGGGGATCAAACTCGCAACCCCTGGCGTGAGCGGCCAGCTACACCACCAACCCGTTTTTACAGGCAAGTGGTACTTAACGAAACCTTGGCCAGGGTATAATTAAAAAATCTCAATTCATGTGTGGCATGCACTCAAGCTACAATTAAAAAAAACTAATTCATTGGAAAACTCGTGAATATATCTGCATTAGATGAATAAATGAATGAATGAATGAATGAATGAATGAATGAATGAATGAATGAATGAATGAATTAATGAATGAATGAATGTTTGGGGAATTACGGCGTACCAACACATTGTAGGTTATTCGACGCAAATAGGAAGAAATATTCCAGATTCACTCTACATGTACAAAAACAACAAATTAACGTAAAATATGTAAACAAATCTTATCAACAAATGAATATGCAGAATGAACCTAGAGCATTGATACCTGCAGAACTGCAGAGTTTCAGCAAAATATATCGTATTACTCAAATTGTTGCTTCTAACGACATACATGAGCCACAATGATTATATTCTTACCATCACTGATATGGCTTCCTGGAACCACGCAGGGGTTGATAATTAAACCGCAATAATGAACATGAAAAAAAAGATAAAATGAACATGACAACCATTCGGAGGATTCCTACCCCTCTGCAGAGATCAACAGTGATTCTGTTCTTAGCAGGAACCACACGGGTAGCATTAGACAAAGCAAATGTATACCAATTATAATAACAAGTAACAGTGGTATGGTAACTGTTCAGAAATGATAACATAAATTGAAAAGGAAAGTTGAGCCTAAGTTTAAACTCAAGTTGAGATGTTTTGTGAATACGGAACCAGGAGTGCATACTCAAGTTGAGATGTTTTGTGAATACAATGCCAGGAATGCATGCTCAAGTTGAGATGTTTTACGAATACAAGACCAGGAGTGCATAATCAAGTTGAGATGGTTAATGAATACAAGACCAGGAGTGCATGCTCAATTTGAGATGTTTAATGAATACAAGACCAGGAGTGCATGCTTAAGTTGAGTTGTTTAATGAATACAATACCAGGAGTGCATACTCAAGTTGAGATGTTTTGTGAATACAAGACCAGGAGTGCATACTCAAGTTGAGATGTTTTGTGAATACAAGGCCAGGAGTGCATGTTCAAGTTGAGATGTTTTGTGAATACAAGGCCAGGAATGCATACCCAAGTTGAGATGTTTTACGAATACAAGACCAGGAGTGCATGCTCAAGTTGAGATGTTTTGTGAAAACAGGCTCAGGAGTGCATACTCAAGTTGAGATGTTTAATGAATACAAGACCAGAAACGTTTACTCAAGTTGAGATGTTTTGGCTGGTTTCAATAAACATCTCAAGATGATTATCTCAACTTGAAAAGTCAATTAATTTCTCTCATTTATTACTTGAACTCTTTATATAATAAATGACCAAACAGAAGTCAGGGCACATCAGTAAAGGAAACATACAAGATGTAAATAAAGTTAAAGCATTTTAAAAACTCGAGTTGAGGAAAATCTCAAGTTGAGATGTTAAGTGAATTTTAAACTGTGCCAGGCAACAGTAGCATCATCATGATTTAGATATCACGTAAAAACACGTGACATGGTTCTACGCCCAATCACATTATACTGGCCACTAAACCGAGCAGACCTTGGTCCGAGGTTTTATAAGATGTGTTCCATGCTCAACTCAAAAACAAATGGATTCATAATAACTTTCTATCTCAAATTTGCGTAACACTTTCAAATTCGAGGGTGAATTGTCAATTGTTTATGTTTCTAAGAAGTGTATGAAGAAAAAAGCTATAAATGTCTAAAAATGATACTATTTTCAAAATGGACAAATCAATACTAAATAAAATCGAAAGCTTTGGTATGCCAAATCCACCAAAAAACGTGACAAAATCGATATCTAAATTAGAGCAGTAAACTTGAAACGAAATTCACATTCTAAAAATAGACATCACTTAAAAACTGCTCGACGACCTTTACGTCGTTATTTGGAAACATACTGTTTTTAAGATTAAACATAATATTTATAATGTGTAAACTTGTAAAACGGATCAAATTAAAATCCAAATTGCCCATCTTATACGTCACAAAACATGTATTTTAGTGTAACCCTTGTGTGTAGCCAAGTTCGGAAATTCCGTTTCAATATGTTACTTTAGCATTACTCAGTATAACGGACCCAACTCTCCGTGCGGCCTGCTTCGGGAGCTATCAGCTTTTGGGATAGACTGCTTTGGCATATTTAAATAGATATCGTTTTGGCAATACGGTTAAACTATATGTGTATAGCCAATTTTAAAATTTTACCCCCCCCCCCCCCCCCCCCCGAATCCAATTTTTATAATATCAGGGCCACAGGCGACAGTAAATTGAATGTTCTAAACACTGATACTGTCGCCTGATACTGATCGGGGCCAGCTCAATACACTGTAAACAATGCTAATGAGGGAGATATTCAACCTTTTCAACCGATGTTATGGCAGGGTATTCGCGGAAGTCTCAAAATGCGTATCTTGTGCCGGAAAGCCATCTGTACCCATTTCTTTTATATGTTGTTTTTTATATTGACTTAAACACCATTTTCACCGCAATATATGACATCTTGTTTTAATGGTGGACAAAACCCCCCGCCGCTACATGCACGTATACATTTGATTAGAACCATCGCTCTGCCATAATCACAACTGGGAGACTTAAATTTCGTTGAGAAAGTGTTTGGACCGTGCAAGGTTCGAACCCGCGAGGTCAGTGGTGGGAAACGAGTGGTATCATTGTTAGACAACACCTTAAACTAATCACCCACGGTGGCCCCTTGTATTGCTTTTAAAATATTCGAAATGACTCGGTCAGTCACGAACCCACACTCACATCCATGCAACATGGTATCATGCACTGATATTAAAGTAGGAACCAAGATCAACTTAAAATCATTTTTGCCACATTTTATCTTATTTGTATTTTAGTTTGATCTTTCTTTTTGAAGTTTTTCGTAGGTCTGCACCCTTCATGGTCTGAATTCTTCACAGATATATGTCCTTCGTGAGTTTGAAACATTCCGCATGGGTCTAAACCCTCGAGTATAGCAACACCATTCGTTGATTTGATCCCACGCGGGTCTAAATCAGTATCGGATCGGAATCTATTTTGAAATTGTAAAAAGCATTTTTTTTAAAATATTGTATTTGGGTTGTTTGTAGCGTTTATATCGTTCGAGGCAATTTTCCAAGGTTATATAATGAATAAAATCAAACTACAATAGGCCTACTAATAAAGTTATAAGCCAATTAGCGTTAGGCCTTTTTTTCTACAACATATAGGCAGCTGCTTTTGATTGAACCTGAAAGAAATTGTTCAATGGTTTTTCTTTTTTTTGTTTGTAAGTTTATAAATTATAAATTTACCTCAATATTGACAATGTCTTTTATCAACACTATAGGGAAGGCGAATAAAATTTGGACGCACATTGCTATATAATTAAAAAATAAACAATCATATTTTCATTATTTACCCTTAAAATAAAACTAACTTGTCGTATATAAAAAGAAACAAACCCATTTGAAATCTTAATTTTATTCGGAGCGCGTAGTCCGGTGGTGGAACATCTGACCCAAGATCGGGGCGGTTCGATCCTCCGCCACGTACGGCTGTCTGTACACTTCCAATGATCCGCATAATTATACTTTGTCCTGGTTCTAACCAGCAATACTTTGAGCCTGATTTGTATGTCTTAGTTGTAAAAAAGTGTTTTACAAGCGATGTACTTTTAAAAATAAATAAGATTAAAACAATAAATAATCATTAAACCCCACTTGTCACCTCTGCAATAAATAGAACTACAGCACGCGCCCTGTGCGTAATTTCGTGGGAGATAACTTCAAAAAGTATTCATCCGCATTTTAAATTTTAAAGAAATATTTGATATGTTAAATAATTAATAAACATAAAAAAATAATAATTTCTCCTTTTTTACACTGTATGTATCATGGATGCTAGTATTTTGTAAGTAACAACCTGAACAATGTCTACAATTGATCGCAGTTGAGGATTATTTTGTTTCGCTAGTGTATGCATAACGTTATTTGCCAGAGTAGTATAAATACCTGAAAATAGTTCAAATTTTGAAAGTAACGTTTAATTTTTTATAACAAAACAGCCAATATGCGGGAGATCGTACATATGCAAGCTGGCCAATGTGGCAACCAAATCGGTGCAAAGGTAGGAAATTATTTCAAAATAAATTGTGCTTAGTAACATTGTTCAACAAGTTACATTTTGATACAATTTTCATAATTTAGGTACAGTATTTTAAAAATTACGTCATGTTCTACGTCACGGCGGGAAGAGTCGATGACGTATTTTAGTCGTTTAAAAATAAGACTTTTTAACCATATTGATCCATTATACAATGCACACCGTCCCGATGGAACACTTATTTCACAAGAAACGGTAACAATCTTAAGTATTCTGAAAAATTTCAAACATCTTTCACACTGGATGCGTCTTGTTTGGTACCGTTTCATGCAGAGGCGCATGAACCATGCCAGTCTTATCTTACAGTGGTTTACTGTGTAAATATGACCTTCATATTAACTTTAAAACAATTTATTGAATCGTGTCTGCAAGAAAAACTTGAAGCCGAAGTGAAACTTTGCATGTGTGAAAAAATTGTGTCGACCGAGTACGCGCGTACGGAATCGACGCTGAACGTAACGAAACAATAAATCCGATACGTTTTGTTTACATCGGGTTCTTCCTGGTAAAGTGTAAGGCCCACTATGAGGTGTTGGGTTCTTCTGTTACTAAAATTGTGGAGGGTCAAATTTGGCATACTTTGCAGCCTTGTACCTAAATGGAGCCGTTCAATATAACGTTACATTCACCGAGGTATGACGCCTAGTAAATGCATCCCACAATGGCAATATTCCACACCCCTAATTCGGAGTGGGGCGAGTCCACGTTGGCAGACTTTGTCTCATTTAATCGCCGTAATAGGGGTGGGACATGCCAATTACGTCATAGAGGACCATCAAATATAAAAATATCAAATCGTTGGACAGCGTGCTTTGATATGCACTAGGATAAATGTGTGCCCAGTAAACTTCAAAACATAGGCATAAACTCAACATAGCCTGATTAAATAAGGCGTGAATGGACAGCTTTTAATTATTTTTATAGCTGATCTGCGGCTCGGGAGACGCGAAATAAAAAAATTCTGTATTGAAACTACATAGAGACGTGCAATATGTCGCACTAAAGCTCTACATTGCAGTCTGAAATTTGGGGTAAAAACTCCATTCAACCCAATTTTAGGGTCAAAACTCCATATTCAAACAAATCATAGGGGTCAAAATTACATTAATCTAAATAAAACTGTCTACAAAATGGCATAAGCACATGTTAAATGACCTGTTTTGGCAGCAAAATCTCGGCCACTGTATCTACTCTCCAATCTCTCAAGAGCTTCCTTAATTAACCCTTTACTCCACCAATCACACCGCACCAATCACAGAAGGCCTTTGAAAATAGTGCAGGAAGAGTTCAGTTACGAGTAATCTGAACACTTCCTGTACTGTTTTCCACTATGTCAGTTGATAAACACATAATTCACCCAATAATTCAAAAGCCTTTTATATTAGAGGTGTCCAAAGGCGTCTATAGTATATGAAGAAAAGAGTTAAAGGAATATATCTTCATTTTTGATATTGCAGAAATGTATTCCTAGACTGACTTACATGTGATATTGGAACTTATATACCATATTTTTAGTTCTTAAATGTATAAAAAAAAGAGACTGTCTTTTAAAAAAAAAGCATGCAAAAATAGACTAAAATTATTATTTAGAACTCGTAAGCACCAGGGCCATCCTTTTAAAAATACATGTATATTGCTTGCCATGCTCCTACCTACTCACTGAAAATTGCAGCAACCCAAACTTTTTTGATTGGCTTTAAAACCATTTCCTTTTTTTCATGATTTCTGTCTATTTTTCTTAAAATGACTGAAAATCAAATTTGGCAAAAAAAAAAAAAGTGAACCATTTTCGAAAAGAAAAAGAAAACATAATTAATTATAGTTTCTGGCCTTGGCAGGGCAGTATTACAGAATTATTGAAACTTTATTTGCATCTTTTTTTTTAGAGGGAGTATATCGAGGGCTCAGCGCAAGACTATTCTAACTTCATTTTTTCAGAAAATGTTTTTTTGATATTTTTTTGTTTCAATTCTTTAAATACACAACCTGTAAAAATATTATAGTTATATTCAAAATATTTTTTAAGTTATTAAAATAATTAAAAAATATTCTATCTTGGAATGATAATTTTCTGAGCGCAAGACTATTCTAACTTAAGTTAGAATAGTCTTGCAATCTTTTTTCAAATTTTAGAAGTAATTTTCTCAGTGCAAGACTATTCTAACTTGAGTTAGAATTGTCCTGTAATCTTTTTTTAAACTTTAGAAGTAATTTGTTTTAATGCAAAACTATTCTAACTCAAATAAGAATAATTTTACACATCAATTACATTTAAAAATTCTATATTTGAAGAACAGAACTATTCTTATTTGAACTCAGATGACATCATAATTTCATTTTGTGATGTCATTGTCATTTTTTCTAAATATTTTTACATAATTTGGGAGTTTTTTTTAGACAGTTTAGATATAATGTTCATTGATTATGTGAAATTTCATAGCTTTTGTTTATATTTTTCATTGAAACTCACTGTTTCCCAAACTGGAGCCTAACAATTTCATGAAAATGCATTCTTGCAAAATCATTTGTGAAAATATAAAGTTATAATCATTTGGTAAAATTTGCCTAAATCCCAATTGCACCAAATGAAAGATCTGTATTGGTTTCATTCACACTGTCTACCAGAGCAGTTACATGGGTTTTAGGGGCTAATCATAGTAAGTTTAAACCTGATCTTATTTTATAAATATGACTGTTGGTTCATTGACTTGGAAACAAATAACAGTATAGTTTTATATAGGATTTCTCTGCAAGAGAAGACTGAAACCTTAAAGGTTATGAATAACTTGATAAGAATCTGGCCAGAATATGAAATATTGTCTATCAAACCTTTGTTTAAGGGCTTAAATCAGTCTAAATTCTGATAAAAGGAAAAAAATGATACCAATTTATATACACTTAATTTCCATGTTTCCCCTTCATTAAATATCCAGCTTAATATTTTTTACTATGAAATTGTCATTTGTCTGCATGTCTGCTCACCCATTTGTTAATGCTATGACAATACAGTGTCCAGCCTGTATAAACCATCTCACATTACCATGCAAACCATTGCAAATTTTTTAGCTACATCTATCATTCAAGGATATGTTTTGCGCAAATTCCAAATACTTAACTTCAATGTTGAAAAAACAAATCACTTAAACGTACTGAAATGGGCAAAAGACAATGTTTATAATTTCATGTCTGTCACAATTTTGTAACCACTTTGAATAATTTTTCTGAAATTTTCAAAGCTTCGTTTAGACCCTCTTTCAACAAGGCATTATGTCTTCATTGAATATCAATTGAATTATCTCTCTTACGTTGGCTCTGGAGTTAATGCATATTACTGTCAATCCAGGGGTTGGAAGTTTAGATCTCTGTCCAGCCATAATCTCTGTGATGATTGTCCAAGAATTTTGATCTTTTGGGACTGTGATTATGTTGGGAAGTGATCAGTGACTTGCAGCGATTGAACTTTGTATGTCATATTGCAGCTGTCATTCAGTTGTCTTTTTCATAAATCCTAACACACTGATATTTTTTACACAGGTAGGTTTTTTAATAGCAAAAATGTAATTTGTATCTCAATATATCTGAATTATCAATTCAGAGTAATAGTCCAAAATAATGTATCACAGACAGGGCTATCCCTTTTAAAGACTCTTATAAGAGACTGATTAATATTAAACACACTGTTACTATTGGTTAAAGAGCTAATCAATTCCAAAAACTTCAATTTTGGTCATGAAGTTTTATATTGATTCTGAAACTTATTTCCAATTATCATTCTGGTCCCTGTTAAGAAATAATATGCCAAATAGTTTGACAAGTTCCAAATGGTTAGTAATAAAGGTACATTCTGAAAACCAAGAAGAACCTTTTTTTAGTGTTAAACAAAAACAAAGAAATATATTTTCACAATAAGATGACTGTTTTAAATGATACACATGAACTGTTTTAAAGTAATATTCAAACTAAAGTTTTTGGTCACCTATTTCAGATATATTAAATTATGGTATTGGAAGTATATTTGATATTCCATTCCAGTACATGGATGATGCATTAAATTCCCTGAAAATGATTTGCATTGTAGCAATTATGAAACTAGATAGTTGTTATCACGTCTTTGACTTTGAGATCATACCTTTGGATGTTGTGTTCTGATGATATAGGATTATTGACTAGCACACTGTCACATGTTTAAAAGTTATGCTTGAAAGTGGAACAATGTGTGTAAGTTTCTTTAGAAAATCAGTGAGTATGATTGGATAAGTTGAGCTTTCATGGCATACCACTGCACACAAAGGTTAAGTGACACCAAAAAAAAGATACCAAAGTCACTCTCCGTGTACAAAACAACAAATTAACATACATCAACAAATGTATGAAGAAAGAATCTTAAACCTTGACACATGCATAACTGCAGAGTTTCAGTAAATTCTATCAAATATTTAATGTACTAATGCTTCTAATGCCATGCATGAGCTCTAGTGGTCCTGTTATTGTCATCATAATTGACACCTTGGAATCACACATGGGTACCACACATATGAACAAATATGATATAATGGACATGACACCACTTTGTTATCTGGAAATAGCACAAGAAACTCTGGACACCATTGTATCCATTGAGCCTGAACTAAGCATGTGATCGAAGACTCAGAATCTAGCGATAATGTACCAGTATCTTTGTTAGAAAACTTTATATAAATTATGATATTTTAGAACCTGATGACTAGGTTTCAGATATATATATAGCTGTCACCTGAATATAAACTCACTTCATTTGAAAGAAAACTAAACCATGGTGATGATTTTTATGTATCCACATTGAGAAAATCAGATTCAAAAGGGTATAAAAACAATTCTGGTAAAATCAAGAGAACAAAAACAAGTAGACCCAGTTTGAAAAAAAATGCTGTTAAGACTGAATGTAGGTATGATAGATGGTGGGAAAGACCGGGTAGGCAGTAATAACATTGTGGGTGAAGATAATACAAGTGGTGGTAATCACATAATAAATGGTGATGGTACTGTAGATGTTGATGGTGGCAGTATGATATGTGGTAATATTCTGAGTGACAACTGCTTGGTAACTAGTGATGGTAGGGTAAATGTTGGCAGTTTGGTAGCTAGTTAGTAATCACATAATGAGTGGTGATGATACAGTAGGTTGGGTTGGTTATAAAGGTATCGCAGGTATTGAGGACATTGTTGGTGTTGGTAATTTAAGTGATAGCAGTAGGCAATGGTACTGTAGGTGGTGGAGTATGGTTAGTTGTGATACTTTTTTTGATGGTTATTGCTTAATAAGCAATCTATTACACTGTTGTAAGGGATGGTACTGTGGATGAGAAGGGTTAGTTTGCAATAATGGTAAGGTAGGGCTTGATGGTATGACAGGTAACATGTAATGAGGTCATGATAAGTTTTGATAGAAAGGTAAGTAGATGTGATGGTATTGTGGTTGGTGATTGTACTGTGAATATGTAATGAAGGAGGGGTTGGGGTGACAATAAGGTTGATGATGAAAATATAGTAAATTGTGACAGTAGGGTAGGTGGTGCCAGTGTGATAGGTGATGAATTTACAGTCAGTGGTAATGGTAGTGTAAGTGGTGGTTGTATAATAGTTGGTGATGCTATTGTGAATGATGATGGAACTGTAGATGGTAATGGTAGGGTAGGTGGTGGCATTTTCATAGGTAGTGACAGTATGGTATGTGATGATGCCAATGATAATAGCAGGGTAGGTGGTGACAGTATTGTTGGTGGTGATGGTACATCAGTAGTGATGGCATGGTAGGTGATGGCAGTGTGATCGGTGGTGATGGTACAATCAGTGGTAATGGTAGTTGTATCATAGTTGGTGATGCTGTTGTGATGAAACTGTAGGTTGAAATGGTTGGGTAGATCATGGCAGTATGCTAATTTGTGACCATATAGTGTTGACGATATAGTCATATGGTACATGGTCTTGGTAGAGTAGGTGGTGCCACAATAGTAAAAGCCTGCTCATCTTCAGATCTTTTATCCTGGATATTAGGAAGCCTTCAGGGAAATAACAGGTGATTAACAGTGGAAATTGGGATTTTTTAAGGTTTTACCAAACTGGGAAATAAAGTGCAGCACTGTTAAGATAATGTTCTAACAATTAATCATCAGATATAACAACAATAATACATATCCTGCCTGAAATTTTTTATCCCCTAATGTAAGAATAATTTCCCTCAAAATAATTTGATTTTCATTTGGGGAAAAAAATGTTTGAATTGTGAAGTAGTTGATTTTTAATCTCCACTTAATAAGGTACAGCAGTCCTAATCTTAATGCCTGTTTAGAATCAAACATAGATAGTACAATGGATAATAATATCTTGCAGTTTTATTTGCTATTTTATGCACTCCTTTTAACTCAAAATACTCAACAAGTGTCAATTTGGATAGAAATATGACAATATCTAATTTAGGTAATAATTTTGAATTATTAAAAAGTAAACAAACATTTATACATGAGTCTTGATGTTTATCTTACAAGCATTCTTATTCAAGTTAGAATACTTTTGCAACAAGAAATTATTGCATTAAAAGAAAACATAATCGCAAGACTATTCTAACTTAAGTTAGAATAGTCTTGCATAACAATTGCTGTAGAATTAGATACTTTTCACTTGCAAAACTATTCTAACTTGATCAATGTGTTATAAAATCAAAATTAATTACATTTGATGAATACTGATGTTCTTGTCTATTTATATGGTGTTTTAAGATATGTATATGAAAATACAATATTATAAAGCTAATATTGAAACTAAAAAAAAGTTTTTTCCACCTCCTGTAAAATTTCTGAAATGTCAGTTAGAATAGTCTTGCGCCGAGCCCTCGATATTTGAATTTAATTATCAAACATATATTTCCCATCCCCATATAATTCATAATACATATTTTAATCCTAACATTACTGTCAAACTTACGCTAGAAATTAGCGGAAAGAGAGTAAGTTTATATCGCTACATATATTAATGGTGATTATGCTTGTAAGGTGCGTTGTTGGGTGGTCTTCCCCGAACCCCACATACCTATGACGGAAAATAAACGAGCACCATATATTGTCACAAACAGAAAAAAAAATAACTGAATGGAAGTTGAGATGATGGAAACGAAATATTGCAAGATTTTTCCTTTTATATATAATTCCTTGCAACTACGTACTAACCAAGATATTGGGAGTGTCCTCTCCCCGGGACACAGAAACAAAACCCACAATTTTTTTTTCTATTTTTCTTATATTATGACGACATGCCGCGGGTACCACCCATATTCCGACTTCAAAGATCAAGGTCACAATTCAACTTTGTTCAACGACACTTTCAGTCTGTTTGAGATTTCGTGTCTGGCCTGTAACTTATGACTACAAACACTTTTGACCACCCTTAAAAGAATACTTTTTCGCTGTACTGCTACCCAGTATTTTTCATTTGAGTAGGTAGGTAGTTACTTTTATTTTGCAGACATTTTAAAAAAATGGACATAAAACAAATTATTGGAAAACAAATTAAATGCTTAGAAAGTCAATAAAAAAATTTGGGTAGCTGCAATTTTGAATGAGTAGGTAGGAGCCTGGCAAATAATGTTTTTTAAGGTTGGCCCTGTTCATTTGATCAACATGACATGTCGTTTGTAAAACCCAGAACCTATCCTCAAAGGTCAAGGTCACACTTTCAATTTGATATTTCATGTCTGGTCAGTAACTTTGTTTTACATGGAGGGCTTTTAAAATAGCTTGATGCAAGGGATCATTGTGTCATGATGTGTCACCTGCACTTACCTGTAGAAATACTCAGACCTTTACATTAGATGTCAAGGTTACACAAAGAACAAAGTCACATTTTAATTTAAAAAAACCCATGAAATTGAGTGTTTAGTCTGTAACGTCAGTCCATGAGCTTTGATATTCACAGATACATTGCTACCTATTATAAAATACATCATTATTTTCACAGATCATTAAGGGGGCATGCAACACTTACCAGTGACATTTCTTGTTCTTTTCTAATTTCAGAACTCAAAACATATTGAATATGGTTAAATACCATGGTACTTGAGATTTAACCACTGTACCTTCCTGTTTACAATTGTAAGAGAATATTAAATTTCATACTATTTGTTAATTATTTTTTGTCAATACAAAGTACAAACCATAGCTTATTTATAAGTTTATTTGATTTTTCCAGTTTTGGGAGGTTATCTCTGATGAGCATGGAATAGACCCAACAGGAACCTTCCACGGAGACTCCGACCTGCAGCTGGAGAGAATCAATGTTTACTACAATGAGGCAACAGGTACACTATATGTTACTAGTTAAAACTCTACACGGGTCCTCTACGGCCGAGTGGTCTTAGGTGCCGTCTCGTCACTTCTCACCGCTAAGGTCGTTATTTGAGTTGCTCGCCGAAAAACGTTATGGAGACTGTTTGCCAGAAAGATGGTAATTCTACTCAGATTCACTCTGAGTTTTTCTTCAAATAATAAAACTGGATATCGTATACCGCATACAAAATGTGTTGAAAATGGTGACAGTAGACATTAAAAGAGACTGTAAAAACACATTTTATGCATTATAATTATATAATATTACATCTTTTAGATATTTCTGTAATTTCTTGCTGTGATCATTATTTTATTTGGCACATGAAGCTTTTTTAAAAAAACAAACATGTTTTATCCAAATGGAGAAATGTATAAATGCATAATATCAATACTCAATCAGATTTGACTGTCCATTATTGATTTTCAACTTCTACCACCGCCCATTGTCAGTTTTGCTAGCCAACTGACCATTCCTTGATGGTAAACCCTGAATGTATTGATTTGTATTTGACCGGGCTCGGTTAGCTTGGTCAGTAAACTTTCCGGCTATCAATCTAGAGGTTGAGATTGATTCTCTGTCTGATCAGTCTCTGGTGATTATTGATATTGATTTGACCATCCTTAAAAAATGTTTGTTTGCTGTTCTCCGGCCCAATATTTTTCATGTGGGTAGGTAGGTAGCTATTTTGATTTTACAGACATTTTAAAAAAAAAATGGCCAGAAATCATAAAAAAAATGTTTTCAACGCTTTGAGATTCAATAAAAATGTTTGAGTAATTGCAATTTTGAATGAGTAGGTAAGAGCTCGGCGAACAAATTATTTTTTAAGAACGGCCTTGGGTCGCATTGACATTCGTCTCTTACCGCTGAATTCAGTGTGAAAGTTATCAGTTACTTGCAGAGATGGGTATGCTCGAGTACTGGTTAACCTTCCAGGATCCCAGAAAAGAGTGGATAGGTTAGCTGAACGTCTGTTAGCCCTCGATGGCATAAACATGATACCAAATATTCAAACAAACATTGATCATTGTATTTGTGCTGTTGTGGTGACCGTGTCCTTGGCTTTGAATGCTACGTCTCATGTTTAACATACAATCGTCTTATTTCTGATTATCTTTTGTTTAACATATTTGTCTAGGTAAGTATGACAACCGTCGCTTAAGTGATTTATCATAACAATACAAAGTAAAATATAATTGTCTATCATTTATATTAAAGGTGGAAAATATGTGCCGAGAGCTATACTTGTTGATTTGGAACCAGGAACTATGGACTCTGTCAGATCTGGACCATTTGGACAAATTTTTCGGCCAGACAATTTTGTGTTTGGACAGAGCGGTGCAGGAAATAACTGGGCCAAAGGTCACTATACAGAAGGCGCAGAGCTTGTAGATTCGGTACTTGATGTGGTAAGAAAAGAAGCAGAAAGCTGCGACTGTCTTCAGGGATTCCAACTCACACACTCCCTCGGTGGTGGTACCGGATCTGGTATGGGAACACTCCTCATCAGCAAGATCCGCGAAGAATATCCAGACAGAATCATGAACACATTCTCTGTTGTGCCATCACCAAAGGTAATTATTCACAATTTGTCAAATTGATTTAAGTAGTCAATGGTTTATATTATGAATTTATCAAAATTGAAATAATTTAAAATAAAGGCAATAATGACTTGGTGAGAACAGTTTCTTTACAGCATTTAACCTCAGGTTGTCCTTAAAGAATTTTGTTTGCCATGCTCCTACACTTAGTTAAATTTAATACAACATACAAACTAATATACAAACTCTGTTTAAAAGAGCTGAATAAGCGATTCTACTTTCAATTTGCTAATAGCTTGTGAGGTACAAACTGTCGGTAATAACAGGGAACCAGTTTATCTGGCTGTTTCCGGTTTACAGAAAAACAGGAAATGTGAAACAGCTGTTTGGACACGCATGTATAAAAATGTTCAGAGTGAATGGAAAATTATTTTCGTAACGGGTATGCTTAAAAATAAAATTGTTTGTGTTTTCCACAAATTTATTTGGGTGAAATACGCAAATACGCAGCTTATCTGTAGCACTGCACTCAGTGTCACTCAGTGTTTGCTGCTCGTGCTGGATCTTATGGATTTGACCACCAGCTTAACATGATGACCTCAAAAAATTACAATCAGTACTGGCTGGTTCTACCCAGGACGGTTCATATAAGCTGAGCTGAGCTACTCGTAGCAATTAAGCTAATTTAAATTAATATAATTATAAAACAATTATAAATCTTAATTAAAATGTTTTATATTTTTGTGTAGCCAGTACGTTTCCACATTTACAATAGTGACATAGCAATACTATTTTCTCTCTTTTAACTTTCTCTTTTTTAATTCAGTTGCAGAACTTTTGATATTTGATGAAACTGTTTAAAACTATATTAAGTTATGTATACTAGCAACTTTGTTGATATTTCAGTCCAACTTAAATAATTTCCAAAATATACAATGGAAATTAGTTATAATATTACTACACAATTATCCTATGTGCTATTTTCACAAATTTCACCTACAGGTATCGGACACTGTTGTAGAACCGTACAACGCCACCCTTTCAGTTCACCAGCTTGTTGAGAACACCGATGAGACTTACTGCATCGACAACGAGGCCCTCTACGATATCTGCTTCAGAACACTCAAACTGACTACCCCAACATACGGTGACTTGAACCACCTCGTCTCCGCCACCATGTCTGGAGTCACCACCTGTCTCAGGTTCCCGGGTCAGCTGAATGCCGATCTCCGTAAATTGGCTGTCAACATGGTGCCTTTCCCTCGTCTCCATTTCTTCATGCCAGGATTTGCTCCACTAACATCCCGCGGCAGTCAGCAGTACCGAGCGCTCACAGTTCCAGAGCTCACACAGCAGATGTTTGATGCCAAAAATATGATGGCTGCGTGCGATCCTCGTCACGGCAGGTAAGTTGATCTCGCCCAAATCCATCCTAAACACTTGTTTTTTTTTTTTTCAGAAATAGGCTGCATGGTAATTTTTTGTTAAATTTCTAAAAGACGCCTCACCCATATTACCAATATTTTTCAATCATAACAGTAAAACTGCAGTGAACATTTATATCAAACATCATATATTATAGATATTCTTTGAAATATTTTCTACTAAGTATTTTATTTTGTCTCGGTAGAGTGAAATTCTTTAATTTTACTGACCATATTAGTGCTTAATCGCGGCCTGCGATAAAGTCACTCATTGGACAGTATCCGGTTATGTCAAAACATTGACGAATTAAATGGAAAATGTTGACCTGTGTGTTAACGAAAGTCTCATAGATAAGATGAACTACAAGGATGGAATCAATCATATCTTCAAATCACCCCCAATTTCAAATTGTGACAGTGAGGGAAAATCTTGATTCAAAGTTTTGATTTCTAAGCTTGAAACAGTTCACTGTTCCTCTGAGGAGGAATTTCATTAGGCCATAATAAATTAATTGCTAGATTATCACCTCCGCCCACCCCCTAATTTTCCTGCCGCACCAACTCTTTTTTTTTATTTTCATAAAAAAATCCTCCCGCTTTCCCTCTTTTTTAGAAAAATGATACTCTATCAAGTAATTTATAATGGCCTTAGTAATTGGCTACTGAACACTACAACACATTTTAGATTATTTTTATCAGAAGAGCTTGCCATACTGGCATACGCACTACAAAAGCATGTTTAAATAACAAGACAGCAAGTTATTTTTATTATATTAAACACAGTTAACTGTGTAACAACTGATTTATAAACTTTCCATAGATACCTCACCGTTGCCGCAATGTTCCGTGGACGAATGTCAATGAAGGAGGTCGACGAACAGATGTTGAACGTCCAAAACAAGAACAGCAGCTACTTCGTGGAGTGGATCCCCAACAACGTGAAGACGGCTGTTTGTGACATCCCACCACGTGGTCTGAAGATGTCCGCCACTTTCATCGGCAACAGCACTGCCATCCAGGAACTTTTCAAGCGTATCTCTGAGCAATTTACAGCTATGTTCAGACGCAAAGCCTTCTTGCATTGGTATGTTATTTTTTAATATATTCCTGTATTCTTTGTCAAACCTCGTTATAAAACATAATTTGTTGAATACGCTTTTTTATTAATTAAAAAGATTTACTGGTGAAAAATTTGATAATTTCACTGTTACTTGTTGGTATCGGTGAAATACCAATTATTTATCACTAGTGAATAATGAAATTGGCATAAATGGCATGTTCATTTGTGACTACCATGATTCCAATGTCCATTTCTTCATGGTTTTATTGATTGAATATTTGGCGTCATTTTTATGCCATCTGGGGCTAACAGACGATCAGTTAACCAGTACTCGAGCACACCAAATCTCCGCAAGTAACTAATAACTTTCCCACTTGAATCAGCGGTGAGAGACGAAAGATCATGCGAAACATTGTCGTATATCAGTCATCACAGAGACTGTTGCCGGACGGGGATTCGAACTCTCGACCCCTGGATTGGTAGTCGGACGCGTTACCGACTGAGCTAATCGGGGCCCAGCTCATTTCATCATAGATAGTATAGGCTGCTTACGCTAAAGGGTTTGATCTCCAGTTCCACATAATGGCCTCTCAAATACCCCCCCCCCCCCCCAACTCGCTCCTTACTGGTTCTACTCAGGAAGTCGATTCTAGAATGGTTTATGTAATATCCGAGATTATTTATTAGTCTTACTAAAATAAAGTATAAACTAATTATTCTTGGTGATTTCATTTTAAAATGATAAAATTTTCACTATTATCAGTAAAGAAAAGTATTGTCACTTTCTGAAAAATCCAGTTTAAGAGGCATCTGACGCCTATATCGAAAAATACTGCATAGTTTTATCAAACATCATATATTATGGATATTGTCTCTAGTGTAGAATTATTTTATTTTGTTGACCAAATACAAACTTGTGGCTCGCGAGAAAGTCATTCATTGGCCAGTATCGCGTTATGCTAAAACAGTGATGAATAAAATGGAAAATGTTTACCTGTTACGAATTTCTCATAAATAATATTAACTTCAAGGTCGGAATCGACCATTATCGTGGAATGGGACATTGCTCATTGTGATTTAATAAACTTTCCATCATTTACTAAATAGAAAGAGGTGATGCATCTTTAAATTTTACTTGCGGACACTGAAATAAGCATGGTTACTCATGGCTTGAACACTCCTGACCATACCACCAACTAAAGTGACTTCATGTTTACATAATGAAATAAAAGCGATATTTCACAGATATTTATTCTCTATGCATGTTTGTTTGAATATTAAGCACCATTTTTTATGTCATGGATAGCTAACAGCTGATCTAACCTCTCTTTCCTGAGGTCCTTGTCGGTTAACCAGTACTCAAGCACACCCACCCATCTCTGCAAGTAACTGAACTTTCCCACTTGATGATTTGTTTTACCATCGATTATAATAAATAAGTTTAAACTAAATGACAATGAGATTCAATGTCAGTCATCAAAGAGACTATTGCAAGGCAGGAATCAAACTTGTGTCCCCAAGATTGATGGTCTGAGATACATTAAAGACAGAACTGTGTGGGCAGGTATTCTTTATGTACAGTGTAATTCTTTCTTTTTTTTTGCGTTATGATATCAAAAATACCATGTAAGGGTCTGATATTATCAACTTTATCAGGTGAAGCTTAGAAAAAAACAAACAGAATGAAGCTCTGTTCAGTCTTGATATTTTTGTACTGAATCTGATGTTTATTAATATCGGGGAGCATCACACTTTTGTAACAGCCTGTAGAAATTAGGTACAGGTAAAAATGGATACTTATATATAATGATGCAACATGCGTGATAAACTTGCATATGATATGATAAAGATATGTTTATCCGGCAGGTAATAATATATCGTCAAAAATGAATACATTGACATAAAAAAAAAATTATCAACAGAAATTAATGCATTGGCATGCCAGATACAAATTCTCGTTAACATGTCTATAGTTCTAAATCGTCTTTTTAATGAAATTGAAAATAAGCATCAAACTTTTGTTACATCCTGTAAAGATTTTGTCCATAGTAAAATGTGTTATAATACATAATGACGTCATATGCCTGATACCCTTGCATTAATGTGATAAATACATTGACATAAAAAATAATACTTGCTTGAATGTTGACACAACTCCGTCAATATGCTAAAACCTATTCATATTAATCAGAAAACCTTTTATTTTAAAGGTACACCGGCGAGGGTATGGACGAGATGGAATTCACTGAAGCTGAGTCCAACATGAATGACTTGGTGTCTGAATACCAACAGTACCAGGACGCCACTGCTGAGGAGGAAGGTGAATTCGATGAAGAAGAGGAGGAAGGAGAAGCTGCCTAAATCATAAAAAACGATTCAGATTTTGAAATTTAAAATTTAATTTGAAATTTATTTTTATTTGAGATCGAACATCTTGTCAAAATTCAATAAACGAAGATTTAATAATTGTTTTTACTTTTTGTATACATAAGGTGGTTTTTGTGATTTTTAATTGGCTTGATTTATGATGATCCTATGTGTCCATTTAAGAAATGAATTCTATTTTATATTGAATGGCTGTCCTTTCAATATACCTCTTTTGTTTGAACTCAAATCTTGTGAAAGTTTAATAAATTCAAGTTGCCATAATTTTCTTTTCAATCTTTTCTTGCTGTGAGAAACGTTAGAATTTGCAAGAGGGGATGACCTATCTTGCATAAAGGCTCTAATTGCAAGCACATTTTCAACTCGTTTGACAGTCATTTTGCATGCAGTGAGTGTAATGAATGTTCTATAAAGCAGTGTACATTGAACCAAGGTCAGTGAACATTTGAGGCAGAATTTTACCTGTGATACGCACCAATAGTCCCTCTAGTGATAAAAGATCCCCCCCACTTTCCAAAGAAAATTGAGGGATATTGAAATAGTGTCCGTTTGTCCGCGCACATAAATTAATATTTGAATGTTAAGTTATCCCCTAGTTTTAACCCGATTCAGCTGAAACTTGATGTACAGCAAGTCTGAACATGTGTCTGTACTATAGTGGTTTTTTTTATTAAATTAATTTTGATGGAGTTATGTCCCTTTGTTCTTTTAGTATGAGTTTATTTTACTTAGTAAAAACAAGTTATTACAATTTATGCAAGTCCTGCGTGAAGTCTTCCTAGGTAGAACCAGTACTAAGTATATGTGGTAAAAGTGTCTTGCTCTGGACAACACACATAGCCGTGTTGGATGATCCGACCCACAAACCTCCGATCACGGGTTCGATTAAACTGCGTACACCAGTCTACTTGTCTTGACTGTCACTCCATGTTGATAATCAGTTGGAATTCCTCTATAATGTTGCAGATTTGCATTGCATATTATACCCAGTAGGATATTTTCACCTTTGAAAATATAGAATTTTGCCATACTATTCCCTCACCATTTTTTTTAAATGAACACAACTACTTCTGATAAAGAAAGCATAAAACTTGCATTGATGATGAACAAAACAAAAAAACAGGGGATGAAAATATAGCTATTATATGTTCAACCTCATTTCGTCTATCCCAACTTTAATTTTAAATGATTACCTTCAATAGTATACAACTATCTACCTTTAAAGTAGTCAATCGTTAAAATTATTTATCCAAGGAAAATGACTATTGACCCAAAGCAAGAAACTATTGACCGAGACGAAGTCGAATAGTTCCTTTCATTTGTCAATTTTTTTCCATGGAGAAATGATTTTAATGATTAACAACGTAAAAGGTGGGTAATTCTATAATATTTTCACCTGCCTCTCTTTTCTTAGAAAATACTGAAATAGAAACTTTCATTAGTAACTAACTAACAAAAAAGATCACTTTTTTATTAAAAAGCAAGTGTATTTTTTTTATATAAACCAGCTACGGACAGCATCTCCTTCCAATCGGGTACTATCCCACTATGTTCATTTCATCACTTTCGCAATTATGCGGTGTCACAAAGTTTGTAACAGTTGTTCAATGTTAATATAGATACTTTTAAGTTGCATACGAGCATAGTTATTAATACACCGTATTAAACAATAATGGTGATTGCATAAGATACAGTTTAAAAATCAAAATATGATGGCAAAATAAGTGATATTTTCACGTGCCCCTCTTTTTATCAAAAATATTTTGGCATTCAAGTTTGATGCTTTCTTTATCATAATACGTAGTTGTACTCAATTTTGAAAAAATAAAATTTGGGGGTGAAAATATTATAAGGGGTGAAGGGAAGTGAACATACTTTTAACAAAATTCTATATTTTCACCCATTGGTGAAAATCTACTATGACACCGGCATTCAATGTAAGATTGACACGAAGCTGGCAACCAGGAGTCTATATACTACTAATAACAAAATGGAAGTTAAAATGCAGGAGTGTTCACTTTCTTCGAACCGGAAGTAGATTCAGTCCGTAAAGTTTGGTAAAGTCCAAGTTAACAAAGGCCTTTAACTCCATAAAATAATTTCATTGAAACGCTAATACCACAAACATTTAGATGATGAGCATGCTCTACAGCAAGTTTCATTTGAATCGGGGTTTAAACTTGAAGAAGTTGCGTCCGCAAGGTTGTTATAAGATATAAATTAAAATAACAAAGAGCCATACGTAACGCTTTACAGCAAGTTTATTGGGTTAAAATTGGGAAGAGTTGCGTCCGTAAGGTTGTTGGTTAAGGCATAGTGCCACCATTGCAAAAAAGAAGTGCTTCCGTGGGGTAGTCGCATAATGGCGGTTGTAAATAATCCTCAATTCTTCTTCTTTAAAAATGCATTTTCCTTATTTTAATGCTCATGGAAATTGGGGTATGAATTCATGATTTCGGAAGTCTACTTTCACTTTGTCACCAGTGTACACACTGAGCAGGAAAAAAATCTCTTATATGACACATGACCCCTACTTTTCTCATCATATTTTGATAGTGCAGAGGTTGACAAACAGTAAAATGTAGGTTTCACTTCTTTCATTTGGGACCCTCTATGAATGACAAGCCTTCAAACTTTTATTATTTACTATAGAATAAAGAACAAAAATCAATGGTGGGGTTACACCTTAAAAGTATGAGTGTTCCTCCATACAAGGAGAGCATAATCTTAATCACATGCGACGCTTTCTTTTCTAAAAGAATTAACGCTTGGATCTGGTAATAAGGCCTGATTGACTGAAACAAACACCTCTGCAATGGTTATGTTATAAATTTAAAAATATTTATTCGGATGGAAGTCGTGGCAGTTATCTTGTAGAAGATATTTGTCATAGAAAAAGTATCTAACAATAATGAATATAGAAATAAACATTGAAACGATACTCTTGAAATACTATGGACATTTCCGAGATCGTCCACTTGTTTGAATCCACCAATCAAAAACGTTATTCGATTTTCGCTAAATAAAAATGATTTTAATTCTCAACCGAACTTGTCAAGACGTTAGTCTTTTAGAAAAAGCAAGCGTCGCATATGATCAAAACTAAGTTTTAAATTAAAAGAATAAATGCCTATAATTCAATAAAAAAATAATTAACAAAGAGCCATAACTCATTAAAAAATAATTGGACAAAAATGTACAGCAAATTTCATTTTAATCAGACTTAAACTAGGAGTTGCGCTGCAAGGTTTTGGTTCAAGTATGATGGATAATCTATTTAAAAAAAATGAAGCGTAACTTTGTTCCAGCAGTAGAGCATCGAACCTCGAACTCAACAGGCTGGTTAACACTACTTCTCGTTCGGAGATAGTGAACACTTACATTTGACATATATTTTGTTCGAATGCTGGTTTCTAGCTACGTGTTGGCTCCGTGCTAAAAGATTAATACGTGCATCAAATATATGCCAATTGCAGCAGAAGTCGCTGCCGAGATACAGACTGGCTACTGTATGCAGGTTAAGACTATTTATCACATAATTTATGGTGCAGTAGTGTAATAAACCCATGACATAAGTTTTGATATTAACCTAGTGTAATATCACTTCCGATTCATTGCTCGATGTTTTCCGTATAACTCTGCTCTCGTACCTAAATTACCGAAGCACCTTCCGACTCACCGGAATATATAAAATACATGACTCGATTTGCCACGGTCATATGACGTTATTTTGAGACGATGCGTCTTAGGATGACTGCTGGAAACAAATATGCTCGTTTTTCTTTCGTTCCTTATTGATGTGATCTATTAAATAAATGGTGAATGTATTTTCTTCCTGAATTTTGTGATAAAACGAATCTTACATTCTGTTCATTTATTATTGAATTTATTAAACTCGTTGGGTGAAAGTAATTTTTCAATGTGTTATAACCCTTTGAATTTTACATACATATTTTTCTGTCGGTGGACAATTTTTGTGATCGCTATTTTTCACCAACAATTGGCTGGAGTTCAATGAAACTTCACAAGAGTGACTGGTACAAAGACTAGTTGTGCATATTGTCGGCATGTTGCGTGAGAGTGTTTTTTTTCAATGAGTTATGACCCTTTGAATGTATACCTAATTTTTCCTTCTGGATAATTTTTGTGACTACTTTCTCACACCAACCATTGGCCGGTATTTAACGAAACTTTACAGAGGTGACTGGTACCAAGCCTAGTTGTGCATATTGTCGGCATGTTGCGCGAAAATAATTTTAATGAGTTTATGGCCCTTTCAATATTTCATACTTACTTTTTCTGTCTGTGGACAATTTTTGAGACTGCTTTTTCTCAGCTCATCAACCATTGGCTGGAATTCATTGAAACTTCACAAGAGTGATTGGTACCAAGCCTAGTTGTGCATATCGTCGAAAATCTCCCGATTGGGTCCGTTAAATAGCAATGTTGGGAAATCCGCATTTGAGCACATTGCTTGGTGAATTGCTTCAACTGAAAGTTGAATGACGTCACAGTTTAGTAAGCGTTCAATTGCTATGAATTTTGGTACAGACTTATAATTCCCTGCTTTTTCATTGGGAGTTAAGGCATGGTACCACCATTGGAAGTGCTTCAGTGGGGTAGTCGCATAATGGCGGTTATAAATAATCCTTGTTTCTTCTTTATTAAAAATGCTTAAAACTGACGTCATTCAACTTTCAGTTGAAGCAATTGACCAAGAAATGTGCTCAACATTCGGCTTCTGTGATAGAGTACGTATAGCTTTACATTCTAAGAAACATTTTATTCCAAATTCAGTGTGATTTTTTAATAACATCTTTTTAGTTTATGATACCACATATTGAAGTATATATCACATATATCGTTGAGATATGCGACATATAATACATTTATGATATTATATATATCTGTATAACATAACATATCACAGATGCATTATGATAAAATGATTATCGGATCTTAGTTAGATTATACCTAATGTACACTCACTTCATTTAAAAACTCACTTTATTTGATAAAATCTGCCATGATCCAAAGAAGTTTCAAGAACAAAACTTCTAGGTATACATATTTGATCTTTACTCTATAATTATGCCAAATTCGATCGATATATTATATAGTCTGGTGAAATTTTTCATAATTTTATGTGGCTAGAAATCGATGCATTAGGTACGGCGTATTCGTAAGACGGCAACCGGGCGAAATGAGTTTACCACTTTATCCTACATAAGAAACAATCGATCGCCGAAAAATATTTTACCTTTTGACTGAGTTATAACGTCAAAGCAGAGATGCCAACTCCTCCGATTTTGGCGGAGTGAATCCGATTTTTGTACGAAAAATCCGCTCTCCGATTTTCCATGAATTGCCTCCGATTTTTAAAAAAAAATGGTCCGGGATAAATTTCACGGGTATAACAAATAATCAGCACCGTTTACACTGACACCGGTTTTGATGTTCGGACATTTCCGTACGCGCTAAGTCACTTCTAGAAGCGCTATTAATTACGTTATCCGGAAAATACCCGAGTATTTACGAAAACAATATCGGATGATCCAGAAAGGCCGATCAACAACCTGCAAAATCCAATATGGCGGATGCAACACCGCCAAAGAAAAAAAAGTACGAACATAAACAAACATTTATTAAAAGTTACACCGATGCATATCCTTGCTTTTCGACATCGAAGATAGGGGTGCATTATTGCATTCTGCAAGGTCTGCAATGCAGAAATTATGTTATCTCACGGTGGGATGGGTGATTTGAAAAAAAACATTGCTACCAAACAGCACATCACCCGCTCAACTTGTCAGTCGTCGTCAAGGAAAATATCGACAATGGTTGCGACAACTCAACCAATGGATGAGTCGGTAATTAAATCCCAGTAAAGCTTAATTTGAATGTTCAATAAAGCCTCGCTTTTCATCAGTTTGTCAGCTTTTTTAATTTATTCTATAAAACTCGATCACTCAATTCTCTTTTTCATCACGTATTATGAAATATTTCTTAATAAATACATACTTTTTATCACTGAAAAGTGCTGAAATGCCATCTCCGAGCATCTACAACTTTTAAAAAATTCTGGGCGAGGACCCCCAGACCCCCCTCAAAACCATCGCTTTCGACCACACTCCTATTTTCAGTAATTAAGGGTTGGCATCTCTGTCAAAGGTCACCTAAAGCAAAGCTGGGCAAGATAATACCAAAAATCATTCATATTTAAGACATTTATTAATTGTTTTGTCCTTTACTATTGGTTTATTTTAAATTACCAATCGCATGAGAATAAAAAAATAACATGTAATATTCAATGAGGTCATTGGGTAAAAGGTCAACAACTGAAATATTGAAGAATTTGCTAAAAATAGACATAATCTACAGTTCCAGCCAGTAGTGCAGCACCGGGAGAAGTAGCGACCCTGCCGATGCTGTCAACTGGCTACATAATCTTCTGTTCCTGCTCGCCAAAATGGTTCAAGCAAGGTGAGCAGGTAAATAAAAACTAACGACTGACTGAGTCAAGTTAAAGACAAAGTTACAGACAAGACACGCAATATCAAACAAATTGAAAGTGTGACTGTGACCTTTGAGGAAAGGTTCTGGGTCTTACATGCGACACTTAATTATGCCATGTTGATCGACTGAGCCAAGTGTCTTTGAAATTTATCAATTTGTGACAGAGTTACAGACCGGACACGAAATCTCAAACAGACTGAAAGTATTGTCAAACAAAGTTAAATTGTGACCTTGACCTTTGAGGTACGTACGAGGTACCTTTGAGGTACGTTTCTTGTATGTGGGTCTTACGCGTGATATGTCATGCTGATGAATTGAGCCAAGTGTTTTTGAAATGTATCCATAGGTGACGAAGTTACAGACCGGACACGAAATTTCAATCAGACTGAAAGTGTCATCAAAGTTAAATTGTGACCTTGACCTTTGAATTGGAGTCTGGATGTCAAACAAATTCAAAGTGTTACCTTGACCTTTGAGGTACGGATGTGGGTCTTACTCGCGACACGTCGTCATGTTATGTTTCTCATTTGTGGTAAGTATTTATGAAATCCATCTATGCATGACAAAGTTACAGGCCGGACACGATATCTCACACAGACTCAAAGTTATGTCAAACAAACTCAAAGTGTGACCTTGAACTTTGAGGGACGGGCGTGAGTCTTACTCGCGACGCGTCGTCATGTTGTGTTGATCATTTCTAGCAAGTATTAACAAAATTCATATATGCATGACAAAGTTACAGGCCGGACACGAAAAACCGGACGGACGGACGCTGCGGTTACTATATGCAGCCCCCCCCCGCCCCCCCCCCCACACACAAACAAATTTATTTTGGGGGGGGGGGGGGGCTGCATATAGTAACCGCAGCGTCCATCCGTCCGGTTTTTCGTGTCCGGCCTGTAACTTTGTCATGCATATATGAATTTTGTTAATACTTGCTAGAAATGATCAACACAACATGACGACGTTAAAACATTGAATCACAATACAATGACATTAATAAACATCAACATACTCAAGCCATTAATCGAAATTATTTCTAGTGTACATTTTAATGGAAATAAAATCTCAAGCAAACACTTATTCTGTATGTCTTACATTGCCAGATAATTAAAATATGTTTGTTAAGGTTGGTATGGTCCGTACATACAAATACGATATGATTATTATCGTTTAAACCCTTTGTAGCAACTACGTTGTTAAAAAGCCATAATACTAAATCCAGTGTTCGAAAGTACTTTTGATACTTTGATTACTTTGTTGTTTTCTTTTGTTTAGAAATTCCTATATAAAGATAACTTTGCAAGATTATGGTATTTATAAAAAGCAAATATATGTATTCCATTGAAATAAAAACTCAAATAAAGTATCTAGTGTTTAAGTATATCAGAAACATCGAGACATTCAAAATGTTAACTGTTTTGCACCTAGTGACCTTTGACCCTCATTTATGCGTGCATAGTACAATTTTTTTTGTTGGCAACCGATGAAATATGGTCAAGTATAGTCTTAAGTCACTTTCTTATACAACAGACTTCCATGAACATTCCGTACGTCATGCGATGATTTTTTTTTTTTTTAACCAGACTAAAAAGTAGTTCGTTTACATTATTTATTCAAAGTAGCGATGAGGTCCTCCCAGGTGGGGCCCCTCCCCTGTTCCCTGGACTTCTCAAAGTAATGACCATTGTTCCCCAGGCCCCAGTTTCACTTAACACCTGACCCCGATTTCACGATAATACTTAACTATCTACTCAAGCTCAAACTCAAAATATGACTTAAGTCTCATATTCAACTCAGTTGAGATTGATTCTTGAGTGGAGTTCACGAAACGACTTAAGTAGTTACTCAGTTGAGTAAAAATATCGAACTCAACTCAAACGTTTTGTACAACGTTTAAGCGGCCCAACAAAGAAACTCTTCTTTGAGGAGGAAGTTAGCAACAAAAAGTACGGGAAAATGACGTAGATGTAAACAGACGCTATAAACAGCCGAACGTCAAACAAATTGTTTGGGTCTGGAAATGGAAAAGAAACGGTCGCAAAACCTTCAACGCGCCGACATCCTTTTCGACAATTTTAAAGGGGCAACTTCAGGGGCGAAAGAGAAGGAAAGGAAGTGCGAGGACATAGCCGCAGAGCTGAATTCGTGAGTAGTCGATAAGATAATTGTCGTATTTACCATAGTTCCCCAAAAGTATTTCCCCCCAGGTCTCTAATAGTAGAACTTGGATATTTGAAAATTATTGCCAATGTTCCACAGATCTCTAGAAAATATAACCAAAGGCACACTCATTATTGCGATTGACCTCCAAGCCATTAATGTCGGTCAATAGCTATACAATGTTGATTATATTATATTTAGTGCTGACTATAAATACACTTTTATATTTTTCTAATGCCTGGCACCTTCGTCGCATGGATATAACCGAGACCTCATCTTTGTGGAATTTTCGTCCGCTCTCTAACATACGACGTAACACGGTCATAGTTTTTGTTTGTTTTACACGTCTCTCTCTATATATAGCCTTATCTTTAACTGATCCCACATATGTTCTGTCGAATTGGCGGCATATGAGGGGTTAAAGATGATCAATCTAGTACATTGATTGTGTACCGAGTGACATAATTACAAGTCACAACGGTGGTATGTGGTCTAACACATGTGCAAACCCATAAAAAATATGGCCGAACTACGTATACGACTGACAATTCTTATTGTACATTTTCAAACGGTACCGCGTCAGACTATCAATCCAGGGGTCGTGAGCTCGAGTCCTCGCCCGGTCACAGTTTCCGTGATAATTAATAAACGATATTGCGTCTCACCATTCGTCTCTCATCGCTGATTCAAGTGGGAAAATTATCCGTTACTTGCGGAGATGGGGTATGCTTGAGTACTGGTTACCTTACAGGATCCCAGGAAACAGCGGTTAGGTTAAGTGATCGTCTGTTAGCCCTCGATGATATAAAGAATGACGCAAAATTATTTAATCAAACAGTCAATCGAACATTTCTTATTGTCATATTACTAGTATTATTCGAAGTATAACTAACAGAATTGCAAATAAACGCACTATCAATAGTAATCATATACAATGTATATTCATTCTTAATTAATATTTAGTACGAATTATATATTTATTTTTATAATATAGTTTTATTATATTTTCATTGGTTTGTTTCGTTTACTTTGATGCGGTTATTATCAAACATTTACGATTCTTTGATGTTGGTTCTTTAACTTTGTGACTACATAAACAAAAAAATCTCGAATTCCTCCAACAAAAACTAATTTCGTTGAAGTTATATTTATTGCGTTCACAATGCTGCGTCACCTAGTAAAATTATTTTCTTTTTTTGTGCTTTACAACGGCACGTTAGTTAATTAACCTTAGTTTAATTAACAAAAAATATGCTAAAGATAGAAAACCTTTTACCTTTGCTTAACTGTTTAAATCTCGAATTGAACCGTTATGTTTGTTAAGGTTTCACTACACAGTTGAATTTTGTTCTTTGTTCTATATAAAATGAGGTCTAGGATTTCCACGGTAAAAACATGTTTTCCACATAGGTTGTTTTTATTTTCATAGCAGGAATGTATTCCCACATACAAATGCACAATAACTGGTAGATTAACCTTTTTTAAAAAAAGTTGAAGTCCTCAAATATTCATAAATGCATGCATATAAAAGTCACTTTATTAAAACCAGTGATGTCTTACTGTAGTACAGAATATGCTATGCCAACTTTTGCTTTACTCATCTGCAGCAAGAAATCACAACCACTACGAACCGTTTTGAAAATATTTCAGAACCAAATTACATAGGACTGTGAATTTTCCTTTTGGTGAAAAGACAACTTCCGTGTAGTGATTGTTTGTAAAAAAAACCCATTTCTTGAGATTTAAGGGGTATGTCCACTCATGTGTATTGTGTATAGTAAATAGTGTATTGTGTATAGTATATTGTGTATAGTGTATTGTGTAAAGTGTATTGTATATAATTTATTGTGTATTGTATATAGTGTATTGTATATAGTGTATTGTGTATAGTGTATTGTATATAATGTATATTGTATTGTATATAGTGTATTGTATATATTGTATTGTGTATAATGTATTGTGTATTGCGGATTATGTATTGTGTAAAGTGTATTGCGGATTGTATATAATGTATTGTGTATTGTATATAGTGTATTGTGTAATGTGTATTGTGTATATTGTATTGTGTATAGTGTATTGTGTATTGTATATAGTGTATTGTATATAGTGTATTGTATATTGTGTATAGTGTATTGTGTACTGTGTATATTGTACTGTGTATTGTGTACTGTGTATAGTGTATTGTGTATAGTGCATTGTATACTGTGTACTGTGTATAGTGTATTGTGTACTGTGTATAGTGTATTGTGTACTGTGTACTGTGTATAGTGTATAGTGTATAGTGTATAGTATATTGTATATATTGTATTGTGTATTTGTATAGTGTATTGTGTATAGTGTATTGTGTATATTGTATTGTGTATTGTGTTTTGTGTATAGTGTATAGTGTATTGTACGCAAATAGCACACAGTCTTCTTGATTTACACACATCGTACGCATATAATATCATGGTTCTTCTGTAATAACCTACAGAATTCAAATAACGTTTAAGACAAACATGATTAACTTGGAAACTTTGACTTTTCAAGTAAATTAAAGTTAGTATAAATAGCTTGTTTGGTGAGTATTTATTAGGAATTTTACTCGTATTTTCAACGTCGCTAGTTTTGTAAAACTGATCAAATATGCTAAATATTTCTGAAGTTTAAAATTCTACTGGTAATTATCATAGTTGTTTGGTTATACGTCCATTGGTGTAATACTTAACATGAACGGAGGTAATTTTCGATTTTAATACAGTGCCGTATATCCCTTTATACTAAAATTTAATTATGATCGGTCCCATGGTAACCCTGGTTAAATACAGTTTTTACCGATCCCGATTTCAGCAGTCTAACACGTTCATGTGATTGCAACAGGCTGAGAAATGTAACAAGACGGGAAAATATGCAACCAGTTCGGAACTCGAACCCGCCCCTTTCCTTAACAGGGCGAATGCTTTACCTACTGATCATATCTCCCCTCCGTTTTGTTCCCAAATTTACATAGATACCTAAACATTATATGAATGCTTGTTGCAGTAGCTCGTTTGTTGCCAATGTAACAAAATGAGAAAAAATATGCAGCAGGTTCGGGACTTACACTTGGTACGTATCGATGACAGGGTGAATACTCTACCCGGGCGACATAGCTAGACAGAGCAAGATGCTGTCTTACGCTCCATTCCGTATATGTTACGTACCCACTTTGCAGGTCCTCAGTGGCCGAGCTGTCCAATGCGATGTCGTCTAACGTCAACGTGACCTCTCATCGCTGAGGTTGTGAGTTCGAGTCCAGCTCGATTCAAAACATTTATGTGATAATGCTCGCAGAAGGACGGTGTTTCCACACATATTCATAAAGTTTTCCTTCACCATTAAAACTAGATATGCCACAAATACCCTGAAACGGCCCGGTCGTTAACTACATTAAAACACGTACAAACTGTGATATGCGTTAATTGGATATTTGCCCATTTTGAATTGATGAACGTTCACGTTTCATATGCAGGTGCATTGTGCCACAAGTATTAAATGTGTCAATATCAATTAATTTGACTCAAATTAAAAAACGAGCATTCCACTTCCACTATGGCGTATCAAACACCTGAATGGTTCTAAAGATGAAAGAGAATGCAAATTTTAGGAGAATTTATTTTATATTTCAAAGTAATAATTCAGTGTTTAAAATTTTACACTATTTTGATGACATTTGGTGAACAATAAACAATTAACGAAAAAGAATCACAACGAACAAAACATTAACTTAAAAAAGCGAGATTTAAAGAACAGTCTCTAAAACACCAGCTTGACATGCCGTAGGAATCGAAGAACACAGTCACTAAACACTAGCTTGACATGGCAAAGATTGAAAGGACACAGTCGCCAAAACACTTACTTGACAATGTTAAGTTACTTTTTTTAATAGCATATGATATGTATGACAACATGTGTCATTCTATTTATCTTCTTGGAAGAACATATGTCAGGGGGACGGACGTTACATTTTGAAATTTTCTGATTTTATATTCATGTATATTTTTCACAAATGCACTATTTTAACAGTAGAAACAAGACGCTGTTGTTGAATTGCATACAATAACACATTACACCCCAAAACAGGGGTTTTGACGCAATTCAAAGCATTCTAAAAAAAAGAAATCATAGCTTTTTGCGAAAAACTAAAATACTACATTTTGGTAATATTGATAGGTTATAACAATAATATTTGAAATAAAAAAAATACATTATATATATTTTTTTTTAAAATCATTTACCTATTTTTTTTTTGTTGTCACATTGGTTTACCAAGTATAAACAGTGTAATTTGAATATTGTTGAAGATGAAATACATTTCATATTTTGTTATTCTAAATTTGATAATTTAAATGAATATTTATAAACGTAAAATTTGATTTATCATGTTATACACATCTTTTATGTATGGGTAAAATTGAAATACTATAAAAAAATAAAAGTGTAATACTATCTCTCGCAAAGTTTAGAGCAAAGAAAATTTAAACACTTTGTGCATTGATGGATACATATTGTAATTCATTTTAGTTTGTTCTTATTGTTTCGGTTTTCTTTTTTTTGTCTTTGATGTTTAAAAATGTCATTTGATTTTTTTTAGAATATATGTTGAACTATAGTTGCTATTTTGACTGATAGGCCTTATAAGGCTGTGCATTTCTAAACATTTATTAACAGTTTTGCTAATGTTGTAAATCTAGCATATATTGTATCCGTCATATAAATAAATAAATAAAAAAAAATATATATATATGGAGGTTTTGTGAATAACCAAGACATAAATGTACAGACCAGCCTAAGGCGAGTGCGCCTAGCTACAATGCAAACCATAGATACAATATCAAGGCCTCTGCCAAACCAATAAATTTGGTGTTGACAATGACTTATATACTATGGAATTACATGCAACACATCTGATTTACATACATGAACTGATAGCTTTTTATATGAGTAGGATCCAGTTAAGGATTCATGACTACTCACATGCCATATAAAGGACAGATTTATAAACCAGTTGGATCATATAGATACAGTGAATTCATATATATTTAATTACATAAAGGGAGATAATTAAATTCATAACAACGGAATTTACGATTTTTGGGATCTTTTCAGATGTTCATTCACAATGCATGCTATATATATATGGAGATAATTATTTGTGAATAACCAAAACATAAATGTACAGACTAGACTACGGCGAGTGCGCCTAGCTATAATGCAAATCATAGATACAATATCAAGGCCTCTGCCAAACCAATAAATTTGGTGTGGAATTACATGCAATACACCTGGACACGGTGAACAAATTTACATACATGAACTGTAAGTGATATAAATATTTTAAATTAGATTTTTATATGGTTTCGCATTTTAAAAAAAGTGATTTTTTTTTCTTATTAGCATTATTAGTTAAATTTTCCCATTCTAATGATCTCATTTAATGCAAGCCTTATTTCTATTAATATCGTTGTAATATATAATCACCATTGTGCATATTCACCATTGTGCCTATTCATGTCGTGTCATCAGTAGCAAGGTCCACAATGACAATAAGAGATGGTGTGATTCTCTGTCTGTGTTATCCTTGGTATTGATATATATATTTTATGATATAATGCTCATGAGTGTTTATGTAACATGTGTTTTATTCATGTATGTACAGATGTGATACCGAAATGAAATAGATCTATCTATTCTTTACATATTCTTGTTAGAAACTATTTCTCAGTTATGGTCTCGTAATATTCAGGATAGGCAGGAACTAAGATCATCTGTTTTATTCATAGACAACTTCAGTGTGAGGTTTATATGTGAACAGACCACTTATTAAACGTGAATGATCAATTCTGGCACAATTTACAAGGTTGGATTCTGTGCATAAAATGAAACAATTAATGAACATATGTCAAAGAAAGGTGGCAAAGTTAGTGACAAAGGCATATTCAAAAATGACAATGCATATGTGCTTTTGAAAGCTTACCTACATATTCTATTTATCTTCTATTGCTTATTATCATAAGAAATTACATATTACTTCTATTTGTTGGCAATGACTAACAGTGCTCTGCTACCTATCATGTTATTGTTGTATACATTACTGTACTGCCGTGTATATGCCGCTATAATAAACTATTAACTTACTTACTTGTTTGTATCATGTCGTTTGTAGACGATGGCGTTTAATTCCATTAAATACTGATATATTTCGAGGATAAATTGTTCATTATATATATATCAAATTATTTGAACGTGTACACGAATGATGGACTACAGAAAACCTCTTTTATCAGATAGTTAAAAACAAAAGTATATGTAAACTTTTAGTTGAGGTATAAGTCTCACTACACAGTTGAAATTTGCTCTTTGTTCTATATAAAACAAGGTATACGATTTCCATGTTAAAAGATTCCGCATATAATCTTTTTTTAAACGTTATTTTTTATAGCAGGAAAGTATCCTCACATAAAAATGCACAATGACTTGTAGGTGGACCATCTTGTTTTTAAAGACAAAGCAGTGACACACGTTGATCTTGTTTAAAAAAGAATGCTCGTAAATACATGCTTCTGTTAAAATCCTAAACATGTCACTTTTTAATACTAGTGATGTCTTTTTGCAGTATATAATACCAGCATTTGCTTTATTCATCCGACACAAGAAATCACAACGCCTGTGAACCATTTTGAAAAAAAAAGTTAAATCAAATTACATACGACCTTTTGTTAAGTGCAAGGATCATGTTACCGTGACAACTAGTGGCACAGCTGTGTAGTGAGACCGTATAGTTAATTATGAGTTTGGCATTTGGACAGCCTTACTATACATCCGTTACAACATCATATAAACACATCATCTAAACACACACACACACACACACACACACACACACTGAAGAAGTGACTGCCGCACAACGGTCAATAACAAAACTTCTACCGGGTAGCTTAAACTGCTTACATACAAAAGAAAATGTACATTGGTATGAAAAGAACTAAACGTCGTCATAGCTTTGCCAATTTTAGGCACGGTAACCATGGCAACCATGGTTATTATTGCTCAAATAGTACTGTGTTATTCGGTTTGGTATATTTTCAAAAATGATTTAAAGAGATTGTAATTTTGTTCAGATCAAATTGGCTAAACTTTTTTCAAATATAACGCCTATACATACTCACTGACCCTGTATTACGAGAAGGATATATATTTAAAAAAAGCTAATACATATATTGAAGCTTGGGCCATGCGCCTAAGTTAAACTAAAATAGATTTCCCGCTTAAAATTGCATCATATTGTGTGACATATAAAATGAATCACGCGATTTCATTTTGATTTTAATTCTATCTGTTATACAGTTTGACACTTAGAAAAAAATTGTTTCATTTTAGAAAGAGTCCGAATGACGATGCGAAGGTCGTCAAGTTGTATTCAAGTGATTTTTTTAAGCATGGGGATTTCGATTCAAGTTTACCAATCCGATTTAAATATCGAGTTTGTAACGTTTTGGTTGATTTGATAAATCAAACGATTCCGATTTTATATATGAATGTCAATGAGGTGTTTTTTTTTTATCCTTTTTAAAAATAATTTTATTTATTATGACATTCATAGCGTTTTTCCCTAATATACTCCCTTTAAGTGGCGGATGAAATCTGTAACACGCATTGACTGCCTTTAATAAACATTGAATTTAAAGGGAATTTATCAGGATATTTCAAAATCTTTCCTCCCCTCCACTATATCAGAATGGAACAAACTACCCCCTGCCACCCGGTCTGCTGCTTCCGTCTTGTCTTTCAAGCACGATCTAACTTCTAACAAGAAGACTGTTCCAAAATTTTATTACGATGGTAAAAGAGATTCGGCAATTCAGCATGCGCGGTTACGGATGCACTGCAGTTCCTTGAAAGAGCACCTTTTTCCAAAAACATTGTAGAAATCCCTGCCTGTGTCTGTGCAGAAATTGAGGATACGTATCACTTTTTCTTCACATGCCCCTTATATCAACGCCAAAAAACTCTACTCCATGACGTCCTTCGTCCTATTACTCGTCTAGACCTAAACACACTACTGTTCGGCAACGACTCTCTTTCTGATGATGTAAATCGTAAAATATTTCACCATGTCCAAACATACATTTCGAAGACCAAGCGTTTTATTCATTGAATTGATCTATCCTTTATTCCATAAGAGTGACCCACAACACCTCAAAAGGTATCCTGTGATCACACCTCTCTTTTCCTGTTTCTCTCTATCTACCCTTTCCACTTTATTTCTACTCACATATTTTTTTTTCTTTTTTAATATATTTTAAGTTATGTACGGCAATTATTGTTCAGTGCTAGTATACACAACTCTCAGTAGTTGAAGCGTCGCATACGCCGCAGCCTATATACATACCAAATCAGCTACATCTGTATTCTCAACGATCAAGATTCTTGCACATCTTTATTATTTTCATCTCAAGCGCTGCTTATAATCGGTTTGTCTAGTAATTAATTTATTTTCATTGCATTTGTAACACCATTGAATAGTCCTTGCACGATATTCAGAAGAGAGACTTTGTATAAGCTAGAAATAGCTTTCTTCTCAATTCTATTGTTATGTATCGCTGTATATTTGAATATATTTATATGTAATATGTTGAAAATGAATAAATATTGTTTAAACTAAAATTGGCTATATAAACATTTTTCCCAAATATATCACGACTATATATCCTCACTGACCCTGTATTGCCAAAAACAGTATGAGTTACGTAGTTTCATTTTGATGACTTTGATTCGTTATACATATTTACACGTTATAAAAATGGTTTCATCATAGGAAAATTCTGAATGACGATGCGATAGTCGTTAAGCAGTATTTAAGTGCTATCTATTTTGAGAATGGGGATTTCGTTTCAGGTTTACAACTCCGATTTTAATAGCGATTTTCTCACATATTGGTAGATTTTACATACTAAGCCATTCATATTATATTTATTAATTGTAGTGAGATGTATTCTAACCATTTTAGAAATTTTTTTTAAGACATTTATTATGGGGTGCCGTTTTACTATTAAACCTTAATAAGTGATATCACTTATTCGAATAGGTGATATCACTCGTTCGAAAAAGTGATACCACTCATTTGAAACAAATACTATCACTTATTCGAATGAGTGATATCACTTATTCGAAATGAATTTAGACAATGATTTCTCCCAAGGATGTTAATATACATGTATTTAATAAAATATATATGTAGATCTATAACGAGAATAAAATAGAATTATCAAATATATTGTGTAAAAAAAATATTATGTTATAAAATAAATATTATTATGAATGTACAATATATATTGGCTTATTCTTTAATAATTTTTTAAAACCATTCATTTTGGCAGCTGAGGGTCCTCTTCTGTCGACTGCAATCAAACAAGATGGCTACCGGTTCCATGCAAGGCATGATAAATATAGCCCTCGCTGCCATGATAATGAAATTAACATCTTTCCGCGAAAATAATACTTTTTTTATAAATTCTAAAATACGCTCTTTCGCTGCTTCAGCCATATTTCATCATATATTCACTGCTGGATCACATCTATATCTGCTGACTCATTTTCATCATGTCTTCACTGCTGAATCATTTAAGCAGGGATCAGTCTGTTTTGTCTTGCTTGATAAATCGAATAAGTGATATCACCTATTCGAATGAGTGATATCACTCATTCTTTTCGAATAGGTGATATCACTCATAAAAATAGAAGATATCACTTATTCGAATGAGTGATATCACCTATTCGAATGAGTGATATCACTTATTCGTTTCAAATAGATGATATCACTCATTCGAATGAGCGATATCACTTATTAAATAGTAAAACGACACCCCATACATTTATAGCGTTTTTCCCCTGAAACACTCACGTTAAAGATTCCACTGTAATTAAAAAACAAGCTGGTCAACATGCCAGTTAAATATGCATTTAGGTGGAAATACATTCATCCTCCCGAAAGAAACTACTTTTAAAACAAATGTATGTGTAAAATAATTAAAGTGAAATAGACTGACATACTATTTTGTATAGATTGTATAACAAAATATGACTGTGTTGTGACACCTTAATAGCAATTAAACAATAAAGTCATGCTTGTGTAGCTTTAGAAATAACTGAAAATATAGAAAGTATAACAACGCAATATTTGGATTCCAGTCTAAACATATATGAACGCTTCTGTATTTGTGAAAGTATTCTAGCGGGATTACGGGGTTACTTTTATATGCGCAACAGAGCAAAGAGGGCGGTTGTGTGTTTCTATAAACCATGGTTAAACTTTCGTTGTGACGATTTTTTCTACCGGGCATTGTTCCAAGAAGGTTACAGTTTTTGTTATATATTGAGCCTTGTTGTATGGTCTTTACTTAAATTACAAGTATCATATGCAATGGCTGTGCTAGTGACGTTATAGCGGCTATATACTACGCCACCTGACGAATATATTTTTGCTATTATCAGAAATAAACATATTGCAAATGACCAATTTAAAAAAATGTGTTTTATTTATTTATACCAAGAATCTTCCACTTATACAGGCAAAATAAAAAATCGAAAGAAAATAAGTAAAGCATGGTTTTACCGTTGTTGTGTCGTCACTAGTCCCCCTTTCTGAAAGAGCATTATTCTTATTTCACTGATCCAACGGCTTTCCATGACTGTCCTTTGTATATAGCGCAAGCGCAATTATGAATCATAACTGGTCTTACACATTCTGGTTATCAATACATCAACGAAAATTATCCCTGCAGTCCCAAACGTGTTCCGTTTCAGACCATTGTGTATAAGGTTTGATTGAAACTCTTTCTATTGAGTTGGTTAAATGTATTGTCTTGTGTGTGGCTAGGCTCGCTTATCGCAATCTGGTCTGCAGATTTTATATCTGGGTGTTCGCATTCACAAAAAAATATCCCTATATATTGATTGTTAGAAAACACACACAGTTATGGACCATACATATAAGTGATGACTAATGTTAAAAAAAATCCGAACTACCCCACTATATCTTGTTTGTCATCGCCGCCTAGTGATCAGGTCGTGACAGGCTGATATCTGATATTTTTTTTAAATCTGGGTTTAAATTATAATAATTGATTGTCGTTGTCAATGTAATCATAATTAGCTGCTATCTGAATGAAAAAATGCCGACAAAGCATAACATGTTTACTTATATTTTGCCTGCTGCCATGGCAACAGAACGACAAACCTGTATAAATTCACAGACTTGACTACCCTGTGGCAGAGCACGGTTGTTCTTACAGCAATGTCGTCTGGAAAGTATCCTTGAAGCAAATCAGAAATCGAAAATGTCGTCTGCGGCGTTGTTTTTTATTGGCTTAATTGCCGCATTCAAAGTTGGAGGTAAGATTTTTGTCAATTTTGTTTTTTAATCGTCATTAAAATAAAGCTTGTACTTTATATATTTTAATACATAACTTTGTATATGACGTTGATGGTTTTGCTGTGTATTGCGTCTTAGTAATATTTGTTTTAAAAACATTGTAAATGGCCAAAGGGAAATTTTTCGCTGATAAAATTAAATAGATTTGTTATTATATGAATGACGTTTATGGTAATTATCAAGTTATAATTAACACGTTGAATGTAAGTTGAAATCAGATTTTTTCTGAAAGTCTTCATTCATAGATGTATGAATAACGTAAATATCTTGTTGATACCTTCTAAATGGAGGTGGCAATAGTATAGACCATTGTAATTTAATTGCTAGATTATCGTTCATTCTTTTTAAAAAGGGGGGAGTCGGGGAGGATTTTATTTATTTGATTTTTTTGATGAAAATCAAAAGGGTCGGGGCGGCATAAACATTAGATAGGTGGATTAGGTAGATCAGCGTAGTGTGCAGACGTGTTTTTGGCGCTCTGATTAAATTTAATTTTATGATGGAAATATTGGATAATATATGGAAAGTTTTATATGAGTGTGTGCGTGAAAGTATGTACATTGCGATGAGGTAAAACTTTGAACCTATGTTCTAATAAATATGTAAATAACAGTGCATTTATTGAAGACAAAAACATTTTCAAAGTGCATGTGATTAAAATTTCACTTGTAGTAGAGGTTATATACCGAGTCGCAAGGTGAGACATTTGCCGGAGGGACAAATATCGCTGTGTAAATTATGTGACCAGTATAATCTTAAAGTGGCAAATTGTTATACTATCGACTGAACTGTAATTATGAATGTTCCGTGTAGAATATGCGTGCTTAATAATGTGTAGTAACTGTGTGTTTGTATAAAGTACACCAATGTAACACGTGTATTAACATAGAGGTATACTCAGCATGATAAATGCACAATGTCGGGCAGTTTCTCCAGTAATCAGTTATGTGAACTGGAAACTGTGATGTTAACGGACAATACGGAAGTTAAGATACCGATAAATTTATCGGTGTCACCCCGCACGATTTTCCGTGTGACAATGTGGATCTCGATGATAATGTGACGGCACAATTGCAGACATATAACCGTCTTGTTTCGCTCTATCGGAACTTTCCTGGTGACTTGTTTGTTGCTAGTTTATTGAAAGATTATGCATCATGCGATACCAAACTTGAAGAAACCCGAGAGATGCTGTTCAACACTCTGAGAGAAGATGATGACTTCCCTTTTGGATTGCAGGCAGAGTTAAAACGCCGAGTCTTTACAAGGAAAGGCGTGTCGATTGCAGTTAAACTTGCGAATGACATACATTCTGTGTTAGGTGTAATTGAAGGTGATGATTTTTCAGCACTGAAAGACCTACTCAGCACTTCCAAACCCAGACCCAGACCCAGATCCCAATCAGCGTCCCTTTCTCGAGCAACTCCAGCTAAACGGAACCATTCCCCAACACTTAGTGCACATACTAACACAGAGGCGTGCCAGTGCTCGTGTAAAACTGAAAGTACAATTACAAATAAAATTGTATCACAAGTCCAAGCGGACATGCTTTTACTAAAACAGAGACAGGTAGCGTTAGAAACGTCTAGATCAGCACAGATTCGCGATATTGAAAATACAATGTTATGCATAAAGAGTGATATTGAACGTCTAAAAGAAAGTACTGAAGAAAACTTGTGCATCTTAAAAAGTAGCTTATGTGATATCCGTGTAAGTGACAATACAAACAAAGATATGTTACATATAAAACAAAGTATGCTAGATTTATCCCAAAGCTTGAGAACTCTCCAAGACAATGTGATTTTGCTTGGAAGTAAGTGTTGCAATGATCAATATGCTCAAACATTAAACTCTTGTAAAGCGGTGGTGACGCCAACTGCAACAGACACTGTCCATCAAGCAGCCATTGACAATGAATTGTATAACACAGAGTTTTCGAGAAATAATGTAAATACCGTGGTAAATACAGATATAGGTGACTATTGTGACAATGGTAATTGTGGTAATCAAACAACCGAAAGTGGGATGCCAGCTCCTGTAGACGGTGGTGAATTGGATGTTATGTCACTTACTGAATTTCCGAATTTACCACCGCAAGATTCAGGTGTATCCCATTTAATTCCTCCTCCATTATCTGAGTCACCGATCAGCGGCTCCTTGTCTCCGCTCATTGCGTACAAAATGGCCGACACATTGTTTGATGACAAACAAATGGAGGACGAATTTGTTTATGGAAATGTTCCTATTCCAATAAATGTAAGCACTGTCCCGCGAAAGGAACAACATGCATCAGATATATCTTACAAGGATGCTGTTCAAAGTAAAAATTACGGCAACAAATTCAGACCAAGACGGATTAAACTTAAAAAGAAAAAATCTCTAAATAACAATATTGACATTGCGCACATTTATTCTACTATCGGGAAACCATCAAATATCTCGGTTAGAATCTCGGACCGTAATGACCACGACAGGCATTTTGATGCAGGTCAGTCTACTGAGGACTCAGACTTGTTTCAGTGCGTAAAGAAAAGACCCAAAAGGTATTACGTTGGTGGTTTTGACCAATCTGTAACGGAAGCGAAAGTGTACTCCTATGTTAAATTTCGCGGACCTAAAGTAACAAGGGTTACTATATTTAGAAACAGAAAGTACAATTCTGTTGTCGTGCGTCTAAATGTAGAGGACAATGATAATGCGTCACTAGTAGAACTGCCGTACTTCTGGCCCAGAGGTCTCATTTGCCGCCCATGGTTAACAAGGCGTGGGTACAATTCGGATAAACATAACGGTCCGTCACCAAAGAAAGGGTATAGTCACTACAAAAACCGTTATGCAGATATTGGCTTTGTGAGTGATAATGACTACTCGTACCACGGTTTCAATGATTACAATCCGTACGAGTATTTAGATGAGTGTATAGATTAGCTCACGCAATATATCAGTTTGTAAGATTATCAAAACATAATGGCTAGTCTGAACAATTTAAATTTAATGACATGGAATGCTACAGGCATAATGTCCAGTTCAACATATCTCATAAATATGTTAAATAATAGTAATTTTGATATTTGTGGTATATCTGAACACTGGTTGTATGATAAAGATTTGCATTTTTTAGACAGCATTGATAACAACTATAGGGCTCATGCAGTTTCTGATGCAGATCTGATTTAACCAAGCAGACGCAAAGTTGGTAAAGGTGGTGTGGGGATTTTATGGCATGAAAAATAGATCATATGATCTCAACCATTTCTACAGATGATGACAGATTAATTGGAATAGAATTAATATTAAACCCATGCAATTGCTTGTATATTTTTCAAGTATACTTGCCATGCCGAAATCACTCTATTCAGAAATATAGGAATTATATTAATAAACTTGAGGATATCTTAAGTATGTATAGTGATAAGGGACTGGTTATTGTCATGGGTGACATGAATACCGAATTAAGAAGTTCATTCGCTAAGCCCGTAGACTCTAGAATCTATAGTTTAAGCAAGTTTGTATTAGATAATAATCTTTTATCTGTAACTTCAACGTGCACGTGCACGGGGATGTCCTTCTCACATGTTAATTATAATGGAAAATCTGAAACACTGATTGACCATATATTATTTCCTGTCGAGATAAAAGATCTTATTAATTCCTGTTCGATACCGGAGGATGATGCGTTAAATGTATCAAACTACAGACCAGTGCTCTGTAATATCACATTACCGTGTATCGCAGAACTCGATGATAGCAATATGCCACTTAGAGTAAACTGGCGTAAAATCCGTGAAGAAAATGTAACGGAATATAAATATTATATTGAAAATGATGTACATTGTGGTAAAATCCTTAATAACGCTATTAGATCGACCTCAGATATTGATAACCTATATAAAACAATTGTTAATTCCCTCAATAATGCTACTGATGCATGTATCCCTAAGACAAAATTCAGACACTTTTTGAAGCCTTACTGGGATGAAGAACTAAGAAATGCACATAAGTGTATGTCAACTAAACGTAAAAGTTGGATTGGGGAGGGCAAACCTAGGGGAGCATCATTTTTGTCTTATAATGAATATAAAGGGGCGAAATGTTTATTTAGAAAATTGCACAGACATAAAGTTGAACTCTATCTACAGAAACAAAATGAAAAAATAGATAAAGCTGCGGAAATTGAAAGTGCCTCATTCTGGAAGCTTATTAATTCCAGAAAGAGAAAATCAAACATGTCACCTGGGACAGAAATGAAATTTAATGGCACCACATACCGGGATCAAAATACAATTCAATGGGGGTATTTTTTTAAAGAGCTATACACACCTGATAATCCTATTTTGTATGATGGATTAATAAATGACAGTTACAAAAGTGAATACCACACGATAAATAACTTATTATCGCATGTAACATACACAAATGTTCCGTCTATAAGTATTAACGAAGTGCTTGTAGCCTGCCGAAAAGCAAAACAGTTAAAAGCTTGCGGGTGTGATAATGTTTATTACGAAAATATTACCTATGGTGGTGAAATAGTATTGAAACTCTTAGCAAAACTATTTCAAAATATGACTACATATGCGCATACGCCAAATGATATGAAGAAAGGTATAATCATACTTTTATATAAAGGTGGTAAAAAGGCAAAGACTGACCCGAATAGTTATCGAGCAATTACTCTCTCATCAGTACTGTTAAAATTATATGAATCTGTACTACTCGATAGAATTGAACGCGAATGTGCGTATCAGAAAATTAATAAGTTACAAGGTGCGTTTCAACGGGGTATTGGCTGCATGATGACTTCTTTTGTTCTGCGTGAATGCTCTTACTTCGCTAAAGAAAATGACAGTCAATTAAATATTGCTTTTCTAGATGTACGCCGTGCATTTGATACCGTTTGGCATGAGGCTCTTATGGTAATATTGTTCAAATTTGGATTACCGTTATACATTCTTAAAGTTGTTTTTAACTTATATACCAATATGACCAGTTGTGTCAGAAACCAAGGTCACTTTTCAGACTGGTTCCTAGTATTACAAGGTACCAGACAGGGAGGGATTCTCAGTCCTTTTCTGTACATCGTGTTTATAAGTGATCTTATGGATACGTTAGTAGCCTCAGAATATGGTTTTTATATGTACAATATTAACTGCTCCTGTCCTACATCAGCTGATGTTATGGTTTTATTATCTTTATCTAAAACTGGGTTAAGTCACATGATTGATATCTGCTACAAATATGGTATCGAACACCATTATTTTTACAATGCTTCTAAATGCTCGGTCATTATATCTCATGAATCACGCAATAAATATAAATTAAACGCACGTAAATGGATTCTTGGGGACAGTAAAGTAGATGAAGTGGAGCAGTATACACATTTAGGTGTACTTTTCAATAAATACGAGAATAATAATGACATTATAAAGGAAGCGAACTACAAAATTAGGAGTACCTTTTTAAATATAATAAATTGTGGCGTATATTCTGGGGGAATTCACCCAGCAACGGCGAAACAAATATATAAGTCGGTTGTCTTGCCGAAAGCTTTGTACGGCTGTGAGCTATGGCATAATCTAACTAATGCCCATATACTTACTATTGAAAGAGCACATAGGTTCTGTTTAAAACACATTCAGTCAATACCAAAGTATACAAGAACAGACGTAGTACTAAGTATGTTAGGATGCCTATCAATGGAAGCTGAAATTGATAAAAGAAAACTTATATTTTTAGGTCAGCTCTGTAGGTTGTCACCCTACTTCATAGCAAAGCAAATATTTGTTGATCGTTTATTTGACTATAAGTTAATACCTACTAAAGTTAAAGGTTTCATTGCCGATATAAAAATTGTTTGTAAAAAATATGATATTTCATCGTACTTAGTTGAATATTCTCAGACAAGTGTTTTTCCGTCAAAATTTCAATGGAAAAAAATAGTAAATACTGCTGTTTATGGGTTCGAAAACAAACAGTTACTAAATAAATGTCAAAATGATGAATCTCTCAATGGATTCAATCTTATCCATTGTAACTTTGATTTGTGCTTACTCTGGAAACTGAGTAAAACTGAAAATATTTATACAGAATCATGTAGTACAATGGCATATATAATGTGTAGGTTTTTCTCAAGACCATTTCAGCAAAATTGTTCCAAATGTGGATTGCCATCTTCATACTTAGTTGAACATGTTCTACTTGATTGTATTTATAACAATAGCAAACGGGATAATTTATGGCAAAAATTATATGTGAGGTTTGGTGTAACATTGTTTTGCTATATAATGTATATGCCAACACGTGTACAATTAATACATATGTTTACAGGAATGAAATATTTCTTAAATGAAAAAAGACAGCTTGGACTGTTTGAAAATATGTGTTTTAGCATTTCATAACATGTGGTATTGCAGTTATAAGTAATATGTCATGCAGTTAATAAATTATCAAATATTAATCAAAATCGTGCAAACTGGCTTATTAAACCATATTAAACGTTCTCTATGGTTACCTTATATTTCGTTTCGATAATGTAGCCATATTATAAAGAGAATATGTACCAATATGGATTCAAATGAATTTGCTTTTCATGTTAATAATTCTTAATTTTCGTTTCGATAGGGTTATTTCATATGAAGATAATTCATTTAGCGTCTGTGTATTTATGTCAGCGCGCGTGAGTGAGTGTGTTTGTGTGCGAGCGAGTTTGTCTGTGTGTGTGCATGATATTATAGCTATCAAATGACTGTATATCGTTTTGTCAATTGTAAATTATCGTTACTTTATATATGTATTCAATCTGTATAGTATTACCTTTTTTTCATTTGTCTTTTGTCAACAATGTATATTATTGTTTGTATGCTCTCCTGTATGATTTGGAGGAAAAAAAATAAAGAAGGAGAAGAAGAAGAGGTTTATCTTCAGGTCTTCTGGTTTACATGGTCTGTAAATGATACATTTGTGTTCAGTCAAAAACACATTTTGTGTCCAATTGATAATAGTTATCTTGCTTAATTTCGATATCCTCACTTTTTTAACTCAAATTATTACAAGCGAAATTCATTCTTATGTCAGTTATATAATTTTACTTTTTACTCAGTTTTCAAAACGTAAAATTATTTAAACGATAATTTCAGACGTGGGCCCAATTTTACATTGTAGATAAAATATACAAGTAGACTTAAATGCGGTGGTATATATTTTATATTTTTTTAGAATTCAAATCAAATTAGAATGACAAGATGGCTCTCTGTAAAGTGATATACAATTATGTAATTGTGGTTCTGAGACTCTATGTTCAATAGCGTTTGTTTTATTAACTATTTTACAAAAGAAAACGTGTTAATACTGAATCAGTGGTATGTATTGTTTTTCTAATCATTTTTGATAAACAGTTTGTTTAAAGAGGCCAACCTGTGTATTTACGAATGTTTCATAAATTAGATTAACTATAAGGACGGAATAAACCATTATCCTCGAATGGAACTTTCCTCTTTGTGATTCAATAAACTTTCCATCTTTAAGACGCTAATATTATTCAATATCTTCCTCGATAAGTATAGCACCGCTTATGTGTTGATAGATACGTATTCATTTTAGATTATAGTATTAATTTACAGCTGGAATTGTTTTCAGTTTAAATATATATATATAGATGTTATACGCTGTTCAGTATCGGACTAGAATTAAAGAGAGACATGTCAATTTTGATCAATTTTCATTTAAAGCGTTAATGGAAATTTACATATAAAAGATAAAACATGAAGTTAAAATACCAAAGCATGTTATGAAGACACTGGATGAACTTCGTTTGTGTTTTGACAAGGGGTAATCATTTCGGTAAACAGACGAATGCCGTTCTATTGACAAGACCTGTAACAAACATGTTATTGTCATCAGCTTTTATCGGTAATAGTCTTCAAGAAAACTCAAATTCTCTTATTTACACTTGGGTTCATATAAACAGCAAAAGCATCAATATACAAATTTCTATATTATCATAACATAATGGCGACATATAAAAACGTACATACAATCATAGCTGTAGGAAACGGCTATGCAATAATGTTACTATTAAACATCAATTGTAAGTATAGATAAATATATAAATATTAACGGTCAGTAAGTTTATAATACCTGCAAGTTTTAAAAGTGCAATCTCGCTGACCCCTGTAATACAATAACTACCTTTTGTGTATTGTGTTATCTGGAGTGTAACGTCTGTTACTTGTATCATGTTTCACGTGCGTATAATGGTAAACTGATACTCAATTTAAATAAATTGATAACTGAGGATCACTTAGTTTCTACCAAGGTAAGTGCGCTTTTACAACTTTTATGCATGTACCATAATAACAATATTTTAACAGATGTACAGTTTTCAAATGCATTTCATGTTTAACATTTTTACTTTTTCATATATTTCAATATTTTGCCGATAAATAAACTAAGTGTTTTTTTAATTCTATATAGTTTTCCAATAACAGAAGCGAAGTAACTTTAATAATATTTGGACGTGTAGAGTAAAATTGTGTTTTTTTCTCTTAAAACTGCCAAAACTATATCTTATTTTAGTGACTTAATAGTGTATATGTCTGATTATCTCGCATGTAACTAGTTATCTATTACATGTCGTAAAAATATATTTTAATTTTAATATGCCGTTGTTTTTTATCTTCACTCAACCGCTAGTATATATCATTGTTCATTTACGTCTCATCATAGCGTACACAATATTCGACATATAATATAATATAATATAATATAATATATGATATGATATGATATGATATGATATAATATAAAAATACAATTAACACTATAACCTTTTATATACTACGTCATTCTAAACAGAATTGTAAAAGACGACGCAGCAATATTTTAATATCAGAGTTGTTATAAGATATTAAGAAAAATGCATACAGTCATACTATAGCACAATTACTAGTTAAAATATGCACAGCCATTGTAAGTCGACACAAAATAACAACATGAACTTTTGTTTCATTCATTGTCTAAAACTGTATGAAATATGTTCTATTAATCCACTGTTTTATAAACTTTAGCAAAAGGGCAGAACTAAAAAATGTTTGAAAGATAGTTATTGCCTCAAGTCCAATTTGGACAACCTGATTAACAATGGCTGAACATTCACTATTACAATACTATCTCCTGTTCTATTTTCTATGTTTTTATATGACAGTACGGAGCATTTCATTCTTAATAATTTTGTTGGTATTGATACATATATGACCAATTTTTTTCTTCTTCTTTATGCTGATAGTATTGTTTTATTTTCTGAAACTCCATACGGACTGCAAAAAGGTTTTGATATCCTTTCAGATTATTGTAACAAATGGAAGTTAAAGATTAATGTTAATAAAACAAGTATTACT